>JANBPO010004165.1:0-209478 GCA_024336825.1 Amorphophallus titanum | reverse complement strand
TAATAGCCATCCCCGTTGGTCTCGTCCTTGATCAAGTCCGGGAGGCACAATTCTTCATAGGGCTCCCCGTCGATAGGGAGCCCGCTCAGCTGGCTTAAACTCCATAGATCCAGCGAAGTCTCCCCCTCCGCCATGTAGAAGGTGTTCGTCTCGGCACAAAAGACTTCTATCATTCTGCAGCAGAGGCCCTTGGAGACCGGATATTCATACCGGGAGGTGTACACGCTGTGGTAAATGCCGGCCCGAACCAATATGGGGGCGTAGTTGAAAAGCACATAATCAGTGAATTCCACTGCCCCTTCCCAGAAGTTGTGCGCATCCTGAAGCTTCAACTCGCCAAACCAGCCCAGCGATAGCTCCTGCTTGAATCTAATCACCAAACAGTCCAGAATAAAAGGCTACTCTCTATACCCCCACTTCAACGGGGCCAGGAACTGACCGTAGCGGTGCTGCTCGCCCTGCACACGTCCCGCTGCGGTGTCCCACTTGGCAGGGGTGAAGCCCGGGGCTCTCACCAGCTTGTCATCCGTTGGAAACACTGCCTCCAGCCCAAGCATGGGCTCCCATTCGTGAGCCTCGCCTATCAGGTAGGCGGGCACGTTCCTCGGGACTACATGCGATAAACTGTCTCGACCCTGGAGGACAGCACGCTCCATCTGTCTCACAACCCACGGATCCCTCCTATCACGAGCCCAGAGGTGCTTCAAATAGCGGACGAGGTGCCTGTCCTTTGGAAACTCTGGGGGATAGACCCCCTTGCTGTGGTCAAAATTGAAACCCTTCTCGGTCTTCTCTAATCGGCCAATGTCCAGTGTCTCACCGTCCGAGCCTGAGGAGTCAGCCAGCGCTGCGACTTCCGCATGGTCTCGGTCCAGGTCTTCTACATTTAGCCACGTGACCACCGGCACTGGGGGCAACGAAGCACGACGAGCACCAGCAACGCGAGCAGTAGAACCACTGGGAGCAGCCATTTATCTGCGAGACCGCAACAAACAACGATCAGAACAAGCCGCCAGATAAGGAATGAGTGTTATAAAGAAAAGTGAACATTGACTCCTCACTGGGAGGGAAGGAGAAAGGAGGAAAAAGAAAGGGGAGGGAAGAAAGAGGAAGGACCCTAAAACCCTCCCCAGTACGCTATCGGGTGGCCCTCTCCGGCACGGCCCGGGTAGCCTTCGCCGGCACACCCTGGCAGACTCTCTCCGGCACGCCCTGCCCGAAGCCTTCGCCGGCACGCCTGCTAGGGGCCTCCCCGGCACGCTCACTCCAAAGAGCTTCCCCGGCACGCTCGCTCAGAGCCCTCGCCGGTACACCCTACTAAACCCTCGCCGGTACGCACTAAAGCAAGCTTCAACGGCACACTCATTAGGGCCCTTCGCCGGTACGCACTAAAGCAAGCTTCACCGGCACGCCCGTTAATGGACCATCCTGGAGTTTATGAATAACCAACTGGTTCTCGAGATAATATAATTTTAAGTATCATATAGTAATGCAATAAGGGACTGTAGGGATCGGGATACTTACCTGACTTACCTGACGAGCATGACGGGGCGGATGACGTTATGCTGCAAGGCCATTTGTTAGAAATACCAAGAAAAGATCATTTTAATAATAACAATATGCAGCATATAAAAAAAGTCCGTCATTAGACGGTTCCATTAAGACCACTTAAAACAATAAACGGTCCAATGTTGACCGTTCAAACAAGGAGACTGTTGGGATTAGACGATTGCATATAGACTGTTTCATTGATAGGACGGTCTATCGATAGACCGTTCTATCCCTGAACACGGTCTAACTTAGACCGTGTACATGAGTAACCGTTGCTTCCAAACGGTCGAAAATGAACCGTGTTACTATTGGACGGTCTATCGGTAGACCGTGCTATTCCTGCGTGTTTCAAAATAAAAAGAACTGCTCGTCTTCCTCCTCCCCCACCGTAACCGACGGAGGAGGGGAAGAGCATCCAAACCACACAACAACGAGAGAGCCAAGGCCCAAGTCTCCCCCCCCATTCCACTCTCCTTCTCCCACTCTCATGCCCGTGAAGCGATACGCACGGCGAGGAGGACGAGCCATGGCCGAGGAGAGGACGCCGTCGCCACGACCGGAGGTGGAGCTTGCCGTGGAGGAGATGGCACCGGCGGAGGCGAGGCCCGTGGAGGAGGATTGCGTGACGTCCACGGCCCTTGGAGGGCCGGCCGGAGACGATGCGGCCATGGGTGAAGCGGCACCAGTGGAGACGACGGCGAGGGCCGCCCGGGACCCGGAGGTAGGTGGTTCAAACTCACCCTAAATCCTTCATTTCAAATTATGCATGTTAGCCTAGGGAGGATGGGGGGCTTCCAGGGTCCTTGGGGCCCAAAATGGTGGCCGTTGGGCCACCCACGGCGGCGGGATACGCCGTCGGGGAAGACAAGACGAAACGGTTCCACAGTAACCGTTTAATTAAACAAAGCGGTTCATATCGAACCGTTCCATTAAACACGGCCCAGGGGTGGCCGTTTAAAACCTGCAAACCGACTAAACAGAACGGTTCTCCTAGGACCGTTCAATAATAGGGCGGCCCCAAAGGGACCGCGTAGAATATCGAACGACACACCTGGAACGGTTCACCTTAAACCGTTTGAGAACAGGACGGCCCTCATCGGACCGTGTGGAACACGAATGGTCAGATTTAGAACGGTCGTTACAAAACCGTTTCACATAGGACGGCCCATAGAGGACCGTGTAGGAAATGGAACTTCAGGCATGGAACGGTTAAATGGAAGCCGTTCCACATAGGACGGCCCACATGGGACCGTGTAGAACATGAAGGGTCCGGCTTGGAACGGTTGAATGGAAGCCGTTTAGCCCACTGAATTGGGCCCAATAGCTAATCTAATCAACCTAATGACACTCAAACTTAGGGAAATAAATCAAAGACCAAGGAAAATGACTCAAATAAAAGGAAAAATACATCAAATGACCCAAATAGAAAGCTCAAAATGGATAATTAGGCCCACATAGAGTGAAGCCCGAGCTCAAATAACTCTGGGGTGTGTGGACGACCCGAGCCAGAGGGAGTCATGGGTGATGCCTCCATCAGGACCACATCTTCCAAATTGGGCACCATGTGCCCCCAGGGCAGCAAGAAGGTCCGACTCGTTGGGTCCCATCTTTCACGCAATGCTTGGATGAGGATAAGGACAAGCTTGATTGGCTCAATTCGGAGAAAGGCCCTAAACCCCATCATGTCTAGCCAGGCTTTTTGGAAGTCTAAAAGATCACGGTATGCAGCTACCACCAACTCCCATGAAATGTGTGACCTCATCATACTCTGCGCATACATAAGAAATGAGAAAGTGGTACATTCTCTCAGAAGGAAAAAAGAGAACAAGAGAGGAAATGAAAGAATTCACTCACAAGTTGTAACTAGGTCCTCTCACTCAGGTGCCCTTCGATGTCAAAGAGCCTCCTCGAGCTACTGCTAGATCTACTTCTCTTTGAGGAGTGGGAAGATTCGCCCTCCATTCTAAAACTTAAGAAATCTCCGCTCCTACTTCTCCTCAGAAACTTTCACTCTTCCAGTTGGCCTCCCCTACCCCTAGGGAGAACGAAAGAGGGAGCTATTTATAGGATTGGAAGAGGTCTGAGCTGAAACTATCAGCATTACCTCTAGCAGTGGCCCTCGTAATGGGGCACCTTCCTTTCAATCTCATGTGTCACTTCGCCGCTTGCATGGGGTAATTGATTTGGTGACATGACGTGTTGACATTTTCCCTGCATAGTTTAGGGGCTTCCTATGAATCTTGTCGTGTTGTAAATAATTTTGAATGCAAAAAAGAAAAAAGAAGAGAAAAGAAGAAATAAAAAAAGAAAAAAAATGGGATGCACCTGTAGGAAGTTTGAAATGTCGCACGAGAAAGGGGGCTAAAAGTCATCATTACTGATTTCGACGGTGGATTCCCTTTGAAAAGAATGGCCACGGAGAGACATGATTCCCCATTTCGGGGTGAGGTCTTCTCAAACACGTCATAGGGGAATAGCGTGGAAGAGAAGAGGCGTAGAGGAGAAGGAACGCTTAAGGGACAAACAAGTGATAGGAAAATAAATTATTTGATTCATATATCTATATAAATTTTCATGTACATCATAAGTGAGGCGGTGGGTGTACAAATAACTCTCTAACTCTGGCCACCACCCTTCTACTCGTCCCTCTGGTTGTCCCTCTCCTCTCTCCTAAGATGAGAATCCCTAGGGGGCCTCCTGGAGCTCTGTGAGACAGTACTCGCCTCACCTCGTAGTGCCCAATCAGCCTCGGTGGCGTGACTCTCCTCTACTGAGGAGACTAGAAAGCTACCAACGGAGAAGGAGCCGGACTGATGGAGGAGTGCCTCACACTCTCGCGCCCTCTAGTAGCACTCCTTGCTGTCCTTCAACCTCTACTCTGTGACTTAAAGGCCTAGATGGAGCTCTATCACCTGGGCCTCTAGAGCCATCCTCTCATCCTAATCCCATTGTCGCTCTGCCCTCCTCTCCTCTCCTCTCTCTCTCTCCTCTCTCGCCCCCTTCACTCTCTCTCTCTCTTTCTCTGCCTCTCTCCGTGCCACCGGGAGGGAGACCCTCAGCTCCAAGATGTCTTGGGGCAGCTCTTCAGCATCCTGTCATCGTCGCTCCTCCTCCAACTTTGCTATCCGGGCATTACGCTCTATCACCCAGATGTCGCACTCCTCCTTGACCCGGACCGCGCGAGCTAGCATACCCTGAATCTCCACTACCTTTCAAGAGCCAGACAATTGCACAAAGTCAGTAAAAGAGAGGAAGTGTGTAATAGAGGTTCAAAGCAAGCAACACTCACCCAGGCCGCAAGCTCACACTCGGCCTCCTCGGCGCATCTCACCACGCCAGCCAACTGTTTCTGCAGGGAGGAGACCTCCAAAGGGGGAGAGTCGGAGTTGGAAGATGCCCCACCAGCCATCCCTACTATCATTGCCTGCTGGGTACGCTGAAACAAAGGAATAAATGACAGTGAGTGACTAAGCATCAGAAATCCAAGTATCAAAAAAAGCAAAAAAAAAAGGAGCATTGCATAAACTTACCAAGATGTCTAGCTCCTGTCGAGTGACAGTCAGCTGCCATCTCGTGTCCACCAACTGGGCCCACAGGTCGGTGATGATGGCATCACGGGCATCCTACATTCATAAGCATGTAGATTAGTCTCACATTGATATGCATATTCACGAACAAAAAAAAATGTTCATTTCATGCTTACCCATGCTAGTCTCCCGAACTGGAAATGCTCTACGTGGGTCTCCCGGTAGCGCTGCAAGTAGTTGGCACTATCATGTACGTGAGACACCAAGGGCACGCCACCCTGCTGCAGTCCTGGAACTGGGCAGGGAAGCGTGTGTGCCAGTCGACACGCTTTGCCTTTCCTCGGGTATTCTACCCGATGTGGCTCAATGCGTCTATGTCCACCCACTCCTGGGCAAAGCCCAGGGTCCTCATCACTAACCTGAGCCAAAGTGGCTCGATCTCGTTCAGGTAATAGACCCAAAGGTCCCGCCCAAAGCGAGGTCAGCCAGCCTTGACCCAAGGCTAGCCCGCATCATCCATGCCTAGGTAGGTCCTCCACACCACCTGCATTGTCACATATATACCATGGCAGTTCCCACATTTGCAAATAAAATAAATATACACAAAAAAGGAAAAAATAGGGTCATACCATGGCCTCAAGATACTCTGTCAGCTCACATCGAAGCGACGTCAGCTAGTAGGAATGTGGGGTCGCGATCACGATCGGCCTCCACCGTCTGCCTAGTGGCACGGTCGTTGGGTCCCACTGCCTGGCTCTCCCCATCGGAAAGTAGTAATAGCACCACACCTACATCCATCACATGTCATTAGCATAATCAATTGTATAAACATGAAACAGAATTAACTACAAATAAATAAATAAATAAAACACATTTACCTGGAGGAACGGTGCAAAGCCAGTGACGGTGGTCTCTCGACCTATCCCCTGAGACAGGTCCACAATCAAATGTGTGAGGAGGGTTGCGCCCCATGCATAATATCCCACTCAGTCTAGGTCCACCAAAATCTCGAGGAAGCGACAGTGGATGTCATCTCCCTTCGTCCCCAGCAGAAGTCAGCCCAGCAAGAAGAAGAGAAACTATCGAAGATCACGATCCACCCATCCTGGGTTGCTCGCGTCTTGGCAGAACACGTCGCGAGTAGCTCCCTCTAGTCGCGCCAGAAACTCCACCGTGCACTCGTCGACGTGCTGACAGGCGTCGACGAACCCCAACGCCTCCATGATGTCCATCCGAGCAATTGTCCTGCTCTCTCTCTCTCTGTGGCGCTGGTCTCCAACCCTAGCAGCTCTTGGACGCTCTCTCTGTAGTCGGGGTAGGTGACCTCGCTGACAGCCTCATCGTCCATTCATAGTCTGGTGACCTGGACTACGTCCTCCAAACTAGGCACCATGTGCCCCCATGGCATCAGGAAGGCCCTACTCGGTGTGTGCCACCTCTCTCTCAATGCCTGGATAAGGGGCAGGTCGAGCTGGAAGGGCTCGATCTGTAGAAACACCCCAAATGCCATCCCATCTAGCCTAGCCCGCTGAAAGTCTGGCAGACCTCCCGCCCTGCCCAAAGGATCGCGGGCGATCGTCAGCATCTGTGCCGATGGTGGCGAAGGGGCGGTCGCGCTGCTCGAGAGTTATCACACCCCGCTGGTGCCCGCCTTCTGCCTCTGGTCCGTGAAGACCTTCTTCGACGCCCACTGAAGCGCATTCTTGCGCTAAAGTCGGCGGATTAAGGCTTTTGTCGAGGCTTCCATGTTGCGTTTATCGACGCTGCTTCGTAGCAGCCGGCGTGCCTGCGTATTGCTGGTCGGCGCCGGACTGCTGGCGGTCGGGTCAGGCACCGGGTCGGCCGTGGCACGAAACTTCACGGCGCAGGATCTTGTGATGCTGGAGCGGGTCTCGGATCCGCAGCTTTCCCCCGATGGTACCCGGGTTGCCTACCAGGTCCGGGAAACCGATTACGCGGCCAACAAGGGTGTCATGGGCCTATGGATGGCGCCGCTGCCCAAAGCCGGCGAGGCATTCTCTGCGCGTCGCCTGACCACGCCGGGCATCAGCAGCAACTCGCCGCGCTGGAGTCCCGATGGGAAGGCGCTGTACTTCCTGTCGTCGCGTTCCGGCAGTTCGCAGGTGTGGCGGCTGGACCTGGCCGGCGGCGAACGAATGTTCCGCATAATAGTCGAAGCGGGTCTGCAGGGTGATGTAGAACAACGCCCAGCCCGTCCAGAACAGCGTCTGGCGCCCGGGCGAAAGGCCGGTGCGGCGGGCGCCCGTGACGTAGGTCAGGGCCGTTACACCCAGGATCGTCAGTATAAGGAGCGATGGCTCCCACGGCGACAGAAGGTCAGCCACGATCCAGGCCCTGGATGGCGCGGACGGCGTCCGTATCGCCGCCGTCGGGCGCGATCAGGAAGCGGGCGCGGCCCCGGCCGTCGAAGACATAGACGAGATCGCTGTGTTCCGGTCCGCCGGGCTGCGGCCAGGCGGCGCGCAGGTCGCGGGCCAGGCGTTCGGCGTCGTTGCCGGTCAGTCCGCTCATATCGACCGGGTCGAAGCGGCTCAGCCAGGCGTGCAGCACGGCCGGACGGTCGATATCCGGCGTCACGGTGACAAAGAGGACGTGCGGCGCCGGCGAAACACGCTTGGCCAAGGCCGCCAGCCGCGCCAGGGTCACCGGGCATTCGGCGCCGCAGCCGCTGTAGCCGAAATAGACCAGGGTCGTGCGCCCGCGATACGCGGTCTCGCTTACCGCCTGGCCGCCGTCGTCGGTCAGGCGGAAATGCAGGTCGGGCAGATGGCCGCGGACATCGGCGACCCCGCCGCCGGCATAGGCGCCGGCGCAACCGGTCAGCAACACCGCCGCCGTCAACAGGCAAAGAGCTCGGATCATGCCGGATCAGGCCGATCGGAGCCATAAGAATGCAATAGTTTTTGAAGACGCCTCATGTTTATCCAAAAAGTGGCGACCACTTTTTGGCATGGCCGTGACCGTGTCGCAGGAGGGCGTGGTGCTCTGGCACAGCAACGGACCGGTGGATGCCTCCGCCGTCGCCGTGGACCTGGAGCCCGGGCAGAGCCTGCGGTACGCGGCATCCATCACGCCGGTGCGCTGCAGCGCGGCCGACGACGCGGCGGAGGTGTTCCGCACCGACCTGCCCGCTCTGCCCCCTGGCGTGTATCAGCTGTCGGCCGCGATCGACTTCTCCCCGACCGTGCCGAGCGCCACCACCGAGCTCGACCTGGTGACCGGTCCGCGCTCCGAGATCGCGCTGCAGTAGCGCGCAGACGAACGGAGCCCCCGTCACGCCGTTGTGACGAGGACTCCCTTTCGCGACAGCACTCTAACCGATGCCCGGTCGGCCGGATCGAGGCTGTGACCTGATCGATAGACTCGCGCTGTACCGATCGAGAGGACCCTCGCCGATGCTGTCACGACTGGGGGCCGCGCTCGGCCTCGCCGCCGGACTCCTGCTGGTCACCGCCGCACCGGCCGCCCACGCCGAAGACCCGGTCGACTTCGGCGGCGCCTATGTGATCGACACGGTCGGCGCGATCGGCGGCAGCGAGAGCCGCGTGCAGGAGGCGCTGGACTCGCTGTACGAGCGAGCCCGCATCCAGCTGTTCGTCGTCTACGTCGACAGCTTCAGCAACCCCTCCGACCCGGTCGCATGGGCTGACACCACGGCCGTCGACAACGGCCTGGGCGGCAACGACCTGCTGCTCGCGGTGGCCGTCACCGACCGCCAGTACGCGATCTCGGTCGACAACTCCTTCACGCTCTCCGACGCCCAGCTGGATGTCGTCGAGGCGGCGATCGAGGGCGAGCTGCGCGACAGCGACTGGTCCCAGGCCGCGATCGTCGGCGCGCAGACCCTGGAGGCCGAGGCGACCGGCGTCGTCGGGCCCAACACCCCGGTGACCCCGGCCACGCCGGACGAGGGCGGCGGCTCCGGCTGGGTGCTGCCGGTCGTCGGCGGGGTCGCCGTCGTCGGGGTCGGCGCGTTCGTGATCTCCCGGATCCGGCGGCGGGGCAAGGACGACCTGCCGGACGACCAGCTCAGCCAGAAGGACCTGGACACCCGCGCCGGCAGTCTGCTGGTGCAGCTCGACGACTCGGTGAAGACCAGCGAGCAGGAGCTCGGCTTCGCGATCGCCCAGTTCGGCGACGCGGCGACGAAGGAGTTCAGCGCGGCGCTGGCGTCGGCGAAGGAGAAGGTGCAGCGGGCGTTCGCCATCCGCCAGCAGCTGGATGACGCCACCCCCGAGCCCGCCGCCGAGCGCCGCGCCCTCACCACCGAGATCATCAGCCTCTGCGAGGCCGCCGACGCGGAACTGGACGCCCAGGCGGACGCCTGCGACGAGCTGCGCGCGCTCGAGAAGACCGCGCCGCAGGCGCTCGCCGCCGTGGTTCGTAGAGCGGCTGGTTGGCGACATAGGCATAGGGGCTCTTGTAGTCAGTGTAGATTCGGATACGCCGCGTCATCGGTTTCGCTTTCGTCGTTTGGTGTTCAGAGGATTTCGCGGCGGACGACAACGCCCGCGCGCTGATCCTGATGCACCGGCTGGCCGGCCCGGTCACGCCGGAGCGCGCCGAGCTGACCTCGATCTACGCCGCGTTCGTGGCCCACGCCTGGAACGACGACTCCCGATGCTTCCGCAACTTCATGAGCTACGAGCGGCAGTGGCTGGAGAGCATCGGCTCTGAAGACTCCAACGGCCGCAGCATCTGGTCGGTGGGGGTTACGGCGGCCGTGGCCGCGGACGCCGGTTTGAGGCAATGGGCCCGTCAGCTCATGGACCGCATCCTCGCGCACGACATCGACATGGAGTCACCCCGGGCGAACGCCTTCGTCGTCCTGGGCCTCTGCGCCATGCACGTCGCCGGCTGCGGCACGGACCGCACCCTCGCGGCTCTGCAGAGGAAGGCCTCGGGCCTGGCCCGGCTGTTCCAGCTGGATACCGACCACGAACTGCCCTGGTTCGAGAACTATCTGTCCTACGACAACGCCCGCCTGCCCGAAGCGCTGATCCGCGCGGGCGACGTGCTGAAGCAGCCGGCCTTCGTCGCCGAGGGCGTAGCGGCGCTGAGCTGGCTCTGCGAACGCCAGACCGGGCCGCAAGGCCATTTCCTACCGGTGGCCACGGCCGACTTCGGACGCCCGCTCAGCGCCAAGAGCCTGTTCGACCAGCAGCCCGTCGAAGCGGCCGCGACGCTGGACGCCTGCGAAGCGGCCTGGATGGTGACGGGCGAGTACAAATGGATCCAGGAGGGGCAGCGGGCCTACAACTGGTTCTTGGGCGCCAACACCCTGGGCGCCCCCCTGGTCGCCGGGCCGGGCGCCAGCGAGGCGGCGCGCGGAATGTCGCCGGCCACCAGGGCGGCGACGAGGTCCTGTCGGCGATCACCGACCTGGTCAACGTGTTCGATGCTACTGGTTCATACACGCCATCTGGTAGCCCGCCATATACGCCTACCACTGCTCCGCGCACTGCAGGGCCGGATGGTCGCAATGAAGGGACTGCTGAGATAGATCTGTCAGATTAAAAGGAGATTTCATGAAAGTAAAACCTGCGCAGGGGCTGACGATATTCGACCCCGACTTGAAGGACTTTTTGCCTGAAGAGGGGCGAGAAGTGCCTGAAACACCCTATTGGCATCGCCGCCTGCTGGATCATGACGTCGAACCGGTAGAACCAGAGAACACGTCCCGGAGGACCAAACCATGACAATACCATTCAAGAACATCCCGGCCAATGTCCGGGTGCCGCTCTTCTATGCCGAGCTGGATAATTCCCAGGCTAATACCGGGCAGATCAATCAGCGCGCGCTGATAGTACAAGGCGGGTCGGCAGTCCGACGACGCCTTCACCGGCATCGCGGCTGGCGCTGCTGGCTACGGTGTGGCGCGTTCCGGTCAGCGCAAGCTGCAGCAGGGGCGCAAGCTGGTCCGTGCCCTCAACCAGGAGTCCAAGGCCAGTGGCCGTCCAATCAGCGCCTCTGGTGTTCGTCGTCTGCGCCGGATGGGCAACTCGGCAGTGGGCCGCATCGCAGCCGGTGGTGCTCTGGCCGCTGGTGGCGCGAAGCTCCTGGCGGATGCTGGTGGCAGCAAGTCGGGCGACAAGCGCTACCGCAAGGGCTACAAGATCGAGCGTGCTGCGTACGACGCCGCCAAGAAGGCCAAGGTCAAGAAGACGCTGTCGGCTGACGTGGCGGCCTCGCCGTTCCTGATCAGCAAGGCTGGTCCGCCGCAGCCTCAGGCACCTCAGCCGCAGAGCACCCAGTCCGCGACGCAGGGCAAGACCCAGCCGTCCATGCGGACTCGCTCGCTGCGCCCCTCTCCCATGATGCCCAAGCCTGGTCAGCAGCCAGTCACCAAGGCTGACTGGAAGAACATCACGGAGCGGCAGCGCCGTGCTCGTGATGCTCGCCGGACCAAGAAGACTGGCGCAGCCGTGGCTGGCGCAGGTGCTGGCCTGGCTGCCTTCGGCGTCTCGCGTGGCGGTGCCCGAGACATCGCCAACACCGCGAGGGTCTCCTCGAAGTTCGACCGCCAGAAGGCAGCAATGGCACGCGCAGGCGTGGGCAACTATGGCGGCATGAAGCGCGCCAAGACCATCGGTAGGCTGGCAGTGGGGGTCGCGCGGTCCAGCCCTGCCGCAGCTGTCACAACTGGCGGTGCTGCGCTGGCTGCTGGTGGCGCTGGGGCCTGGGCTTCGGGTGCTGGTCGCGAGAAGCACCACGACCGCAAGATCGCCCAGATGCGTCGCAAGCGTGCGGTGGCCAAGGCGTACGACCCGGAGCGTCGGCGGATGAAGCGCCTGGAGGGCTACTCCACTGCGTCCAACGTCGGCGCTGGAGCCCTGGGCGCTGCTGGTGGTCTCAAGCTGTTCCAGGCAGGCAAGCAGGCCAAGGGTCTGGCGCGCACTGCGAACACCACGTCCGGCAAGAACGTGGTCCAGGGTGCCAAGGCAGTGGCTCGTACTGGCGGCAAGGGCCTGGCCCTGGCGGCTGGTGGTGCTGGCAGCTTCTACGCTGGAAAGAAGATCAAGCAGCACTCCCGCAAGGGTGGGCGGCCGTACAAGCAGCTTCCGCTGAAGTAAGGGTGTTGCAGACACCGTGAGACTAGGAACGAGGTAGGCCGGTGGCTCGAAAGGTCAACGCTCTTACCGACATGGAGTTCGACATGAACAAAGGGCCAGACTGTCCAAAAGTGGAGGTCCTACTAGCTTCAAAACAAACATTGCAGCCATGATTCCCAATACATTTTCGCGTATAGAAATATCTCAGGCTGCTGATTCATATATGACACCTCCTCATGATACACGTGTTGATTTGACAAAAGATGATGATAGTTCAGCATCAAGTCTTGATTTTAAGCTTGTGAGGAGTAATGAAAAATGTAATATGGGTAAAGAATTTGTTGTACCAATTGAAAAATCAAAAAGAAGGATGTCGAAAGATCAAACATCTTTAGCTGCAGCAATGGTGGAGGCAACTTAAGAGTTCAGAAAATCATCAATGTCTTCTTCCCATAAAATGATTCAAGAATGTGTGGAATTAATCATGGCGATGAATCTCACTATATCTGAGAATGCTAGAGCAGCTGATTTGATTAGGAGAGACAATACTTATCTTGTATTCTTGAAATTTGATGATGTAACTCGTTTAGAATAGTTAAAGTTACATCTTGGGGATAATTAATCAAATTTGTGTAAGAAATATAGGAAAAGTTTATCTTCTTAGTTTTTTTATACATTATCGCATGTTTTGTTTATTATAGATTATTGTCTTTGAATACAACATGTTCTCATTTTGTAAGAGTTGATTGATTGCATGTGTTATTGTTCTAAGATGTGATGAATGTGATATTAGTATTCTTTACATTTGGTTCTCTAATTACAGATAGATGGACATAGTCGAAAAATTTGATGATGTTAGTGAGGAAGAGGAAAGATTCATAACACGTCATCATCAATTTTTTCTTACTATATTGACATTAGTGAAGATTGCTTATGATCAGCAAAAGAGTAATTCGAGGAAGCGCATAAGAACATCAATTCTTACTAGCAGAACATACATACAAGAGTTATTAGAAGAGGCTGAAATTCAATTCCGTGAGACATGTCGTATGAATAAATATATCTTTTTGTTATTGTGTGTTACATGGGCCTGCCCATTGGGCCGACTGGCCCAGATGCGCTACAGGCACGCACATGCGGGAGCGTGCGCACGCGGGGCATGCGGGGGTGCCATGCAGCATCCTCATCCACCTTTTTCTCCTCCCGTTCTTATCTCCTCAGTTCACCTTATCCCATGAGAGCTTTCAACATGTATATATAGGACGGCTACAATAAAGAACAAAAGGACGAGTGAGGGCAATAAAAGATGAGACAGGTGAAAACGGTAGTGGCGATTGCAACGGGTGAAGGGTGAAAAAGTGATAGAGGGAAACGGCGAGAGCAACACGCTGTGTGTGGTGCTGCGACGGGAAAAAGGAGAACACGGCTTCCACGAACGGTGCCGCGGCCCTTACACACGACAGAAGGAAAAACAATCTCCGGAGGATTGTCACTTCTAATCCTTGGGTTTGGAGTGTGGACCTTTGAAAGTGACTCTAGTAGCCGCCTTTTGACTCTGCGAGTTAAAGACATTATATATATATATATATATATCTGCTGCGTGGCGAGGTCGACTTCTACCAGGTCAATCTCGGCCTGCGCGAGCTCGGCATGGAGGCTCGCCTCACCGACACCGGAATCAACTTCAGCGGCACCGCCCGGATCGGCACCGGCACCACCACGGCCGGCGGGCACCTGGAGTGGCGCGAGTCGCTGCCCTACGGCAAGTTCACACTCAAGGGCAGCAATCTGCGGGTCGTCGACGTACCGGAAGCGCAGATCGAAGCCTCACCCGATCTCGAATTCAACGTCCGCGGACACAAGATCGAAGTCACCGGCGGCGTCAGCGTGCCGTTCGCCAAGATCGAGCCCAAGGATCTGAACGGCGCTGTGCGCGCCTCCTCGGATGAGGTGATCCTCGGCACGCCCGCGGAGGATCCCAACGAGCGCTTCGAAGTCGTCACCAACGTCACGCTCACCCTGGGCGATCACGTGAACATCCAGACATCGGGCCTGACCGGACGCCTGACGGGCAGCATCACCGTGCGCAGCGGCTACGACGCCGTCACACGCGCCACCGGTGAGCTCTCCGTCGAAGAGGGTAAATATGTGGCCTATGCGCATAATCTGGACATCCAGCGCGGCCGCCTCATCTTCACCGGCGGCCCGCTCGACGATCCCGGCATCGACATCCGCGCCATCCACAAATTCCCGGACGTCACCGCCGGCGTGAACGTCCGCGGCACCCTGCTGCAGCCGCGTCTGTCGTTCTTCTCCGAGCCCTCGCTGGCACAGGCCGAGATCGTTTCCCTGCTGCTGTCCGGCTCACTCTCCGCCACGCCTACCCGCCCCAACGGCGCCGCCAGCAATGCCGCGCTCGTCCAGGGCGGCGCCATGCTCGCGCAGGAGCTCGGGCAGCACGTCGGCATCCAGGAAGTGGGCGTCGAATCCGACCTGCTGACGAATGACACCTCATTGGTCCTCGGGCGTTATCTCTCCCCGCGCCTGTACGTGAGTTACGGCATCAGCCTCACCGAGCAGCTGAACACGTTGAAGCTGCGCTACAGCCTCGGCGACCACTGGGTCATCCGCACCGAAGTCGGCCAGGCCCGCGGCGCCGACCTCGTCTACAGCATCGACAAGTAGCCGCGGAATCTCCGCGCCTACCCGGGCAGACGCTCCTCCAGATACCGCACGGCCAATCCCCGCAGCTCACGCAGCGCCGCGTTCCGGCCGGCCAGGCCCTGCTCGTCGCTGAGCGAGCCGCTCGCCTTCATCAGCTGCAGCACGACGATTGCGATGTCGCGCGCTTCCTCAGGGCTCAGTTGCGGCGCGCGCACGCGCAGGATCGCAGCGATTTGCCGGCGTAGCATCTGACGAAACGTCGTGCGTCGGTCCGGCCCGCTCACGCGCGCCTCCGCCAGCGGCAACACCGCCGCGCGCTCCTTGGGATGGGCGCGCAGCAGACCGAACAGACCCGCGACCAGATCCGGTGCCGCCATGCTGGTCCCGGTCATGCGGACCAGCAATCCCGCGCCTGGCGCGTCGTCTTTCGGCGCGGAGCGCGCGGACAGCACAGCCACGCCCGGCGCCAAAAGATCCGGCTTGGGACGCCCGTCCCGCGTCGGGCCGGCGCTCGAAAAAGGCGCCACATCGGCCGTCGCGGATCGCGAGTCATATGCGCCGACCACGATCGTCCGCCAACCGTTGCAGATCGAGTTGGTGGTGAAATAGGGGTTGGCGTCGGTGGCGGGAAAGCCGGCCTGCCCGCCATCGTCGTCACCGCGCTGGACCCAGACGTGGTAGCTGCCGTCGGATATTCCGCTGCCGTCGAGCGTCAGTCGCCAATTCCCCGCCGGCGCGCGCGCGCCGAGCCAGAGGAGCACGTGATTGTCCTGATTGTTGGGATCGCGCGGCCGGTTATGCATCTCGCCGCACGGGCGGCCCTGCGACCGCAGCGTCGTCCGCTCGCCCAATGCCGCACGTCCTGCCGGCGTGCCGTCCGGCATGCGGAGCGATACCGAAATCGCATCTTCGCCGGCATACCAGATTTCTAGCTCGTTCATGCCGGCCTCCGCCGGCACGTGCCAGGTCAGGGTGCGGCGCTCTCCCGCGGCCAGACGGCCGGAACTGTGCTGCCGGCTCGTGAAGTAATTGCCGGTGCTTTGGACGATCGCCCGTCCCGGCGCCTCCGCCAGAATCGCGTCGAGCCCCTGTTCGAGCAAGGTCGTGCCGTCATGCTGGTCGCCGCATTGGCCCATGCTGAGATTGATGACCCAGGGGCGCGGACCGGCGATGGCGCGAATGAAATCGATTGCCTCCAGCACGCTCGCCGAATCGGCCAGATCGGCGTCGTTCGCGTCCAACGTGGTCAGATGCACGAAGACGATATCGGCATCGGGCGCGATGCCGGCCGGCCCACCCGAGCGTCCATTGCCGACGGCGATGCCGGCGACATGCGTGCCGTGCGTTCCGCCGTTGTCGATGTCGCTGTCGGCCGGATCGTAGCCCAGAACGTCATAGGGGGCGGCACTGGCCAAAGCCCGATTGATCGCCAGGGACGAATGAACGATGCCATAGCCATAGGGCGCCGGGCTGGCTGGGCCGGGCGGCGCCGACTGATCCCACAGCGCCAGCAGACGCGTCGTTCCGTCCGCGCGGCGAAAATCCGGATGAGCGAAGTCGAAGCCCCAGTCGATGAAGCCGACGACGACGCCTCGTCCGGTTTCGGGGAGTCCGGCCGGCCGCCGCACATCCGACAAGGCCGGCGCGTCGGCCGGCAGCTGGCCGGCGGGGACTCGCACCTCGCGGAGCAGGGGGGTTGCCGGCTTCATGCTGGCGATCGCGGCCGAAGCATGGATGCGTGGAATATCGCCGCGCCGCACCCGGGCGGTCGCGATCTCTCCGAAGCGCGTCACGGCATGCGCTTTATCCTTGACGTGTGCGCTGAGAATCGGCGTACGTGGACGGAAAGGAGGACGTGTGATGATATACCATGCCGCACCAACGATGCGTCCGGAAGCCATCAATGCCGATGCCCAGAGCCCGCAACACGATGCGCCTGCCCGAGCGCCCAAGCGCATCGCATTTGGGGCAGCGCTTATAGCTGGCGCGTTTGTATTTCTGCTGAGTGGCGCTAGCCCACTTGGTATTCCCCTCGCGGTGCTGATGTTCTTCGTCGTACGTGGCGACGAGAAGGAATGGGAAGCTCGTCATATCCCTTCCTCGCCCTGATCCTGACTTCTTGCCGACTCCGCAAGCCGTCGCGTGGCCTGCTGCACCAGCAGCGTCGTTGCCGCCCCCGGATGTGCTGCCGCCTGCAAGCTGGCTTGCATGTAGCGCCGCACAGCATCGGCCGTTACCGGCCTCGACAGCAGCCACGCCAAGCCATAGCCGCCGGCTGCCGTCTGAATTGCTGCCCACGGCGCTGTCACAGCGCCAAACACGCCCGCGATGCTGCCCACCGCTCGCCCCGTCCCTGATGGGTTGGCAAAGCGCGATATGGTGTCCTCGTAGCGCCGGGCAACCGTGGCGATGTCCTCCAGCGCATGCCGGTGCACGCTGTTCGCTCCGAACACCAAGTCACGGCCCTGCCCCGACATCTTGCCGTAGGCCGTCAGAAACCGTCCTGGGCTGAACTCGCCGTTGCGATCACGCCCCATGCGGCCCACGATCCCGGATGCGACCTCTTCCCATGCGCCCGGCCGCGTGCGTTGGATCACGTCGCGCGCCAGGGTGAGCCGATGCAGGTCGGCATTGCCGCCCACGCCCGCCATTTGCGCCAAGCGGTCGAACACCCGCTCTGCCGGCGCGTTGCCTTCAGTGCCCACGATGGACACCAGACGGTCGCGGATGTCCATCAGGCGGCGGTGCTCGTTGTTGGCCTGATCGAACGCCGCAAGCGCAGCCCGCCCCGAACTGCCGCGCCGCGCGATGCCCGCGCGCTGGACGCCAAACCGCAGGTCTTCCGTCAGCCCGTCATAGATGCGCCGCAGTGCCCGCGCCGAGACGCCCTGCTCTGGCGCGATAGCGCCGTCGATGCGCTCACGCACACGCGTGCGCAGCTCGCGCAAGCCGTCCCATGTCAACCCCTGTGGACGGTTTACGGCCTCACGCACGAGGCCAATAACACGTTGGCCGTCCTGGCTGGCGCTGGCAATATCAAGATCGTCGAGCGCCTGTGCCGCGATGCGCGTGCGGCTCAGCGGCACGATGGTGTTCGGGTTGATGACATCGCGCAGAGCGTTGTAGTTCACATCGCTCTCGCGCTGCACGCCGCGCCTGATCCAATCCACGAGCGTTTCGCTTGCGGTGCTGCCGGCGCTGAAAGGGTTCTGCGCGGTGTACTTAGACAGTCGTTTGATAAAGTAGCGCCTTACTAGAGGGGCGCCCTATCCCTGAAACATAGAAATAAGTATAGAAAGCTATTGAAACTATCTTGACAGTACTATATGCATGCACATGCTCTGGAATTTTATTAGATTGGGCTTGTACTTGAGAACACCTAGCTTGATTAAGGGTTTGAATGACAGAACCCAGGAAGAGATTGAAGGAATCAGCTACACAGAAACGATACTCTGTTCGTAACAGAGCAACCGTACCACAGGCAGCAACTACAGCCCTTCTATGAATAAAGGAAGATGATGCTCTTCCTCTTGAATAGTAGAACAAAGAGGAAGAAGCAGAGTAGCTTCTACAGAAGATGTTGTAGCTTCACGGGAACACGGTCTTCCTTCTGTGTTCACCCGAAGAGGAAGTAGCAGGAACGAGGTCTGCCCTTCACGTATAGCCGAAAGAGGAAGAAGAGTAGTAACAGGGATTACTCCTTTTCTAGCAGATCAACCAGGAAGAAGAAGCAGAACCTTTTCTCTATGTAAATCAGAGGAAAAGCAGTAGCAGAGAGGATGAACACTGGAGGTAGATAACTCAGTAGCCGGTGTTTGAGCGATGAGGCATGGTATTTATAAGGTAGAATCCTACTGGAGGATTAGGGTTTGATTAGGATTGTTATTCCCCACGTAAGAATCCTTCTGCCATATAAACTTCCCCATTCAGCAACCCTGCTTGTTCTGAACCTCCCCGAACGACAGCCGCCTTCCCAGTTTGAACACAACACTTCAATCGGCTTACTATATTTTATCCCTCAGGGAAGTAGCGCCCTTGTATTAGGGCATTTCTTGATGAAATGGTGCCTCTATAAGGGGCGCTCTTCACCGTGTATAGTCAACACTCATCGATTATTTACATCTTGGAAAATAGCACCCATGTAGGAGGGCTCTTTTCCTGAAATGGTGCCCTATCAAGGGGCACCCTTCTCTATTTATTGTGAACCCTTTATAAGTCTGATAACCCCTTGAATTAGAGCCCTTCCAAAGGGTCATTACTTCAAGAATTGGCGCCCTAGGTATTGGTGCCCTTTCCTTTGGCCCATTTGGTTTTTGTAAGAAGCCCACTATGTATTGTGGTGTTGTGTATAAGGTCTGGTCCTTTGCTAATTGTTTATTTTAACTTATTAAGATTTCTATTCCTTCAATTTACTAGTGTTGCTACATCCTCCCCCACTTAAAAGAATTTGGTCCCCAAATTTTATCGTATCTAGATGTGGAGGGTGCAAAGTACATACCATTTAGAATAAAGCTGATAATCATTTCTTCATGGATTCCTCGGTCTCCCACGTGACTTCGTGTTCTGAGCATCTACTCCATTGTACTTTGACCATGGGAATCATCTTGTTCCTTAGTGCACGTACCTTGCGATCAAGGCTCTTCATGGACTTTTGTTCATATGTGAGATCCTTTTGTATCACCAGGTCACCATGATCTATGACATGTGATGGATTATGCACATACTTCTTTAACATGGATATGTGGAACACATTATGGACTTCTGACAACTAAGGAGGCAATGCGATGCGGTAAGGAACCTCACCAACTCTTTCTAGTATCTCGAAAGGTCTGATATACCTTGGTGTAATCTTGCCCATAACACCAAATCTCCTAATTCCTCGTCCTGGAGAAATCTTAAGAAAAACATGATCTTTGACATGGAATTTGAGATCTCTTCTTCTGGTATCGGCATAAGCCTTCTGTCTAGACTGAGCCACTTGAAGTCTTTCTCTAATTAACTGGATCTTCTCGGTGGTATCCCTTACCATGTCTAGGCCTAGTAGTTGCTTCTCGCCAACTTCATCCCAGCATAAGGGTGATCGGTAACTCCTTCCGTATAAGGCTTCTAAAGGCACCATTTGTATACTTGCCTGATAACTGTTGTTGTATGCAAACTCGACCAAAGACAAGTGATCATGCCAGCTTCCACCAAAATCAATTATACAAGCTCTGAGCATGGCTTCGACCACCTGATTTGTTCTTTCGGTCTGACCATCCGTTTGAGGATGAAAGGATGTACTAAAGTTGAGCCTTGTCCCTAATGAATGTTGTAGACCCTTCCAAAAGTGAGAAATAAAATGCGGGTCTCGGTCAGACACGATTGAAATAGGTACTCCATGTAGTCTAACTATCTCCTTGATGTACAAGGCAGCAAGAACATCCACCGACCATTGGCACTTGATTGGCAAGAAATGAGCCAACTTGGTCAATCGGTCAATGATGACCCATATTCCATTATATCCTCCTTCAGATTTACTTAGACCCATTATGAAATCCATGCCGATATCCTCCCATTTTCACTTAGGAATATCTAGAGGATGTAGCTTAGCAACAGGCTTTCGGTGTTTCGCTTTAACTTACTGGCAAGTGAGATAACGCGACATGAAGTCTGCAACTTCTCTTTTCATGTGGGGCCACCAAAAAGTTCTTTCCAAATCCTGGTACATTTTGGTAGCTCCAGGGTGAATCGTGTACCTTGATCTGTGAGCTTCATCTAATATCTTCTTATTTAGTTCTGGACAATCTAGTACACAAGTTCTCTCTCGAAATAATAACCTTCCATCTGATGCTAGCTTGAAATCAGGTTGTTCCTCCCCTTTGCTCTTGATCTCTACTAGCACCGGGTCATTATCTTGGAGTCCTTGGATTTTGAAAAGTAAATCTAGTAGTATCCTCATATGAGATAGAGTAACACACCTGTTTTCCTTGTCCATGCTTATGTCAAGCCTAGAGAATTGTTCTAGCAACTTCCACTCTTGAATCATATAGTTGGCTAACAGGGCTCTTGACTTTCGACTGAGGGCATCAGCTACAGGATTACCTTTTTTCAGATGATATTGTATGATGAAGTCGAAGTCCTTGCGATATTCCAGCCAACGTCTCTATCTCATATTTAATTCCTTCTGAGAGAAGAGATACATTAGACTTTTATGATCAGAGTATATGATGAATTGTTCTCCATAGAGATAGTGTCACCAGATCTTCAATGCAAATACTACCACAGCCAACTCTAGGTCATAGACATAGTAGTTTTCTTCATGTTTCTTCAATTGTTAGGAAGAGTAAGCTATGACTCTTCCTTGTTGCATCAAGACGCCTCCGAGGCCAATGCTAGATGCATCGGTATATATCTCGAATAGCTCTCCTTGAACTGATAAAGCCAAGACTAGGGCAATAATTAGGTGATCCTTTGGAGCATGGAAGCTTCTTTCACATTCCTCGCACCATTCATAACGGATCTCTTTGCGAGTTAGCCTAGTAACCGGCACGGTGATCTTGGAGAAGTCCTTATTGAATCACCGATAGTAGCCTGCTAGACCCAAGAAACTACGGATCTCGGTAGCATTTGTCGGTCTTTCCCAGTTCTTGACAGCTTCTACCTTTGATGGATCCACAGAAATCCCATCCTTAGAGATTACATGCCCTAAGAAGGATACTTCTTTAAGCCAGAACTCACATTTACTGAGCTTTGCATATAGCTGATTTGTCCTCCATATCTGTAATGCAATCCTTAAATGCTCTTCATGTTCTTCCTTGGGCTTCCAATAAATTAATATGTCATCAATGAAGACCACCACAAACTGATCAAGATGAGGCCGAAATATGCCATTCATCCACTGCGTAAAGACTGTAGGGGCATTCGTTAGTCCAAAAAATATAACAACAAATTCGTAATGCCCATACCTGCTCCTTAACACGATCTTAAGAATGTCCTCATCTTTGATTCTCAGTTGGCAGCAGACCCCGTCCGTTGCGCGTTCAACTTGACGGCACCCGACCTGAACTGCGAGGACGATGGCCAGTGCGCGTCAGTGGCCGTCGGCGACACCGCCTTTGGGCTGACCTACCGCGTCCAGTGCCAGTTCGCCAACAAGGTCTCGCAAGACGTGGACTTTGCGACGTACGTGCTCACCGCCACCACGGTACGCTCCCGAAACCTAGCGCGCTGGCCGACCGGCCGGAGCGGCGGCCCACGACGTACTGCTCGACCTGCAGCAGGATCTCGGCGTCACAGTGACCGCCGAGAGGGTCGGCCACGTCCCGGATCAGGGCGTCCACGACGAGGCTGGCGGCGTTGCGGGAGGTCTGGAAGACCTGCACCTCGAGGAGGGCGGGGTCGGTGAAGTCCAGGCAGACGATGCCGGGCACGGGGCCCGGGTCGACGCCCAGGCAGCGGAGGGTGGTCACGAGCGGGCTCCTCGGTTGTGGGCGCGGTTGATGCGGCGCAGGATGCTGCCGTTGTGCCGGGCCTCGACACAGGCGATGTGGGAGTAGCCGCGGCGGGTGCGGACGATCTCCTGGCCGGGGCTGATGCCGCCGTCGCAGTCCTCGCAGTAGCCGCGGAAGTTGGCCCTCACGACGCGGCCCTGACGTTGCTGCGGAACACCCGCTCGACCTCGAGGCCGTACTTGCGTTCCCGGACCAGCACCGCGGACACGCCCGGCGCCGGGTTGCAGGGCACCACCCAGACCGACTTGGGCTCGTCGCCCTTGCTCCAGACCTGGCTGGGGCCGTAGCCCGGCACGTCGAACACCGCGCCGATCTCGACGCCGGTGGGCTCGAAGGGCTTGCCCTCCTGGGTCAGCCGAGGGGCCCTCCACATCTTGACCGGGATCGGGATACGGGGGTTGTAGTGCTTCACCGTGCGGACGTCGGGGCCGAGGTTGGCGTCGTCCCATTCGTAGGTCATGCCGCTGCTTCCTTCCTGTTGGTGCCGCCGAGCAGCTCGGCGACGATGCGCGGGTCCTGGACGAGGTCGGCGAGTTGGCCGGCGCGCTCGCGCAGCACGGCCCGCACCCGGGTGTCGATCGTGGCTTTGGCGACCACGTCGATGATTTCGACCGAGTCGTGGATCTCCGACCCGATGCGGTGGCAGCGGTCCTCGGCCTGGATCGCCTCGACCAGGGACCAGGGGCGTTGCAGGAACACGGCGGTGCGGGCCGCGGTCAGGGTGATGCCGACCCCGCCG
Source organism: Amorphophallus titanum (assembly GCA_024336825.1). Classification (NCBI taxonomy): domain Eukaryota; kingdom Viridiplantae; phylum Streptophyta; class Magnoliopsida; order Alismatales; family Araceae; genus Amorphophallus; species Amorphophallus titanum. The sequence continues at coordinate 186,434 of JANBPO010004165.1, read as the reverse complement.
GCCGAGGTGGTGACACAGATCAGGTCCAGCTCGCCGCGCTGGAACGCCTCGACGGTCTCGGTGCGGGTCTTGGCGGTCTGCCCGCCGATCACGTACCCGACCTTGTGCCCGGCGGCCTCGGCTGCCTCCCCGGCCAGGAGGATGAGTTGCTTGGACGGTGCGAACGCCACGACCGGCTCACCGGGCCGCTCGCTTTGACTATTTATGAAATTCACATGGTTTCTCCATCATGTTGCATAACCATAGGGGCATATCCCCAATGTTAGGAGCACAAATGCAACATGCCCCTATTGGGTTTTAGCAAATAACAAAAAAATCTTCAACTCTCCAAGCTTTCAAGTCTTCAAGAAACTCCAAGTTTTCAAGAGATCCTTACACCAAACTCTTCAAGCCTCCAAGGTCTAGAGATGCAAGCTCCCCTTCCAAATGAGCCAAGGCCTCCTGTTTATAGAGATGGAGATGAGCTACTTGAGGGAGGTGAAGGGTCTTTTTCCTTTTTTAGACATGTTAGCCCCTCCGATTAAGAAGGAGAAGGGGCAAAAGAGGGGGAAAAAGGAAGGGGAATTGAGAGAGAGAAAGAGAACGGAGGGAGTCTCCCTAAGCCTTTATGCGACAGGGAAGGGGTTCCCCCCGGGCTTTGCGCGGTCGAAGGGGGAGTTCGGCCTACTTGGCATGACCGGAAGGGACTCCCTCTGGTACGGCGCGACCGGAGGACCCCCTTCCTATTCTGCGCAAGTGGAGGGGGTCCCTTTGATGGCCTGGGTTAATCGGAGGGGTCCCTCCGGTGCAGGATGACCGAGGTGGTCCCCCAGTGCTTGGGTAAACCGGGGGGTTCCCTCTAGTGCCAAGATTAATCAGAGGGAGTCCCTCTAGTGCCTGCGCAGGGAGAGAGGAGGGGTTGAGCGAAGGGGCTCCTCCGACCTCTTTTCTTTTTCTTTTCTTTTCTTTTTTGGGAAAATTTTCAGGGTTCAACAACCATTTAGCAAGATAATAGTTTCTTTAAACAAGTTCATTGTGACTATTGGCCTTCTCACTTGTGATATACTGTCCATTCCCCGGATTGTCATTTTATCGCTTTTTCCTTACATTGCCTTGGATGTTCCTTTCATACTTTTATGATGTCAACTTTATTTGCAATTTCTCCTATGGGCTTTTACATCAAAGAGCAAACTATCAAATATTAGGGCTGTTAATGGAGTGGACATCCCATTATTCAACTCCACAGTATCTATCATAATTCGATCATCTGATCTCAAATATGATCCAATGAATGAGAAATTGTCTTATCCAAATTTGACTCCAGATAATATCTGAATTCAAACAATATCCAAATGTCCAAAAAATTCAAGTACAAGTAACATAATCAACAACTTTTAATCTCATAAAATTCATTTAATAAAATAAATCTTAGAAAAAGAATTCTCATACAAAACACTATGCTTCAAAACAACCAAACACTTCATGTCATTACTATGGTAAGCAAGGTCATTTGATGCATGATTGTAGATTAATGAGTAAAGATGATTTGAATGCTGGAAGAGAGTATGTTAGAAAATGTTGCACAGTTCAGAAAAAGAGTATCAAATATTTTCACTGCGATAAATTTGGACATACTGCTAAACAGAGTACCCGTAGCAGCCCCGCCCGATCACAGAAGGGCCTACCCTTCCTATAGCACACCACAGCCATGTCCACAGACAATTCTACACTGGCCTCACCCCAAAATAGTGACCGAAGGAGTAGACGATTACCTCGACAATGCCTTGCTATCCTACAGGTATGGACCGGACAAAACTGGACCAGTTCATGGCTCTCAACCCACAGTGACCCAAGCCTGCCCTCCAATCCTACAACAAGCTTTAGACACACCCCCAGTTAGTTCTGCACTGATCCCGCCTCAGAACTGGACCAGTTCATGGCTCTCAACCCACAGTGACCCAAGCCTACCCCTGAATGACCCTCCAATCCTACAGCAAGCTTTAGACACACCCCCGGTTGGTTCTACACTGATCCCGCCTCCTGTAGCAATTGGAGAAGCCTGTGGAAACCTTGACACCAGCTTGCTGGCAGTCAAGACATCAGACTAGACAGAATGATTCTCCAGTATATTCTCCACCCTGTGTCTGGCCGGCTGAAAGCTCCTCCCTGTGCCGATCTAAACTTTGGTTCTAATTATTACTTTTCTACCCATGAGCCAACCCTCCTACGTGAGGTGCAGTTGTGTAGCTGCTCACTGCAGGTAAAACTTCATCGGCACAACATGTGGAGTCGACCCACGCTTCCCCGCTTGTCCACATCTTCGGCCAGGATCGACTTCTTCAAGCCGATCAGGTGAGCACTATCCCTTCCTCCGGTATTTTATGTAGTTCAGTATCTTCTCATGCTCCGTCAGTGAGGTACGAGAGTGCCCGGCCCCGTGATCCCACCACCATCTACGTGTAACCACTGCGGCTAGAGAGTGTAAGAGCTACCTGTGCCTTCAAGGCATGAGTCATGCCCCGCTAATGTCGGGAACTCCTATCCTTGGGAAGGGACAACCTAGGTACTACTAGTGTTCCAAACCAGTAAGTTTTTAGTCCTCAGACTTGACCTACCATCGCCGAGTCACCTGGAGAAGGGTTGCGCCATGTAAAATCTATCTGCGAAATCGATTTGGTGTTCTTACTTGTGTGCTTGTGAATCCCGCCCCCATTGAATCCCTAGGTGGTGCCACATCACGACATGAGCTTTCTCCTGAAGAGACCCCCCACGTTCTATATATACAACCAGCTTACAACAGAAGAGGGGGCTAGCCTAGGGGGTTGCAAAAAAGTAAAAAAAAATATGGAGAGAGAGAGAGAGCTAGCTAAAGAGATGAAGAGCAATAGATAAAATGAGGGAAGGAGAGGAAGAAAACCCCTCCAGTGGTGGGTCTCTATTTTCTTTTATGTCTCTCTCTGTTTATTCTTCATGCCCCCACAGGGCTATACTCGATGTAATCCTCTTTGGTGAATAAATGGAATGTTGGCCTTTTGACCCTAGTTTACAAACTCTATTGCAATCCTACACTCGTTCAACAAGAGGATCGCAACGGCGATCCCTGGCGGCCAAAAGGAGACCCAGATGTTGGATACGGTGGTGCGCGAATCGTCGAGCCGCGGGGCGCAGCTCCGCAATGCGGTGCTCATCGACGGAGAGGTCGAGGTGATCGCCGGCAGCGGGGCAACTCGCTGCGGGAGGAAAGTCCGAGCTTCACAGGGCAGGGTGCTGGTTAACGGCCATATTAACTTTTATTATCTAAATGTCATGATGACTTCAAACAATACCCTCAAACCATAAGCAAACCTCATGAGTGGATTCCCAGCTCGGTAAAGTGTTTATAGATGTAAGTGATGCTGTTCATCCACCAGAAGAGTGGAAGGGCCATTTTAATAACAATATTGACAAAGATCCAAATGAGTAAAATAATGACACAAAGATCAAAGATTCCCATGTTTGAAGGTCAGACATAGTATGCACATCTAACAATACAGTGTAACACTAGAAGTAACATCATTAACTACAAAAAGGGATAACTTTTGTCTCTCTCATGAACCAGTTCATCAACTGATCAAGTGATGAGATAGTTAACAATTTGATAATTGGAAAAGCAATTACAAAATCTCATTTTCCTTGCTGGTTCTTAATGCTGGTTCCCATCTTTTAAGAACAAAGTCTACAAGGAGCATTGCACTCAGCAAGTCAAAAGCTACTACATTAGCTTGTTATACTAAGAATTGACAACAGCCTAACAACAAAACTATTACCACAGGCACACTGTTTCATAGCCTGCTTGTATCTGACAACTGGAAAGGAGAAAAACACATGACAAGAGACTGTTAGCACAGATTCTTGAGAGGACAACAAGACATGGTGGACTCCGCAGACTGCAGGTAGGTTGAGGCTTCAATACATGGAGCATACTTGATGATCCCTTTCTTACCAAAGAAGGCACTACAACCCAATTCTTCAGATTAGCTCAAATTTGCAAACCATTAGAGAACCACTGTAGTCAATAGCTTACTGTATCCATTTCCATACTCATCGACCATAACGAATCACATGGCTCAGATAAATTGGGTCAGTATTATCTGACTCAGTTTACAACCAACCTGTCCAACCGTAATTTAACCTGCATCTTTAACATGGAATTTGCCTCACAAATGGAAGAAGAAGAAGAGAAGGAAAGGGAGGGGAAAAAGGGTAAATAAGAGAAGATAGAGAAGGTAAGAGCAAAAACATATGACTCAATGAAGTAGGGAAGCCATATTCTGATCCAATGGATTGGAACAAAATTTAGGGTAGATAAAGCATGATCATACCCGACGACTGGGTGAAATTGAACCACTGAAGATTAAATGAGAAGATTTCAAATAAGAGAAAACACAAATTTCACCCAAATTAGGCAGCCATTTTTGAAGCTTTTGTAACTGAGATAAACTGAATAATGCTATTTATTTATGTTGTTCTAATGAGGGATGAGAACAAACCAACTTATCCTTGATTCGCTCTTATACTAAACCAGTATTGTTTTAAAGATATCACGACCAGCCTTGCTGGCTTGTGAAGCACTGAAGCTCCTTCAGTGTAGAAAAATGCAAAAATTAACAAACAAATGAGCAATCATAGTGAATGAAAAGCGTGTGATCTGAAGACCAAGGAAATGAGATAATTTTTCATATCAATTTGTTGCTGAAAACATCATGTTAGATGACAAATGCTGAGAGCATCCATTGTCAAGAGAAGTTGTGCAAATGAGATAGGCAAAACGTATTGAAATAGTTGTCAATAATGGACCAAAAGAAGTGTAACAAAGTCTGATAATCACAAAAAGATGATGCGAGGGGCCAAAGCTACCATCCACTTTCAAAAATAAAAAAAAGAATTTGAGGAACCAAAGGACCACTTTTGGAAGATGTTGAAGATGAGCTTTATGCCCAAATGTGAGGTGGTACGGTCTCTTATTTCTGTTTTGACGTTGGATTTATTTTAAATTGCTCAGGATACCGTCAATTTGCTCATTATTGGATTATGGAATTTAGTCCTTGGCAGTAGAGTTGGGGTGTACAGAACGAAGGACTCAGAGGACTATAAACATGAAATATGTGACCTTGAGGTGGTAGGATCCCTTATTTGTGTTGACATTGGACTTTTGAAAAATTGCCCGGGATAGCGTGAATTGCTCATTATTTGATTCCAGAATTTAGTTTTTGGCAGTTGAATTTAAAATAAAATAAGAACTTGGATTTAATTTTTCTCCCATAAGTTTCAGTATGATGGGTCAGAGGGAAGTGTGGCATATTAGTGGATGGATGTGAAATAAACAAGAGTTTGAAAACTTGAAGATGTGATGATGGGTGTGCTTTGAGATTGATCGTGATTATATTCCAACCCAACCCACCATCTGGCCACACACACATGTTGGTGTCCCCTTGTTGGGAAGTTTATCTACAATGAGACATAATGAGCTAGAGCGTGAATAGAAAGGGGGGTGGGGAGAAATCATCATCCTTGTCGTGATCTTCATTTGAGCTATTTGTGTTCCTGAATCTGTCTCTTTTGCTTTTAGGTTCTGCCTGATGTCTTATTCATGTCTCTGCATGACCTCTGCTAAAACAGTCTATTTTGTCTTATTCTCCATTGAAATGCACATTCTTGTATGGCCTTCTACACATCCCAGAAAAAAGAAACAAGAATACCAACTTCTTGTTGAGATGCACATTCTTGTATGGTCTACCATGCAACTCAGGAAAAAAAAACAAGAATACCAACTTCTTGTTTCTTATAAATTTATAAGAAATTGTCTTCATGCATCAGACACATATGCATACTCCCAAAGGATGGCTGAACCAGCTGGGTAGCCCAGTTGGTTCTTCACTCTTAACTATTGTTTGGGCCAAATTCAAATTATTATGAATTAACACCTATCCGGAAAGTCACCCATTCTTTAAAGCGTCTGGGATGGTGGACGTGTATTCCTTTATTCATGCTATTTATTGAATTAACACCTTTGCAAAAAGGCACTAATTTTTAAAACCGCATCCGCCACAGTCGACGTGTATTTTATTCGCGTCAGCCACAGTGGATGCGTCTTCTTCATTTCCTCATTTTGTGCCAAACTTCATTTTCATGAAGAATTAACGCCTCTCTACACAGTCGCCAATTGTTTAATTGGTGTCCCTCTCCTTGACGTTAATTCTCTTTCCTTTTTTGGCCTTTTAAATAATTATCAAAATTCACAAAATTCTAAATTCAGGTCTGGTCTCCTGGACGTGATTCCCTTTTCGGATGTTGAGTAATTTTTGACTTTCCAAAGTAATCAAGAAACACCATCTGCTATTCCTGACGTTTATTTGAAGACGTGTCCAGAACCCCAGACGCGTATTACCTTACTTTATTTTGAGATTTTAAATCCGACCAAAATTCGTAAAATCTTTAATTCGCGTTAACCATGATGGACGCTAATTTCATTCTAATTTTAGTAATTTCTAATATTTCAAAAAATGGCTTAGAATTGAGGGCTGGCTTATTGACGCTATTTTAATTGGCACCCACTGAGGTGGACGCAAATTTTGATAGAATTCTGAACTTGGCAGAACCTCTTTCTTTCCTCCTTTTGGCCTTCTTTTCCACTTGGGAAAGGGTCCCTATCGCTTTCTAAGGTTGAGAGGACATATGGCTAATGAATATCTCCTTCCCAATCCAACTAAAACTTGATTTTATATTTTTAATGGTATTAAACCTATGAATTTCTCTCCTATAAATAGGACCCCCCCTCTCCCTTGTTGTTAAGGCTGAACAATCAATCTAAGGGGAGGTGTTGTTGGACCAAGGAGCCAAGGAGGAGTCTCCCAAGCCTAAAGCTACATCATTTGGAGCTCTTCTTCCTCCTTGGAGCATTTTGAAGATCTTTGAAGCCCGTAATTAGAGAAATCACTAAGTTTTCGTCCCCCTTTCTCTTATTATCTTTTTAGTTATTTAACATTGCATGCATCATGTTCTTTTGTCTTCTTTCATTCTTTTCATCTCAACATTGAGATCTCCCAATTGTGTAACACTTGCACCCTCCCCATCTTCATTCATCATTATTTTCCTACCCTTTTGCATAGGGGTTTTAAAGCCAATACTAACAAGGTGTGTTCATGACCATGCTTTCATGTTTATTTTACATTAAGAATTTGTTGCTACACACCTTTGTATTCTAATCAATATCTTTCTTTGTTGGTTGTTGTTTGTGCATTTTGCAAGGATAATCAATCAAGGAAAAACTCTCTTTATTGGCCGACCGATTGGAAGAGAAGGTGTCTAGATTTAGTTAGCTTTCTTATTTACCTCTCTTACTTTTTTTTGCATCAAGAAAACAAAGAAAACATTCTTAAGGGTAATTTAGGAAACACCCTTTTTGGTGCAGGAAGGATCCTCTGTTTGAAAATTCCTAATGTCAAACCGGAATCTCCTCCACTTAGAGTGTTAATCTATTACCCATTCCTGACCTCAGTGAACCTAAACTCATTTTGGACACTCTATAACAAGCCGATTGGTCATTTTCACCTGAGCCTTATGAGCATCTTTGTGTTGAGTAGCCCCCTCCAGCCAACTTACAATAGAGGGACTCCCTCCGGTCACCTGCATGGGCCCCACCCCATGGATCCCTCTCAAGAAAAAAGAAAGAAGAAAGAGAAGAAGAAGGGGAGAGGATAACCGGAGGGACTCCCTCTACCTTACCTCTCACCTTGCACAAGCACATTGGGGAGACTCCCTCCTCCTCCTTGTGCAATCAACTGGAGGGACCTCCACCCAAACACCCAATGCCAATTAATTCAAGGCATTATATGCTCTTGTAACCGGAGGGACTCCCTCCCCCTTAGCCCTCACCTTGCACAAGCAAACCGGAGGGACTCCCTCCACCTTACCTCCCAACTCCTATAAAAGGAGGTGGCATCCATGGGAGAGGGAAAGAACTTGGAGCTTGCAATGTTGCATCCCACGGAGAGCTTGGAGTTTGGAGCCTTGGAGTCTTGGAGCTTTGAAGAAACCTGTGCAAGGGAGGCTCAACATTGTTTTTTTTAAGGAGGGGGCATCAAGCAACAGGAGGAGCTTGGCACAAGGAGGACTTGCTTGTATGTTTGACGAAGGGATACCTTGTTGATATATTCTGGCATGAATATTTTTGCATGTGTCTTTCTAGGTCATTTCCCCATGACCTAAGGGGCGCACAGAGGTTGGGAAAAAGATCAATGATCCACCAAGGATCAAGAAGCTTGAAGAAAGGAATCACCAAGCGTTTAAGTGTGTTCTTGTGAAGTGTTATTGTGAATTCAAGTGATTGGGCACAGAGATCCACCAAGGAGGATCGGCTGCCTCTCCTTTGTCTTCTATTCTTCTAAAAGCTTAACTGATTGGATGGGCTGGGGAACAAATGGCCGGCCACCTCACTTCCTTGAATCAATGGATTTGGGAGGGCAATACATGCACCACCCCTTCAACTCCTTGACCGGTGGATTTAGGGGTTGAAGCCCTTGGCTGGTGGAGTAAACCTGCTCACCCACTACCTCCCTTAGCCTCTTGACCATGGATTTAAAGGGGAATAAATGCTCTTAACTGATGGGGTTGTTTGGGGTGAATAAATCTCACTGTCACCTCACCTTAACCGTGGGTTTAAGAGAGAATTAAATGTTCTTATGGAATTAAAAGGAAAAGTAAATATCCTGTGAGCCCCATAAGCCCTAGGTCAGAGTTATATAATCCTCATATTTTTCATTTTGTGAAGAATTAATGAAGAAAAATTACATTCGTGCCAAGAGTAGCACAAGGGTGCCCCTCTCCTCTCTCCTCTCTCCCCCTTTGCAGTAGAGATTGCAGCCTTGTTCTGAGGTGTGGTACCTCCATATCAGTCCTCAACTGGGTGAGAAGCTCAGCATCACCACCGCCACCGCCTTCGAGCCGCTATCGCACCACCACCGCCTCGCCATCGTAGTTCTGTCCATTGCTGGACAGAAGCCTAAAGCGTGATTTTTAGCTCCCAATCAGGAGATCAGATCATGCTAAAAATTGGAGGATCTTCAAAGGAGCTTCACAATGGCACCAGTCTTGCGTCGATCTGACATCGGGACTGATCGCAACAGGTGTTTTCGCCAGGTCGCATAGTTCTTAAACTGCAGAGCAGGTCCGTGGACAGCAAGCAACAACGTCCCACAAGTTGGCCACCTCGCCTTCCACAAGGTGAACCAACACATCCTCCTCCTAGGGATCGTCCCTCCAGAAGTCCCCTTCGCAGCGTTACCACTCCTGGCCCGATCGGCCCTCCGACCAGAACGTGGACCCCACATTTGTCGGCACGCGCTGCTGTTAGAGTTGCCCTAAAACGCTGCCCGTCAACCTAAGCCCGCTACTCCCGAGTCCCACGTGTAGCCCTTTACCTCCCTGCGTGGAGTGGGTAATAAAGTCATTGATGTAATTTATTTACATTTACTGTACCAGGAGTTACAGTTCTTGGTCGGGGTCGTCTTCCCCACACCCAGAGCGTGGAGGTATCATCTCTAACTCTCTTGGCATTTTGCTGATTCTGTATATATTCTTGAATGCCGCTGCATGAGAGAGTGATAGGTTAATCTAGCTCGATATATTCTTTTATCACTGCTGTGAGAGCGTGAGAGCGTGACCCTTCCCATGTCTCGATCCGAGCACGTGAGAGAGCCGACACCCTTGACTCGTTGCCGATTCCTTAACCGCGCCATTCGTACGCTTCCCTCGCTGGGGACGATCACGAGCTTGCCTAGAGTCTCAGGTCCCGCATCAATTGGTACCGAGTCCGCATCGTCGTCCCGCATCACAAGAGGGGGATGGCTTCGGTGAAAACCCAAAAGGGCACTTAAGTTTGTAATGTGAATTTAAAAAGCCATCATGATGTTGCTACCTCATTTGCCATTCATGCCCCATGAGAATTCCTGAGTGCGGCAGACATATCACGTCCCACCGGTATAAGCCTTATGCCTATGCTACAGCGTAACTTCTTTGCTTTGGCATTTAACCTATGCCGATGAATAAACCTAATGTCGACTTTCATCACCATCAGCGAGATCAATAAATATACATCGACCCAAACCTTCCATCCCCATCGATGAACCTAACTTCTTTGCTTCGGCATTTAACCTATGCCAATGAATAAACCTAATGTCAAATTTCACCATCATCGGTGAGATCGATAAATATACATCGGCCTAGACCTTCCGTCCCCATCGATGAACGTAACTTCTTTGCTTCGACATTTAACCCATGCCAATGAATAAACCTAATGTCAACTTTCGTCACCGTCGGTGAGATCGATAAACATACATCGGCCCAGACCTTCCGACCCTGTCGCTGAACGTAACTTCTTTGCTTTGGTATTTAACCCATGCCGATGAACAAACCTACCATCGATCTTCGTCATCATCGGTGAAATCGATAAACAAGCCATCGGCTTGGACCTTCCGCCCCCGTCGATACACGAACTTCTTACTTTGGCATTTAACCCATGCCGATGAACAAACCTACGTCGATTTTTGCCATCATCAGTGAAATCGATGTATGAACCATCGGCTCGGGACCCTTCGTCCCCATCAATAGACAAACCCCTTGCTTCTGCATTTAACCCATGCTGACGAATAAACCTACGGTCAATTTTCATCATCATCGGTGAAATCCTTGAACAAGACGATCGGCTCGGACCTTCCATCCCCATCGATAAATAAACTTCTTTGCTTCGACATCTAACCAATGTCCATGAACAAAGCTACCCTTGGCTCTTGTTTCCATTCGTAAAGTCATTGAATTTGCTCCTGACTTGGACCTTTTGTCCCAGTTAAGGAATAAACTAGCTCTTTGTCCTTGGCATTCAAGCATATCGACAAGCATGTCAGTTACAAACTTCATCACCACCTTCGAGGTCTATAAATAGACTATTGGTTTCACCCTCCAACCCTATCGGCCAATACACCCTTATCCTCCGGCATCCCGCCTATGATAGCCAGAGGTTGGGCCTCGGGAGTAGTTGCACCATAGTGGAGCGAACCCCTCATACCTTCTCTAAAGGCGTGAGTGCTCTCCCTCCTTAGCAGCTCATATATCCTAGGCTAGATAAATTAGCTAAAAGAGGGGGGGAAGAAGAAAGTTGTGATTCGGCAACAAATATGCAAAGTAGATGATAAAGTAATTTCATTTGCATAAGGAAGAAGAGTACATAGTACTCAGGGCATCTCCCGGGATACATGAAGATTCACCAAAAAGAGGAAGAAAACAAAGAGAACTATTGCAACAAGAGATGGAAGATGTCCTCAAATTCCAAAATTCCAAGAGAAGGATGACGGATCAGCTTCTGCAAATGGGACTTTTCAGCCTACAACTACATCAGTTTCTCCTCAAGAGAGGTGGCTTGCCCTTCTACCAGCTCCGCTTCCTCTATATTCTGGACCTGCTACTGTTCAGACGATTCTAGCTCTACCTCGGCCCGAGAGAGTTCGACACGCAGTTCAACTATTCGAGCCTTCAAGGAAGTCCGGCATTGAGTAGAGGCATTGACAGCACCGTGCATCTCTTGGGCAGTTCCCCTCAACGACGTGAGAGTGGTTTGACACTTTGCCCACTCGAATTTGAGGGCCGTCAGTTGGTCTGCTGCACCGTGGCCAATGAACACCCTTCTGTTCAAATATTTCAGAAGCAGGATCACCCGCTGCATCCAGTCTTCGATGGGGCAGCCAAAAGGCAATAGTGTGTGAGAGAGGTGTTCCACAAGGCCCCTTAACTGCATATAAGTCAGATCCTGGCGGGTCATCATGGTCTGACGCAACGTCTCCAAATATTGCCACACTAGGTCATTCGATGATTGCAGACCGAGTGACGACGTATCAGGAGGATGAAATTCCACGTGATTGTCAACTGCGGCCTAGATATCATCCTTCGGCGTTGAAGACGACAATGGCATGACTTGCAAGGCACCCACTATCACGCCCCGATATTATGCAGCGAAAATAATTTTGGAATCATGAACAGTCGGCTAGTACGTCTCAAGCAAGTAATATAATCAGAGCGTAATTACATTCACACATAAGAAATGAATGCATAATAATTTAGGTAAAACCTTAACCATTATTGCATAATCATCAAAAGTACATACTGCTGACTCTTTAACTTTTTGACTAACAGGACTCAATAAATGAAAAATTACAAAATTGACTAATGACAATCTAAGGCTTCGCACCTTCTTTAATCACTCACGGATCTATCACTTGAATAGTCTAAATCTGACCCGCTAGAATTTTCTAGAAAAGATTAGAAAGTAGGGTATTGAGCACACTTGTCTAGTAGGTATCTTCGTATCAACATGAAGGTATTGTTTAAGTAATTAACATTTTAGCTCTAGAGTATAAGACAAATCACGAAAATGTGATGAAACACGTAAATAACACAAGTGACATGAAAAATAAGATATGATCAAGGTGAGATATGAGAATTCTTGTAGATTAGAATTCGATGAGCCGGGCCGGCCTACCGTAATGGCAGCACGTTCCGCCCTCTCCCATTCCAGTTCCAAGGGGGAGAGCGATCCCAAATGACCAAAGCTCTCGCCATATCCCAAAGACAGGCACAGGTCCTGTTAAGGGCGGCGGAAGCCGAACGAGGTGTTGTCGAGATCAAACTCGGCAACACTTTTGTTCGCCTCATCCCCAGTTCTCGAGTCGGTGAGGTCCTCGAACCAGTTGACGAACCTTCAGGACCGGAGTCCTTTAAATCTTTGGACGAATACCGGACCTGGAGGGGAAAACAGGATGCTGGTCGTGATTAAGGGGATCCACAAGGTCAAGATGACCCTGGCTGATGGGTCGAAGACCATCTACTACTACGCTTGGCGTGGCGGTCCACGAATGAAATCCAAGCCTCATACCGAGGCTTTCATGGCTGAGTACGCTCGCCTGAAACAAGGGGCGAAAGCCAAGACAGTCGACACTCTGGAAACACTGATCGAGTTCTTCACCGGACCCGATCATCAGCGCAATCCAGACTTCACCAAACTGGCTGATACAACCCAGACCGATCACCTTTATGCCTTTAAGCTGATCAAGAAAGAATGGCCGCAACTGCCGGCCAAGTTGACCCAGGAAAAGGGCTTCAAAGGCGACATCCGCAAATGGCATAGAAAATTCGCCTCCAATCCCAGGAAGGCGGACAAGCTCCTGTTCTCACTCTCAAAGGTGTTTTCATACGCCATCGAGAACGAGCACCGAGCGATAGATAAAAATCCCTGCACTGGCATCGATCGCCTCTATTCTGGATCCAGAAGAGAAAGCGTCTGGTCGGCCGAGCAAATAGATAAATTCCGAGCTAATGCTCCAGCACACTTATTGCTGCCGTTTGAGATCGCAATTCACACGGGACAACGCCAAGGAGACATCCTCTCGCTGTCCTGGAAGCAGTATGACGGCATTTACCTGCAGTTCCGGCAATCCAAGGGCGATAAGAAGCTCAAGGTGAAGGTTCATTCCCGCCTGAAAGCGATGCTGGATCCCCTCGATAAGGACAAGCTCCGAGTTTGTCTCAATTCCCGTAAGCGTCCCTGGACCAAGGACGGCTTCAAGACCTCCTGGTTCAAGGAATGCAAGCGCCTCGATATCGAGGACGTCACTTTCCATGACCTCCGCGGAACCTTCATCACCGAGAGAGCTCGGGAAGGATCCAGCGTCGAGGACATTTCTAAGATCTCGGGACACTCGACCAGTGAGGTCAAGAGCGTCCTGGAGAAGCATTATCTGGCACACGATCAGGCAGCCAGCGATGCGGTTATCCTCCGGATGGAAAGAACCCTTCCGGAACAAAAACTGTAAAACGCTAATCGAAATCCGTAAAATGATGATATCGAGGACCTACCACATGAACTCTAAACCCTTGAATTTATTGCCACATCTCATAGCTCTGAGCTCTCATAAAAACCTGCATCATATTTTTCCAACAGGGGTAGTTATTTCCATTGAAAAATAGAGGTCTATTGATCGAATACCCTTCAGCTTGAAAACTGTGTGACTGCACCTCACTAGATCTCCCCTGGTCATTAGACCACATGTTGGGGAACCTTGCTCTGATTCCAACTATTAGGTGCAATGCCGAGATCTAGAAGGGGGGTGAATAGATCCCCTTATAAAAACTTCACCCACTGAATCAAACTGGAAGGAAGTGAATGAAAGATAGCAAAATTCTCTCACAGAATGAATGCTTCAAATAGAAATGATATCACACACAATGCGCTCAAACCAAACTAAGACTGAGTTATGAAGATCATACACTTGAGCAAATGCTTCTACTGGACACATAGTCAAACACTTAGTAGCTATGTCAGTTTCGAACAACTCTCAAAATATTAATCACAAATATTAAGCGCACAACCCAATCTGTGAATTTTGGGTAGAGGAGAAGGATCACACGCACAAAAGTAAACCACGCTGCACAAGAGTTTTTAGGTGGTTTAGCCAGACACCAATCTACCTACATCCACCCCCCACTCAACTTGAGTGAGGATTCTGCTAACTCATAGCTTGAATCGCTGAGCATCACAGCTTACTACACAGAGGAACAAATCCTCAAATAGCTGAGCAACATAGCTTGCTTACAAGACTGCTGAGCATCACAGCTTGCTTCTGAGGAACCAATCTTCAACATCCGCTGAGCAACATAGCTTGCTGACCATAGCTAATAGAAACAACGAGCAAAGACAAAAATAAAAACAAAACGAAAGTAGGAAATAATGTAGCTCACATTGAGCAACATGGCTTGGATCTGATCCAGAGGCCAACGCATAAATAGGTCTTTAGTTTATCTCTGGTTGCACATAACAAATCTCTCACGATCCCTCTCTTTCTCTTCTTCTTCTTCCTCTCATGGACTCCCCTCTCTCAGTTCTGCTATCTCTCTTTTCTTTTCCTCTTCTTCAGCTCTTCTAAACCTCACCGCACTCTTCTTTTCTTCTCACAGCCACTCCTCTCTTCTATTCGCAGCTATAGCCCCTTCAGAGGAAGAAGCCCCATTATATAGAACAAGGCCTCCGTAAAAACATCTAGATAAAATAATTGATTTCTCCATTTTCTCATTTGTCCACGTGGTAGGAGAGAGAATATTCCTCTGACATGGCACCCTTAGATCACGTGCCAAAACATGAGCCATCTAGCCGGGCGTGTGTCAAACACAAGAAGACTAAAAATCTGCCTTTAAAGCTATTTGTCAGCCTTACAAGCTATTTATCACCCTTAGGCTAGTGAGCCGTCGCCTTAGCTCTTTTCCTTTTAGCCTTCAGCTGTCACCTTAGCGTCATGATCTATTTGTCACCCTTAGCATCTTGTGAGTTGATTGTGGAGTTGCCTACTGGTGAGATCATGTTCACTCCTTTTTGCCTTGACAAGGTCCCTGTGATAATTGGGAATCATCAGATGCCTGCTAGATTGTATGCTTTGCAGCTGGTTGATTATGATGTCATTCTGGGCATGGATTGGCTAGAAGACTATGGTGCTGTGGTTGATTGCAAAACCAAGAAGATTTATTTTCAGCCATCTGGGGGAGCAACATTCTATTTTCAAGGTATTTGGTCTCATTCTCCTCGCTTGCTTATTTCTACTATTTAAGCCCGTAGGCTACTTGATACTGGTTATCGGGGGTTCCTTGCTTCCGTAGTTGTTGTTGAGACACCACAGCAGGAGATAGATGATATTCCTATGGTTTGTGAATTTTTAGATGTTTTCCTTGATAAGTTGCCAGGCTTGCCTCCGCAGCGAGAGATTGAGTTTGTGATCGAAGTAATTTCAGGTACGACGCCTTTGTCAAAAGCACCCTACCGTATGGCTCCTGCAGAGTTGAAGGAATTGAGGGCACAGTTGCAAGAATTAATGGAGAAAGGCTATATTCACCCTAGTTTTTTTCCGTGGGATGCTCCTATGTTATTTGTGAAGAAGAAAGATGGGAGCCTGGGGATATATATTGATTACAGGCAATTGAATCAGGCGACTATCAAGAACAAATATCATTTGCCCAAGATCGATGACTTGTTTGATCAGCTTCAGTCAGCTTGTGTCTTTTCCCGAATTGATCTCCGATCTGGCTATTATCAATTGCGGATCAGGGAATCTGATGTGGAGAAGACTACTTTTAGTACGGGGTATGGTCATTATTAATTTTTTGATTATGCCATTTGGCCTAACCAATGCCCCAGTAGCATTCATGGATTTGATGCATCGGGTGTTTCATCCATATTTAGACCGATTTGTGGTGGCCTTTGTGGATTATATTTTGATCTATTCTGCTTCAGAAGAAGAGCATGTACAACATTTGAGAATTGTCTTGCAGACTCTGCGAGATCACCAGCTTTATGCAAAATTTAGCAAGTGTGAGTTCTGGCTTCAAGAAATTCATTTTCTGGGCCATGTGATTTCTGGTGAAGGAATTGCAGTTGACCCAGCTAAAATTGAGGTTGTTCTTCAGTGGTAGAGATTGAGGTCAGTGACAGAGGTGAGAAGCTTCTTGTCTTGCCAGATATTATAGGAGGTTCATTCAGGATTTTGCATGTATTGCCGCGCCAATGACTAAGTTGACTCGAAAAAGTGTGCCATTTGTGTGGTCTGAGGAATGTGAACAGAGTTTCAATAAATTAAAAAGGGTACTACGACCTCCCCAGTGCTTGTCCTGTCTTGTAGCTTTGGTGGATTCATCGTGTATACGGACGCTTCTCCAGTGTGTTTGGGTGCGGTGCTTATGCAACATGACAAAGTATCAGTTTGCCGGTATCCGGATCTCCGGCTCGTTACAGTTGGTATCAGAGCGGCGTTGAGGTTATGTATAAGGAATCGAAATTACACTAGTCCAGAATAAGTCCATGTGTGTCTACTATTGCTGGCTTAGGGTGTTTTTCGTGATTACTTATGGGTTTTTCTCTGTTGTGTGCCTTCTTTAGATAAAAATGCCGCCTAGAAGAAGAGCATGTGTTCTAAGGGAGGAAAGTGGTACCTCTCTCCCTCCGGTCAATATTCCAGAGCAAGCTCAAGCTGATCCTGCTCCTAGAGATGAATTGTCTCGAGGTGGACGCGACAGAGCGTTGAAAGAGTTTCTGCTATTTCATCTGCCAACATATGAAGGGCAAGCAGATCCAAATGCAGTCAGAGTGTGGCTAGACGCAACAGAATGTGTGTTTCGTTCCATGAAATGCACAGAAGATGAAAATGTAATGCTGGCTACATTGTAATTGCAAGGAGCAGCACTCGCGTGGTGGACCACGGAGTGGGAAGTTACTTTCAGATCTTGTCCGCTTCGCCAAATCACTTGGAAGGAAGTTGTCACCTCGTTCGAGCGTACATACAGTCCATCTTATCTCAGAGTGGACAAGATGTACCAGTTTATGGAATTGGCTCAAGGCGACATGACCGTTCTGCAGTATCGGAACACATTCATGGAATTGGGTCATTATGCGCCTCATATTCTTGCTGATGAAGGTTTGAAAATTGAACAATTTCTACGTGGATTGAAAGCAGAGTTAAGGCAGCCTTTGATTGCAACCAGAGTGGCAGAGATGGATGCAGCATATCAGGCAGCTGCGACATTAGAATTGGACATGGCAAGATCTCAAGGGCCAACCCAAGTTGTCTCAGTTCAGCCAAGTGTGCAACATCAACAGGTCAGTCAGCAGATTGTGACAGGAGTCCCATCCTCTGTTCCTGTTACCAATGGCACTTCTTTCTCAAAATACAAGTTCAAGCGGATGTTCAGAAAGTCCAAGAAGCGGTATGATAGTCAAGCGTCTTCTGGTACTGTGCAACAAGCAGCGCCTTCTTTCCAGCGACAGAGATCGATAACAAGTCAGTCGAGATCGTGTCTGAGATGTGGTGGGAGTCACTAAGGCAGGCCTTGTTCAATGCCCGTTGTGTGTTTCAGATGTGATCAGGTTGGGCACGTGGTTCATGATTGCCTCCAAAGGCCAAAGCAGCATGTGCAGTTTTCCTAGTTTTCGCAATTAGTTCAGACCTCCTCCACCACCACAATCTCAGCAATATTCTCAAGCTTCAGTCTCTTCATCTCAGCAGTCTACTGCAGCTGGCAAGAAGCAAAAAGGGAGAGTCACGCATATGACTCGTTCTGAAGCAATGGCATCTCAGCTAGTAGAATGTACTATTATGATTTATGGTCATACAGCTCGTGTTTTATATAGGTTTAAAGCTTAATATGCATACTTACACACGTGAGGCCCATTAGTGCCTATAAATTCTCTTATTTTTGGTCGTTTCTCACCATTTTAAATTTATTTAGAACCTATTTTATTCTTTAAAATTTCCAGGGGTGCTACATCACCAGTTCCAAGCTCTAGTATTCTAGCTACAATGCCTTCACAGGCTAGCCGCCTAGCTCTAGCTCCATTTCCCAACCCTAGTATTCTGACTACAACGCCTTCACAGGTCAGTCGCCCAGCTCCAGCTCTAGTTCCCAGCCCCAGTATTCTGACTACAATGCCTTCACAGGGCAACCGCCCAGCTCCAGCTCCAGTTTCTAGCTCCAGTATTCCAGCTACAACACCTTCACAGGCCAGCCACCCAGCTCTAGCCCCTGTATCCCAGCTACAATGCCTCTAATTGCTAGCTGGTTGGCCCAGCTTCCAGTCCCTATCACATGTTACAATCCCGGTCCAAATGACAAGTTCCAATTCTAACCTCCTGTCCCTATCCCAGTCCCAGTTCTTGGCCATAATGCCTTCCCCAACCAGTTTGGCCCCAGTTCCCCAGGCTAATATGAATTACATTTTTGGCTAACAACATGACAATAGCTAATACCTTATCGCTCGATCTACAACCGGCACACTCCAGAATCTCCTCAGTAGCCCTAACCACCTAGACCATCACATCCCTATGGGTCTATGTCGGCCTTATATAACACATGCCTTTATCCTCCAGAGCACTAGCCGCCAACACACCAGCCATCTTCCCTACTTCCTAGTACCCAGCACTCAGCTCTTAGTACCCACCACCCAGTTGCACCATTCTCCATACTCAGCTCCGTGTTTCTGTACCCGAAATCGGGTAAGCCCAGCCCTCTACCCCCTATACCAATACACAGTAGGAGAATCAAGCATGACTAATAGTAAGTGATTGCCAGTCCATACACACAACACTATTCCATAAGAAGAAAAGTGGGGCAATTCAGTAAATAACAAAAGACCGGCAAGTTGTCATTAATACTCTGTGAAGAAGCCCAAGACATGTCCTTGGGGTAACAAAATGTGTACAACCTGGATGACACAATAAAAAGGGGAAAGGGGCGATACAATCAAATCCTAGACTCGCTCCTCTCCAGTGCTGCTAGACAAGACTCAGCAGCTGCAAGCTCCACCTCCAAGGTCGAGACGAGCTAAACACTAGCCTCGACCAAGGTCTCGACAGCCTACTGTACATGTGAAAATCATCCCCCAAAAAAGAAAGAGAAATAAATAAGAGGATGATAATGAATGATAAATAAAAGGGATGGGGGCACATGCAATATAAGAAGAAATTAATCCGTGATCGCCACTGAAGCCTATAGCATGCCAACTATGATAAACAATTAAGAAAGGGGCATGCTACTTACCTCAGAAATTGAAAGAACGGCCATCGAGAACGCTGATGCGCCGAAGTTGGCGGTGGATTGCTGCGGGCTACCGTCGCCCGACACCATCGGATAACGAACACGTTTTGGTACGCCCAATTGTCATCCTCGATCATGTGCTAAATGCTCCTGCTCGATCCCACCGCCGCCGATACGCTGCTGCAAACACACCACAAGGAACAACACAAGGAACAACACAAATGAGCGCAACCAACGTCTTCGAGAACGGCCTTTTAAGCCTCATTTTTGAGAACGCCAACTATTCCAACGTGGGCGATGCCACCGGCCTGCGCGGCTCATCAACCGCTGGAGTGTTCTACGTCTCATTGCACACCGCAGCGCCAGGCGAAACTGGCGCACAAAACACGAGCGAATCGGCCTATACCGACTATGCCCGCGTGAGCGTCGCACGTTCCACGTCGGGATGGACGGTCGCAAGCGGCGTGGCCGACAACGACGCGGCTATTACGTTCCCGCTATGTGGCGTCACAGGCTCGACCGTTACCGACTTCGGCATCGGTTCGGATTCGACCGGCGCTGGGAATCTGTTCATCGAAGACGGGCTAACCGCTCAGTTAATCGTCAGCGCGGGCGTTACCCCAAGCATCGCGGCCGGTGGCCTAGATATCACACTCGATTGATTTAGGAATTGACCATGAAAATCAAACTACTAGCCAACATCTTCGAGAAGGACAGGCACGGCAACGATGCCGCGCTCAAGGTCACGATTCGCAGGAACCGCTCGGTCGTCATCCCCTGGGTGGCTGGAGCGGTAATCGAGATGTCCGACGAATCAGCCGCCAAGTTCATCGAACGCGGGCAGGCCGAATCGGTTAGCGAATAGGAGTAACCATGCCAGCCATTCACAACAAGCCCGCATTGCTCACCCCGCAAAAGCTCGAAGTCACGAGCGAGGGTGAAATCGTCGTCGTCCAGGTCGGCAACTCGGCCCTGCGCATGCACTACTCCGACGCGCTGAAAATCAGCCAGTGGATTCGCGTGCGGGCCAAAGAGGCGAAGAATCGAGCGGGCGACATGTCCCGCCACTGGTCGTCACTGGCAATCTTGGAGGATGCGAGCAAGTAAATGTTCCCGTTCTTCGCCCCCTATCTCGCGCAAGGAAAGGCACCACGCAGCATCAACATTGCGGGCGTGGCGGCACTGTCGATTGGCTCGACAGCTACCCTGCGCGGCACCGGCGCGGTGGCGGCCTCGTCTGCGCTGACGTTCACCGGAGTGGGGAGCATTGCCGGGTCGGGTGCATTAGCGGGAGCGAGCACGCTTACCTTTGCCGGGGACGGAATCCTGGCTGGCAGCGGAGTATTGGCCGGAACGTCGGCACTCGTGTTTGGCTCTACTGTCTCACTCGCAGGTGGCGGAGCGCTGGCTGGTAGTTCGGCCCTCGTCTTCACCGGCAGCGGAGCCATTACACAAGGCATCATTAGTAGCTCCAAAAATGATGTCATCAATATGCACTTGAACTACTAGTATGTCCTTACCTGAAGATTTAGTAAACACAGTTTGATCCACCTTACCTCTCTTGAAGTTTTTCTCAATGAAAAAGATACTCAACCTCTCATACCTGCCTCGTGGTGCTTGCTTCAGCCCATATAAGGCTTTTTGTAGCTTGTACACATGTTGTGGATGCTTTGGATCTTGAAATCCTAGGGGTTGTTCTACAAACATAGCTTCTTTGATACACCCATTTAGAAAAGTACTTTTAACATCCATCTAGTAAAGGTTGAAATTTATAGAGCAAGCATATGATAATAAGATCTGAATTGTCATTAACCTGGCAACTAGAGCAAAAGACTCATTAAAATCAATTCCCATTTCTTAGCTACCAACCTTATTTCATCTAGTTTATTTCTGAAGACCCACTTGGTTCCAATTACGGAATGGTCTTTAGGACACGACATAAGAGACAACACCTTACTTCTTTCAAATTGGTGTAGTTGTTCATGCATAGCCAAGATCCAAGAATCATCTTTGAGAGCATCATTAATACTTTTGGGCTCAATTTGAGAGATTAAGGCAAGGTAGTCTTCTTCCAATACTTGCCTGAATGAGGATCTAGTCCTCATACCATCTTCAGGATTTCTAAGTATATTATGTGTCGGGTGGTCCTTCATGAATGTCCAATCCCTTG
Organism: Amorphophallus titanum; assembly: GCA_024336825.1. Lineage (NCBI taxonomy): Eukaryota > Viridiplantae > Streptophyta > Magnoliopsida > Alismatales > Araceae > Amorphophallus > Amorphophallus titanum. Next base: position 164,629 of record JANBPO010004165.1, on the reverse strand, counting down.
GCAATTCTGGATGCTACACTTGCTGTTGTTGAAGTGTTTCATCATTTGGATTTTCACTCGATTCTTCATTGTGAGATGAGCTAGCTGGCTTGTTTTTCCTCTTTGTCCTGAGATGGTTGAGCTTTTTCATGCTTTTCTGGACTTTGTCCTCCATCCAGGATGGTATCATTTCCCTTAATTAATTTCAGATTAGATTCATCAAAGACAACATGAGGACTTTCTTCAACAACAAGAGCCCTTTTATTGAAAACACGAAATGCTCTTGAATTTTGAGAATAGCCTCGAAAGATGCCTTTGTCACTTCTTGCATCAAGCTTACCTAGATGTGACTTACCATTGTCCAAAATAAAACATGAGCATCCAAAAGGTTTAAAATAAGAGATGTTTGGTCTTTTACCTTTGAATAGCTAAAAAGAGATTTTCTTAAAGATTGGTCTTACTATTGCCATGTTTATGATGTAGCAAGCTGTGCTCACAACCTCAGTCCAAAAGTACCTTGGTAGTGAGTTTTAACACAACATGGTTTGTGCCATATCCATTAGAGTCTTATTCTACCTTTCCACTATCCCATTTTTCTCAGGCCTCCTTGGTGATAAGAAGTTATGGATGTACCCCTTTTCTCCACAGAAATTGCTAAAATCATTATTCTCAAACACACCACTATGATCACTCTGAATTGCAGTGATGAGGGCTACCTTATCAAACGGGCGGCGGAAGCGCGAGCTTCCGTCGCCCAACTCGCGTGAGCGGAGGCTCGCATGAGCACCATCACCCAGTTGACTACGGTCACCGCCGATCTGATCGGCGCGCAGGCCATCCGTCCGCAGAAGCCGAACGTCCCCGAGCGCAAGCCGGCCAAGACCATCGGCAAGCCCGCCGCCGACGCCGACCAGCGCCTGGTGATCCGGGAAGGCACGGAAGACGGCCTGTTCGTCTACACCATCCTCGATCGCGCCAGCGGTCAGGTGATGATGCAGATCCCGCGGGAAGACCTGGCCCAGTTCGCCGCCCGGCCCGACTACGAGGCCGGCCAGGTGATCGACACCAAGGTCTGACCGGACCGCGATCCGGCAATCTGACCGCGCCGCGGCCTACGCGGACGCGGCCTTCGGCGTTTTGCGCGCCGCTTCCCCTCAGCCGCACCCCTGAATCGTGCTCTAGACTCCAGCGCCGCCGCTGAAGGGATTCCGCCGTTGAACAAGGCGTCCGCTCTGCTGACCCGGGCCCGGCGGGCCGAGGACCAGGGTCTGGTGGCTGAGGCGCTCGACGCCTACCGGGCCGCCTTCGAGGCCTCGGGCCACGATCCCGTGCTGGCCGGCGACCTCGGCCGCGTCGCCCTGCGCCTCGGCATGCACGACGTCGCCGAGCGGCTGCTGCGCCTCTACCTGACCACTGCGCCGGACTCGGTGGAGGGCCGCGCCTACCTGGCCCACGCCCTGCGCGAGCAGCACCGCCACGACGAGGCCATCGACCTGCTGCGCCAGGCCATCGCCGCCCGGCCCGAGGATCCCGCCCTGTGGACCGACCTCGGCGTGGTGCGGGTGCGCCAGGGCGAGCCGGAGAGCGCCCTGATCTTCCTGGGCGAGGCCCTGAGGCTGCAGCCCCGCTACGGCCGCGCCCTCTATTACCGCGCCCATGCCCGCGCCGACCTCGGCGACCACGCCGGCGCCTGCGCCGACTACGAGGCGACCCGGAGCGCGACCGGCCTCGACGCCGTCGACACGGTGCGCATCCAGTTGGCCGAGGCCCTGTCGCGCCTGGGCCTCGGCCAGTTCGAGGCCGGCTGGCGCCTGTACGACGCGCGCCTGTCGCCCGCTTCGGCCAAGCCGCAGAGGTTCGAGGTTCCCGGCGCGCCCTACGATTTCGCCCAGGGCCTGGCGGGCCTGCGCGGCCGCTCCTTGCTGCTGGTCGCCGAGCAGGGCTTGGGCGACGAGGTGATGCTCGCCGGCCTGATCCCCGAGGTGATCGAGGCGCTGGGGCCGGACGGCCGCCTGGCCCTCGCCGTCGAACCGCGCCTGACGACCCTGTTCGCCCGCTCGTTCCCGGCCGCCGAGGTGGCCCCGCACAGGACCCGCCTGGAGGACGGCGTCGCCGTGCGGGTGCAGGGCAACCCGGAGCACGCGCCCAGTGTATTTAAGATTCGTGGCTGTGTAAAAAGACAAATTTTATAATTCATGTCGATGAGGTAGATGCCAATTTTAGAATTTATTTCTTTTATTAGAAAAAATGATTAAATGGCGTCTTTGAAGCCGACACAGATTAATGAAGTCACGCCTCCTGGGTTGGATGTGAATTTTCACAGAACTCTTTTTAGAGAACTAGAATCTGGGAAGTTTGAGGAAATCAATGTCCTAAAAATACTGAGATGGCTCAATAGAGGAGTAAATGTTTTATCCATTAGAAAATAATCAATTACATCAATTTTGGAGCCACTTTGGGTCTCAAATTCCTAAGTGCTATTACATAGTTTTTCCATTGATCATGATCTTCTTCGATCTGCTCCGTAAGTCGTCGGAAGTTGCTGATCTGCCATATGGCTTTAATAGTCTTGGTCCCTTCTTCATCATCGTTCGTGCCCAATTCTCTTTTCTTGATAGGTAGGAGATGAGATGCTTGTTCAAATACGTGGCGAGGGAGGCCAAGTTGAGAAAGGCACCGATACACATTGTAAAGGATGAACTCGGTCACCCCGATCAACCAGAGCTTGACCCCGGAGGAGAACCTAGTACGGAGGTCTTGAGATAGGAGGGCCATCGGTGCGCAAGTGAACATATTTTGGGCCATGGACTTGAAGTGTTCATGCCACTTCACCCGCTTCTTAAGTTTTGGTACACGGTTGGTCACCATCTCACTTAGCCCCACCGTGCTCGTCATGTAGTGAAGAGGACTCTTATGAAATATCCTTGAGGCCCTTTGGGCCACCTCGCACAGATCAAACTTAAAATGGAGGTCCACCCAACTAGAGAAGAGAAGCATCGACCCGTAGAGAGGCCTCCTCATACTCGCCCAGATGAGCCCACTATAGAGGTAGGCTAGAACTTCCGGGCCAATTCTCTTACCTTCCCATATTCTACATATCACGCTCAATTGTTCTTCTTCAAGAAAATCGCCTGCTGAAGGGAAGAGGAGCACTCCCGCTATGCATATCACAAACACATTCATAAGCTCTTCTAAGTCTTCATCTTTCGCTTGCTCCAACGCCTTGATAGTCCATGCTGGAAGCTTCCTCAAGTTGATTCCCTTAGAGGTGCAGATTTGATCAATCATCTTTTGGCTCGCTATGAGGCTAGCCAATTCTTATTGAGAGCTTGTTCTTCTTGGCATCTCCACCATGCTATCTTCCTCGCCTTGCTTCAACCTTCGTAGTCCTAAAAGAATTTCCACTTCTTCTAGGCGAATAGTGGCCTCAAAGGTAGCAAAGAGGAAGGTGTGGATTTGTGGATGCCACATTTCTATGAGAGCACCCATAGTGGCCCAATCTAGGTGGATTTCATGAGAGTGTTTGGCATGGGTGACTAGGCCTAAAAGATGCCATTTAGATAGGGTGGACCTCCACCAAAGACGAGAGTTTAAAATTGAAAGTTCATAATCTTTTACTTTAGGCCTAGTTTGTTAGTCGAACTGTCGGGTGAATGTCACATCCGATGAGAGAGAAAGTGACAGGAGGCCCACACTCGCTCTCACACTCTCTCCGCTAATCGAGCCCGGGCACCGTGTGAGGTCGAACACGGCATTCCCGCTCGATTAACAAACTGGCCCTCGAGGAATAACATTGTCCCAACCTCTTTCTCCATAATCTTTTTAAGAGTCATGGAATGGTACGATAGGACAACTTCTAATTGCAAACCAAAAGACTGTCGATTATTCCCTGTGCTCATGCGCTAACAACTCCCTCTCCTCCTCCTCTTCCATCGGGTTCTTTCCTTCCTCTTCAAACTGTTCCTCCATGTCAATCATGGAGGGGAGATCTTTTTTTTTTTCAAACCACAAATCTCTAGCCACTTGGAGACAATCCATTGAGTCATAAGAACATACTCTGGGCCGTTGGGTCAAGCTTGCATTATGGGAGGCCCGGGAAGTCTCGAATAACCCCTTTCACTGGTGGAGCCCACAACCTACCACATGTGAACCTACGACCACAGGTAAGGCATAGAACACTGGATCAATGAGTTGAAATGGACACCAAATACAAGTCATGAGGAGGGGTGCATCTTCACAAGATCTTATCGGTGGGTGGAGATAAGAGTACCTATCTCATAGAAATTTCACCCAATGTTCGTCAAACTTACCTGGATAAATTAACTCGGTTCTATCTTAATACGATACAAGTCGGTTTGACTCGGGTCGACCTAAATCGACTCGGACCAAGTTATCCAGTGAAAAAGTTAACGCTTGGAATGACTCGGTAGATCCATACCGTTCCAAATTCTCCCAAATACGATACTAGTCAGCCAACGATACCTTCACTAGAGAGAGAGAGAGAGATTAAAGGTCCATCATTTTTAGGTGAATCTAACCGGGTCACACTTGGAAGGGCTAGTTTGTTAATCGAGCAGGGATACCGTGTTCGACCCAGGGGGTCGAGAGTCGAACACGGTAACTTGACCCCGAATAAATTTCTTGTGTGAGATCAGAGTGTGAGTCCCACCCTTATTTCTCTCTCATCAGGTACGTTTCTTGTGTGTGAGATCAGAATGTGAGTTCCGCCCTCATTTCTCTCTCATCAGATACGTTACGCCTATCCTAACCGAAAAATAAATTGGGCCTATATGTCTGTCTAACGAAAGTTTCTTTCTCTCACCCAAAAACAAACGGAGGGTTGCAAAAGAAACTGCATCCTGTAACAGACCAAGCACGCGATATGTGAGGATGATTTAACGTCAGAGACTGGCGTTTACAGATGTTTGAAAGAGTATAAATTTCCAACGATGGAAGTCGTGTGTAAAATCTCATCCAAGCATTTTCCGAATCTTTTATTGATAATTCTTTGTCCTGAAATACAAGAGTGTTGACATCATCAAAGGCAGTCAAGACTCATTAATGAGTCATAGTCAGATATCATCAAAACAGCATATATCCAACATTCTCCCCCTTTTTGATGATGGCAATTATTAGTCATTATGAGTACATTGTAAGTCAAGGTGCAAAGACTTTCGCTCCCCATACAAGTCACTCCCCTTTATGCATTCAAGACTCTCCCCCTTATCATACCCTAGCTAATGACACATATAATTCTCTCCCCCTTTGACATCATCAAAAGAACATAATAGAGGGAATATATGGCACAGTTAGGAAGGAAGGGAGGAAAGAAGGATATTATTAGCACAGTATGTACATACCTGGAGGTAGCAATTAAACGTGTAGCAACCTGAGATACTTGCTCAATGTTCCAAAAATTGATGTGGAATTACATGCCAATGGTTGTACACTGGTTAAGGTTGACAATTGTTGGGTCCCTAAAGGGAGTGTATGGTCCATCATGAATGCAAGTAAAGTAAGAATTATGCAGAGAGAAGACCGTGCAGCCATAGAGTTGACACCACTTGTTAATGAGTGATGCTGAGCGTTTAGAGAGCAAGTGATACCAATTGGTAATGACCTGCACAATGTAAATTGTTAGGTCTTTTGGTATGGTAGAAACATATTTACACAAATATGCATCATATGCCAGAAGGCACAGAAAAAACAACATATAGTGAATCATGAGAGGCAGACATGAGCATGAGATGTGAGCATGTCAAAGTAATGCAATCTGAGAACAATTAATTTTGGTCATCTATTTTTCAAATTTTTAAGATTTTTCTATGCAATGCATGGAGATGAAAAATGCACACTAACCATATGCTGGACGAACTAAAGCCAATAGCTTTAGGGACATGATACCACTTGCGTGAAAGTGGTGAGTCTGTCATGGTAGCCAGAATAGCTATGCAAATGTCCAACTGGGGCAGAAATCATTGGAGTAATGAAGCGACAAGAGGTCAATTTGCCTCAATGGCAGATTCTAGGACAGCTAGACTGAATTCCTGTTGTAAGGGGTCAACTCTAAGGGTCAACACTGGGAAATGTTTGAGGCATAGAATCCAAGAGCTGATGAGATGAGGGTTCCTCATTCTGAAGCCAAGTTCATAAATACAGAGTTACAAATTTTTAAGAATTTTCAGTTGTAGAACTCTAGTGACAAGGCCCTTAATTTTAGATTGGTTTAATACTGATGAATTCTGAGTTTTTCAATAAATACACTTGAAAGCATTTGTATCCAGAATTAATAGAGGTGAACCAAAATGCCATGCTGAAACTAGGTTAACCTCCTTTTATCTTACTCATTCAATTCCATTAGCTCCTATGAGGGTTACTACAAAAAGTATTGAGATTAAACAAGCATGAAGTCTATATGGAATTCTACGATGATCAGTTATTGCATCTGGTTGGGATAAGGGTTTAGGGGTGTACGGCGGCCATTGAAAAAGGGGTTGGTCATGTGTCTAGAGTTGTTGTTTAGGGACGCAGATGTTGATGGGGTTTATTTATTTATTTAGTGTTTAGGGTGCATTGTTTACTATCCACATCTGAGATTTAACCCTTTGTTTATTTGCAGCTTCACAACGAGACGGAAGCAAAGAAAGGAGGAGGCCCCACATAAATTGAACTTGCCAGATTGAAAGTGACTGTGATCCCACAGTGCCTTTCTTTGTCAGATAAAGTAGGAAGCAAGTGGCATGCTTGATTTGCTTATTTAGTGTTCATTTGATTTATTGATTTGGGGTAAATATAGTACTATCTTCTATGTGTGCAGGGGATATTCACATCGAAACAAAAGCAAATCAAGGAGGCCCACAGATAGTTGGACTCATTGGAGTGGACATGCCTATGATCCCCGCCTTGTTAACCGAGATTTGAACTATACTTTTTGCTAATTGCATAGGACCTATTTGCCGAGAATATTTGCACAAACCTAGGCTCTGATACCACAAAACTGTCACGCCCCAATGCGGAAGAATCAGAACGTAGCAGTTATATAGATCATGTCATTCATAGTGTAAATTGCCACAAGAAACTATACCCAAAATGCTTATGACTAAATAAATAACTAAATTTTATTGATAATTAGATGGTCTAATACATCCACACGTGGTCTTGCTAAAACTGACTATTACATCGACTTCAAGGAAACAATATTAACACAACTCCTATGATTTGGACATAATCCAGGAAAAATAACAAGATAAAGACGGCACGTAGGTCGTGACTCTAGCTGGTATGCTCTAAGGTTTACTCTTGACCCGACCCATCCGATTGACTTCCATCATCTGAGCTACCTGAAAAGGATTGGAAAAGTTGGGTGAGCGAGAGCTTAGTAGGATTTATATATCTATCGCCAGGAAAAGATTAAGTGATTAACGAATTAACACAAAGTAATGCAAAGATGCGTATAATACAATAAAACGGACTAAATTGAGCAGCGTAGCTAGATGATAAATGACAGATAAGGAATGGAATTTAAGACATGTCAAGCATAAAGTACGAGTGCAAGTACTAGTTTTTCATGTAAATGGCCATGTCAAGCACACACGCAAGTCCTTCATGAAATTTCAAGTGGAGTGAAATGTCGTAGATTCACATGCTAGTCAAGTACTTCAGTGCAATGTCACACCTTGTCATTATAAACTCCCATGGACACAAGAACTTTCAGACGCTCCTCCTAAAACCAGACTGGACCCTTATGATGTGTAACGACCCAGAGATCTGGATACCGATAAACTGATACCAAGAACTGGGGACGCCACCCAAGAGGCTGACGAGGCCCCGTAAGGGTTGGAGGAGTTTGTCGGTATTTCTCTGATTGCTTTGATCGTTTATCGATATGCATATTAACCCATCAACCGGGAAGGGGGATACATTCCTAATTCGATGTTTCTCATTTAGGATTTTAGACCACCCTAACTCCACTCCCAGAGGCATGCCCTTCAATGGCACAGTCTCATGAGATTTCTCCCCTCAGGGTGGACAATGAACGTCACTTAAGTGACGACATGGAAGACCATTGGTTCAAAGCTTAAGCCCTGGATCACTGGGACCCTTAGTAGGCTAGTCCTCAGGGTCTCCACATCCCATGTGGGTTACGAGATCGCCACATTTGGCTTCTCGATATTCAGGGGTTTCATTCCGGAGTCTTCCGTGTATGAACCCTATTTTCATCTCTCATAAAATCCAAGGTGAGGGGAGATGTTGCCCAAATTTGCCCAGGTGCTCGAGTAGGAACCTCGCACTTGAGGCCCCTGACTGTGGTGAATCTAAATGTAACAAACACTGAAGAGATTGCAAAATTTGGTAACCTTTTTTCATGATCAGTATGGAATGCTCTAAAATTTAAGTTAATGTTGACCTCCGGAGCCTCCATTGTAGTAATCCTCTTAATCAATCTTCCTATGATTCTAACCTGAGCTGTGCATAGCCTGAATAAGCACCAAGACTCGCCTAGGTTAGTTCCCTAGCCAAAGAATGCATCCCCTTTGAAACCGCTGAGTTGGCATCACCCGTGTCGACCCACCCTCCTACTGCCCATTTCTTTCCTTTGAAAGCCCCGAATCACCCCGAGTCGGTGGCTCTTCACGCCGGATCACCATGGGTCGGTGGCCCTCTGAGCCAACCCGCTTCGCTCCCGCTACCCCTTCTCCTTTCAAAGCCGCCGACCCACCTTCTGCCACATCGATTCACCAAAGGTGTCGACTCACCTCCCGCCGACCCATCCCTCTTCCACCGCTATTGCCTTGATGCCCCATTCGCCTCAAGTCGACCTTATTATTCGAATATCTACCTTATTTGCTTCCCCAAGTCTACTGCATTTAACACCAGGTCTACCTCATTCGCTTGCAGGCCTACCTCTGTCCCTCCATCAAGGCTCAAACAATATCTAAAAGAAGCAAGTTGGCTCTAACCCAATGTCAATAGATCATGAGTCTAATAAAAGGAAATTAACTAATCAAATTTGTTTCTATCACATCTATATGTCTTGAACATAATTACATCTATCATTGCTTGCACATCTACTTATACGACCGAGCCCTCGATATATCAAATGGCGTCTAGCAGAAGGTCGGGTCAAGCCCGACTGAAAGCTCTCACTATGCGTGATGGTGGTCTCCGGACCTAAGTTCTTCGGCCCGTATCGAGCCTCAGGCATAATAAAATTCTTGTTTGTCCTTGCACGAGCAAACTGATAAATAAATTCCTTACATGCTATTATTAATCTCATTTCATCCATATTCTTTTTGCATTCACGTAGCCCTGGTGGCTTCTTATCTTGGCAATTAATCAAGGATTTTTCTCCCTCTCGGAGGATGTAAGTAACGTCATTACCTTTATGGAATGACGGACTTATGGTCCCGACATGGACTCCACCTTCGTCTGACCAAGTCAGATCGAACGCATAATAAATTTATCACCTATGTGACTGGCACGCCTACGCACTACTTCCAATTAGTCTCCAAATAAATTTAAATTTTAGAAATAATAATAATAAAATATGTGTCACCAAGTTGGCATGCCCGGTGGGACATTAGAGTCTCCCTTCATCTCTTTGCTAAGATAAATGTGCCCCGGGAGACCCTCCCAAGGAACGCTGATTGTTTGTTTACTTCTATGATTTCAGGAAACAATTACGATGGTGGCCGAATTCGTTGCTTTGACTTTTGGCCCTAAGGTCATGGCCAACCATGCTGCCAGTGGATACCTGGCGGTACCAACCATCTTCGGTTCCTTCCCACCAGTGGTTGGTTTCCCCAACTTCTTGGGAGTAGCCTTTGCTGATCCGTTGGAGATAAAGGCTCCGGAGTCGGCCGGAAGGAATATCAACATGGAGCCTAGGGCCTGTAATGCCCGAAGCTATAAAGGCCTACTGTTAGGCCGTACTCAACTGACCAGCTGCATGGTCCACCATGTGGCCCAGGGGGCTCACCCCGCCTACCACAACAAGCTCGGGGGCCGCAGCCAGGGGAACTCCCGAAGAAGAGTTGCTGCTCTTGTTGCCGGACGATTGTCAGTGTCTGAAAAGTCTATTTTGATTGGTGGTGTCCACGTCTTTCTGGATGGACGCAATGCCCAAACAATCCCGGATCGGGTGGTCACTGCCATACCAACCCAAAATTCCTTCCAGGCCCTCTCCGGGAGGAGAGCTGAGAGGGAGGAAGCTGGCCGTCGTGGCCGAAGAGAGCTGGCCCTAAGGCCAAAGATGTTTAAGCAGGTGTGGGTCCCCAAGAAGATCTAACCTGTCCACCAAGAGGCACTTGTTCACCACCGCCTTGAGCATGCTGAGACGGGGAAGAGGAATGAGAGGGGCTTGGCCCTGAGAAGAGAAGAAATGGTTGCGGATCCTCCACGCCGCACTAGCTTTAAGGCATGTGCCCGGCAAGCCAATATCCCCACAATGGGAGGAAGGTTTGAGCAACTCGCCGGAAGAGCCCGACTAGCCTACATCCCTCTAGTGGGAGGTCAACAGCTATCCCCGGTCCTGCACCAGGGACTAGGGCAAGAAGAGATGACCATCATGGTCAGAAGTTATTTCAGGGATATAGGCAACCCCTCACTGGGCCAGCAACAGATATTGCAAGCAGCCGCGGCCGAAGAAGATGACTACCCACCAATGGCAGTTGAAGAAGAAGAAGAAAGAAGAATGGCGTCGTCGGTTGATGACAATGGATATGAAGACGGCTTGGAGCTAGAAGCCAATAAAGCTACTCCCCAACAGAAGGAGAGAAGACGAGTCTCCATGTTCGAGAGACTAGCCTTCCCTGGTCATGCGAAAAGGAAGGTCCACCGACAAAGAAAGTGTATGTGGGTTTTTACTTGCAATATGGCCGAGTTAGCAAGTAAATATGGGGGTCTGCCCGAGCAACCCTAGGAATTGGCTCGATTAGCCGAAAGGGCAGGGCCAAACACCAGAAGAGCGGAAGTCATGAGGGAAATGCTGAAAGCGGCAAGAGGAAAACAAGTTTTATGTGATGAAGTCACCACCCTAACTGTAAACGTGGTGACAGCTGGAGAGGAGGAGATATTACTGAGTACCTCGCCTGAAGGAGCTTTAGGGGAGATAGTAGAAACCATCCCCAGCACAGCAACCATGGAGCCATCAGTACTGATACTGCTCCAGAAATATTAGCAGGAGATAGAACTTCTGAAGAAGCAGCTGATGGAGAAAACAGAGCAAGCCTCGGCCTCCAAGCAGCCCGAGATGCAAGCCGAGTCATCACGGGGAGGCATTAACCCGTGCGACTTCCCACCACTATATACCCTACTCCAGTCGGCAGAGCCCAGCCTAGCGGCCACCTAGCAATGCCCACCACAGCCGCTGATGCCACCGGTGCTGCTGCAGGTGCACCAAGCACCACCATTGCTATGTCCCCCTCCCCAGGCGACCACCTTGGTCACTCCTTACCTGCAGCCAGCACACTTCTACCCAGAACTAGTCGATCCGACCACCGTGAAGAAGCTGATGGTAGAAAGGATGATCGAGTTGAAGCTTGCTAAGTGAATGATGGGGACATCACTTACCCCCTCCACGTTTTGAAGCCCGGATGGATCGTCATCAAGTGCCATCATGATCTTCCACGCGATCTCAAGGCGCTCGCCGCGCGGGCAGGCATCGGGGCAACGCGGGTTGCGCCGCACGTGCTCCGCCATGCGTTCGCCAGTCATTTACTGGCAGGTGGCGCGGATTTGCGTGTCGTGCAAACATTGCTCGGTCACGCCGATATTTCGACGACGCAGATTTATACACACGTGCTCGACGAGAAGTTGCGGACCCTCGTCGAGACCCATCATCCGCTGGCCGACAAGGAACTGATCGCCGGCGCCTACAGGAAGAAGAACGAGCGCGCCGAATACGCAGTTTCCTTCCTCCCCGACGCGACCGCACACCTTGATCAGTGCGAGGAATCGGGTGCGGTGAAGATCGCGCGCGCCGGCACCGGGTTCATGATGATCAAAAGGGCGGTTTTCGAGCGCCTGGCGACGGCCATGCCTGAAATAGCCTATCACGATCACAGCGAGATCGCCGCGCCGAGGGCAATGAATGCCTTTTTCGAGCATGTCGTGCGCGATGGCCGCCGCTGGTCGGAAGACTACACCTTCTGCGAGCGCTGGAGGGCGATCGGCGGCGAGGTCTGGCTCGATCCCTTCATCGAGCTTGGACATTGGGGGCCGTTCCCTTGGCGCGGCTCCATTCTGGAGCACATCAGGCCCGCCGACGAGGCTTCGTCGAGCGCAGCATAGGAGCAACGGACATGAAAGACATCTATGGCGGGTCAAGCCCGGCAATCCTCATAGGCGCGGCTGTCCTCGATGCGGACAATACCCCTGCCGCGGTCGATATCCGAGGCTTCAAATCGGCCTTGGTCCTGATCTCGGTCGGCATCGGCGGAATCACCTTCACCGGGGCCAACAAGATCGAGTTCAAGTTGACCCACGCCGACACTGAAGGCGGCGAATATTCCGCTGTCGAGCAGAAGGATATTGCCGGCGCCACGGTTGGGGACGGCGGGATCATCAAGTCTCTGATAACTGCCCATGCCGCAGCCTCGGTCACGAAGGTTGGATACACCGGCGGCAAGCCATTCCTGAAGCTTCTAGCCGACTTTTCGGGCACGCACGGCGCCGGAACGCCGATTGGCGCGACCGTCCTGCGTTTCGACCCTTACCTGGCTCCGGTCGCCTGATGACAAGCGTGTTTTCCGTCACGTCGGCCGCCAGCGATCCCTCGCTACTGACCATCGAGGAGTTGCGCGCTGCCGCTGGCGTGACGGGAAGCGGATCTGACGCTTTGCTGACGGTTCTGGGTAGGCAAGTATCCCTGTCGATCGCCGCGCAGTGCGGAATCGCGTCGGACGGGGTCAATCCGCCGACTTTGCTGCGCGAAACCTGCAGCGACGTGTTCCGTCTCGACCGCAGCCCGGCCGTTTTGCGGCTTTCCCGACGTCCCGTGGCGGAAATCACCTCCGTTTCAATCGGTGCTGAGACCGTCGGCGCGTCAGGATACGAGTTAAACAAGGCTGCTGGCCTGCTGACGCGCCTGTCCGGCGATCATGCGTCATGCTGGCCGTGTGGCAAGGTCGCGGTCGCCTATTCGGCCGGCTTTTCGACCGCTCCTGCGGACTTGAAGCTGGCGGCTTCAAAGCTGGTGACGGCGCTCTACGCTGAAACAGGTCGCGATCCGAACCTTAAGCGTGAGCGCGTCGATGGTGTGAGCGAACTGGAATACTGGGTTGCCCCGTCGAACGACCCGCTCCTGTCTCAGGAAATCAGCGACCTGATCGGCCCCTACAAGCAGTGGTGGTGACGTGACGCCGGAACAGGCTATCACCATGATCGAGCGACATCTCGCCATGCACGGCGAAGACGTCATGCTTCGGCGCTACACCGCCGCCGCGGGCACGCCGAGGCCAAAGACGGACATTGCCAGCGTCAGGGCGCATGTGCGGGCAGTGCGCGCGGATGAATTGGTCGGAGCGGTCAAGCAGAATATGCTCAAGGTCATCATGGGTCCAACCGGGCTTTCCTCACTGCTGCCGTTCCGTGCCGGCGACAAGGTGTTGGTCGCCGGCGCTGAGAAGAACGTCGAGTTCGCCAACCATATCCGCCTCTCCGACACGCTGGTCCGCGTCGAACTGACGGTGCAGGGATGACGACCGTATCGGATGCGCGTGGAGTGGTCCGCTCCCGGTTGGAGGGGGCTGACCTCGGCGGGATCGACCTGCGATGGCAGAACGAGGATGGCGGGCCGCTTCCTGATGTGCCGGAACCGTTCGTCTACACCGAGTTCCACACCGAGCGAGGCTCGATCGCCGGCTTCGGCGGCGGCCGGGGGAACAATCTCTATCGCAATCCGGCGCGCATCGAGTGCCTCGTCTTCGTGCCGAAGGGCGTCGGGCTCGACCAGGCCGAGAGCATCGCCGAGCAGATCGCCGCACTGTTTCGGTCATACCGCGACGCCGATATCTCCTGCTTCGATGCCACGGTCTATCCCGGCGGTGACGGGGCGATGCTGACCCCGCCCGGCCTGTCGTCGGAAGTCGGCAATTACTTCTGGGCTGGTGTTGAGGTCAGCCTGCATTTCGACCAGGTCGGATAGCCGGCCGCCATTCCCTCTGAAGGAGCACTGCCATGTCGCTTGCTGAAGGCGTGAGCGCCCGCATCGCCTATAAATTCTACGCCGACCCGACCATCACGCCCGGTGTCGAACCGGTTCCGGCAACAGACCCCGGCGCGTCCGGCGCGCAGATCATCCGCCGTGTCGCCTCGACGCTGTCGCTGTCGAAGGACACCTATCAGTCGGCGGAAATCCGTGCCGACCGGCAGATTGCCGACTTCCGGCACGGCACCAAGCGCGTGCAGGGCAACATCTCCGGTGAACTGTCGCCGCTGACCTATGCCGACTTCTTCCAGGCAGCGCTGCGCGGCACCTGGTCGGCAGCGGCGGTCGCGTCCGATGAGGCCGTGCTGACCAGTGCCGCCGCTGATAACGCTACGTCGAAGTTCACCTTCGCCGGCGGCGATCCCGTGACCATCGGCTTCCGGGTCGGCCAGATCGTGCGCTTCACCGGCCTTTCCGAAGCGGCCAACAACGGCAAGAACTTCCTTATCCTGGCTCTTGGCGGTTCGAACAATCGCGAAATGACCGTCTATCCGGCTCCGACGACGCACACCGCCGATACCGAGTTCGACATCACGACGGTCGGTCGGCAGCTTATTGTGCCGTCCAGCGGCCATGTCAGCCGGAAGGTCGCGATCGAGATCTACAACGAGGATGTCGATGTCGCGCGCCTCTTTACCGAGAACCGCGTCGGCGGCTTCAATCTGCAGCTTCCTGCAACCGGCATGTCGACGATCGAGTTCGACGTCATGGGCCGGAACATGGAGGTCTACGAGGCTGGCTCGGCCCCGTTCTTCACCACGCCGAGCGCGGCGACCACGACCGGGCTCCTTGCAGCGGTCAATGGCCTGCTGCGCATCAATGGCGAGACGGTGGCTGTCGTCACGGGTGCCAACGTGCAGATGCAGCTTTCACCCTCCGGCGATCCTGTGGTCGGATCAAACCTGGTGCCGGAAATCTTCCTCGGCCGCGCCAATGTCACCGGCCAGATGACGGCGTTCTTCGAAAACCCCGATCTGATCGACGCCTTCCGCAATGAGGAAGAGATCGAACTGATGTTCTATCTCACGACCAGTTCAGCGATCGATACGCCGGCCGTCGTCGTCTACCTGCCCCGGATCAAGCTCGGCGGCGCCGATCTCCAGACGCAGGGCGAAGGCGGCCAGTCCATCACTCTGCCGTTCCAGGCGTTGAAGTACGAAGGCGCCGCCCCCGGCGTCGAGCAGACCACGATCCTGCTCTTCGACACGCAGGTCAGCTAATCCGCCCCGACAGGCGGTCGAGATCCGGCAACCCTCGTCGCCGGATTGTTCGCGAACAGGCGGGCGGCATGTCGGTGCCGTCCGCCGTCCTTCCGACAAGGAACCCTCCATGAGCAAATTCGCTGCCCTGGCGGCTGACGTCGCCACACCCTTCCGCGTCGAGCTCGTCGACCCGATCACCGACGAGCCGATCAAGGACAAGAAGGGCAACCCCGCCTACATCGACGTGTTTTCGACCGACAGCTCCGCCGGCCGCGCCTTCGACAAGGAAGAGCGCAAGAAGGTGATCGGGCGCGCGGCCAAGGGTCGAGACGCCGACATTCCCGATCAACTGGATATGAACGTCGCCAAGGCGGCCAGGCTGACGAAATCATGGCATCTGGTCGACCCAGCCAGCGGCGCAGTCCTCGATGTGCCCTGCAATGCCGAGAATGCGCTCGAGCTCTATTCCGAGCCCGGCATGAGCTGGCTGTTCGTGCAGGTCTGGGCCGGCGCCGCGAACCCGGCAAATTTTATGAAGCGCTCTGCGACGAACTGATCGCCTTCGCCGAGCAGGAGTTTCGCGCCGCCCGGGTCAAGCCCGACGGGGCGACTGAGCGACAGCACAACGAGGCGGCCGACCGGATCAGGGCCGGCCTTCCGAAAAAGAAGCGGGAAGCCAAGCCGGCAGCGCCACAACGCTCTTGCCCTTGGGAACTGGCTTATCTCTGGCGCTGGTTCGTCGAGGTGCTGAACGGGGCGTCAGGCGGCGGCATGGGGCCGTCGATGATCGCCTGGGTCGATCTCCGGGCTTGGGCTGATCTCACCGGCGAGACGTTGGAGCCTTGGGAAGCCCGGACGCTCCTGCGACTGTCGGCGAAGCGGGCGGAGATCATCAGCGAAAATGCCGATAAGGGTAAAAGTCGAGCCGATCGATAGCTGGGTGTCGATCACCGTCAACCAGGCGCTGTCGCCGAAGGCCAGGGCTGAGGCGGTCGCCGACTTCGCTCGCGGTCAACTGGTTCAGGCGCTCGACACGAACAGGAAGGCGGTCGGTGGCGACACTCCCTACGATCAGTTCGTCGACGGCAGGAAGGGTGCGGAGCTGGAAAGCGTCAATCCCGACCGGGGCCGCATCGTGTTTGAGTTCGAACTCGTCCAGGATGTGCTGCACTGGATTATGGCCGAGTTGATCAGGCGCTCGCCGCGCGGTCCGGCCGGCGGCGCCGGGACGTATCGGGAAGAGCACCGGCTTTTTGCGGACGGACGCGAGATCGACATTGCTGCGCCGATCCCGCCAGCTGCGGAATACAGCTTCGCGAACACTGTGCCCTATAGCCGGAAGCTTGAAATCGGCCGCACCAAGTCGGGCCGGGACTTCCTCGTCTCGGTGCCGAACAGGATCTATGACCGCGTGTCGTTTGATGCGGCGAAGCGGTTCAGCAATATCGTGAAGATCGGCTACACCTTCCGCGGCTATGCCGGCAGCGGCGTCATTCGAGGCCGTCCCGGCAACAAGGCGAAGCTGCGCTATCCAACCATCACCGTGCGGGCGAACTGAACATGGCAAGTGTGACCGAAGCCGTTCGGCTGCTGCGGATCGAGGCCACGTCGCGCGGCGTTAAAGAGGCGACGCAGGACGCCAAGGCTCTTGCGGGCGGCATGAATGACGTCGCCGTCGCCGCGCAGAAGCAGGAGAAGGCGGTCCAGAGCGCCGAGTCCCGCCTGAACTCAATCCAGCGCCGTTATGACGCGCAGTTCCGCGCGCAGGCCGACCTTGCTCGCGTTGAGCGCGATCTTCAGCGTGCCCAGGATCAAGGGCTGATCACGATGCAGCGCCGCGTCGAATTGCTGTCGATGGCAGCCGAGCGCCACGGCCTTGCTTCGGCAGCAATCGCGCGGGAAACGGCACAGGTCGAGCAACTGACGGCTGCAACGCAGCGCCTCACCGCCGCCAATGACAATCAGTGGCGCCGCCGCAATCTGCAGTTCCAGCTATTCGACGTCGGCCAGATGCTGGCGATGGGCCAGAACCCCGGTATGACGGCTTTGCAGCAGGGGCCGCAGATCGCGCAACTCTACGCCGGCGACGGCGGTGTCAACGCGGCGCTTAAGGAAACTGGATCGTTGTTGATGGCGCCGATCCGAGCATTTCCCGTGCTGACCGGCCTCACGGTCGCCGCCGGTCTAGCCTTCGCCGGGCTGACCTACGAGATCAACCAGACAACGGATGTCTCGGTCGGACTTGGCGACACGATGCTCGCCGTGTTCCAGGTTATCAGGGACGGCATCGGCTCGGTCCTGGCCCCGGCGTTTGCAGCGATCGGCCCGTATGTGCAAGCAGTGTGGGACGGTATCGTGGCAGGCGTGAAGTTCGTCGGAAACACCGTCATAAACAGCTTCCGCGCCGCCTTTGAGGACCTGAAGCTCATCTTTATGCAGTTCCCCAATATCGTCGCGGTCGGTGTCGCGGGTGCTGCAAATGCGGTCGTTTCCGGCATCGAGGGCATGGTGAACTATGCTGTCCAGGCCATTGACTGGCTGATCGGCAAGGTCAACGCGCTGCCCGACTGGCTCAAGCCTGAATCCTTTGAGAACATTGGGCAGATCGGCTCTGTCTCGCTCGGCCGCGTCGATGCGGGGGACGCGGGCAGCCATCTTTCTGACGCGTTCGCCCGTCGCAACCAGAATATCGCCGGCATCATGAGCAGTGATCCACTGGGTGAGTTCTTCGATGCGGTCAAGGTGCAGGCGGTCGCCAATGCCATGAGCGACGTCGAAAAGGAAACTGCGAAGGCCGGAAAGACGGCGAGGAACGCAGCAGACGGCTGGCGCAGCTTCGGTAACGAGGCGAGGCGCGCGATCGAGGACACGATCAGCTTCGCACAGGATCTCGGTCGCGGCTTCGTGTCCGATCTTCGCTCCGGCCTGGAGGATGGCGCAAGCCTTTGGCAATCCTTCGGCGACGCGGCCGTCAACGCTCTGGACAAGATCGCTTCGCGCCTGCTGGACATGGCTACCGACGCATTAATCAGCAATCTGCTCGGTAGTGTGCTCGGCGGCGGCTTTCTCTCTCCGAAGGCCTGGGGAGCAATCCAGGCGGGCGGCGGTGGCCTCTATGCCAATGGTGGTGTGTTCGACCACGGCAACGTCATTCCGTTCGCGCGCGGCGGTGTCGTAAGCCGGCCGACCCTGTTCCCGATGGCCAACGGCGCCGGGCTCATGGGCGAGGCCGGCCCGGAGGCTATCATGCCGCTTCGGCGCGATGGGCAGGGCCGGCTCGGCGTCGCTGCAGCCAATCAGGGTGGCGGCGGCTCGGTCGTCGTGCACTTCGCACCAGTGATCGACAACCGCGGAGCTTCGGCTGAAGCCGTGGCCCGGAACGAACAGCAAATGGCGAAGATGAAGGCCGAGTTGCCGGCGCTGGTTGTCAAGGCAGTGCGCGAAGCCAACAAGCGGAATGTGAAGTTCGGATGAGCCTGACCATTCCCCGCACCGACGTTCTCTCCGTCGGCTTCTCCAATCAGAAGTTCCAGTTGATGGAGCGGCAGGAACTTAGCCGTACAGCGAACGGCCGTGCAATCGGCAAGAGCCTTGGCTCGGCCTTGTGGCGGGTGGAGTATGCCACGATCAACCTGCCCCATGACGAAGCGCTGGACTATGAAGCGATCGTCAATTCGCTCGATGGCGTGATCAACGCGTTCTATGCGTATGACCTGCGCCGGCCATTCCCAAAGGCTCATGCTGATGGGGATTTCTCTGAAAGCGGCGTGGCGATCTATGCGGTCGGGCTGGACGGAAAATCGCTCCGTCTCGACGGCTTGCCGGCCGGCTTCATCCTTTCCCGCGGCGACTATCTCGCGTTCGATTACGGCAGTGCTCCGTCACGCGCGCTGCACCAGGTAATGGAGACGGTGACTGCGGACGGTTCCGGCATCTCGCCATCCTTCGAAGTGCGGCCGCATCTGAGAGCGGGCGTGGCGGTGGATGATGAGGTTATGCTCAAGCAGCCCTCGGCCCTGTTCACTTTGGAGCCCGGGTCGGTCACGCCAGGCATGTCCGACGGTCAGATGAACACTGTGTCGTTCAGCGCGGTGCAGATGCTATGACCCGCAATATCTCAGCCGAGAACCTTACCGCGCTCGCCGAGCGCCGGCTCGTCGCCCGCGACTTCCTGACCATCGTTGCCCGCACGCGCGATACAGGCGCGCCGGTCGAGGACCATATGTGGTCGGATGTCGGCAATGTGACGGCCTCGGTCGTCGATCCGAACACGGGCCTGGAAGATAGCCGCGACTTCTACGGATCCGGCACGCTGGTGGCGATCTCCGACATTCCTCTGGTCGCCAACCTGTCGGTGCAGAACGTCACGATCCAGATGAGCCAGGTCAACGACCGTGTCGAGCAGCTCGTCAGAGACTACGACTGCCAACAGGCGCGCGTGGAGATATTCCGGGGGCTATTCGATCCGAACACCAGGCAGATGGTTGCGCCGGCCGAATGCCGCTTCGTCGGCTTCGTCGACAAGATCGAGATCACCACGCCCTCGGAAAACGAGGAAGGCGCGGTCACGCTGACCTGTGCCAGCCATACGCAGGAGATGACGCGGTCGAACCCTGACACGCGGTCGCATGAAAGCCAGAAATTGAGGCAGGTCGACGACGCCTTCTACGAAGACAGTTCGACGGCCGGGGAGTGGGAGATCTTCTGGGGCAGCAAGAAGGGCAAGGTGCCGTCGCAGAAGAAAGAGAAGAAGTTTCTTGGGCTGTTCTGATGGAGACCACGATGACAGCAACTCCAGTGCTGGCCGATATCTATAGCCTCAGCCCATCGGTTTCGAGGGAGCTATCGAGCCTGAAACAAGCTTCTCAACGGATGTCGAAATGCCTTCGACAGCTTGAGAAAAAGCCGGTGAACTCACGTCGGCCCAAACCTTCCACAGACGAGGAAACCTTAAATAGTGACTTCTATCAAGTCGCCATTTCATTAAGAAATGACTCTGTAAATAGGCGTCAATTAATAAACTAACGACCCTATCTAAGGCGTCAATTCATTTAGAACAAACGGTAGGAATTCTACTTGGAATAAGAAAGGTAATTAACGCCTTTAGACAAGGCGCCAATTATTAAAATGAAAACCTTCTGCAAAGGCACCCATTTACTAACCAACGCCCTTGTATATGTCGCCAATTAAAACGTGCCCCCAGAAAAGGCGTTATATCTCTGAGAACCGAAAAATGAAAATCGGTTGTCGTGTTTTGCTCGAACAGGGAATCGAGAATCAAACACGAAACTATATGGGTAAGAATCAAATCAGGAAAGGATTAAGATATGGAAATAACTGTTCTAATAGAATTCCTAGATTCTTTAGCCTATAAATAACCCAGCCTTGGCCCTTAAAGCCTTCTGTTCGTCGACCTCTGCCAGCCACGGTAAGAAGCATAATGGTGTTTTCTTACTACCTATTCTTCCTCTTCGTATTTCTTTATTTCCTATAGGAACGACGGAAGCCCGTTGACCCTGCAACCGGCATCCTGCTACTGTCTTCTTCATCCGAGCTATCACTTCTCTTGGTGTGGTCTTCTTCCTGCTGA
This sequence comes from Amorphophallus titanum, assembly GCA_024336825.1. Taxonomy (NCBI): domain Eukaryota; kingdom Viridiplantae; phylum Streptophyta; class Magnoliopsida; order Alismatales; family Araceae; genus Amorphophallus; species Amorphophallus titanum. Next base: position 143,649 of record JANBPO010004165.1, on the reverse strand, counting down.
TTCCTCCTCCCTGCTGCTGCTGCTACTGCTGTTACTCTGTTCATAACAGAGTGTTTTCACCAAACCACCCAGATCCCTAGTCAACCCGGCATAACAAAAAGGTAGGTTCTATATCTCAAAATTTGGATCAAACTACAGTTAATATAGCATGCATACATGTAGATATAGACTCTCTTGATTTCATGGCATTTTATATTTTTTCTATTTTTCAAATAAATAGCGACCTGTCCTCTGGCGCTGTTTCTATTGTTCACGCCTCCCTGTAAGGCCTCAATTAACAGACGACCGTGTTCAAGTCATTATTTACAACAGTATTTAATAAATCAACACATGATCAAATTTTAATAACTTCAATCCCTGATAGTTTAATTCCTACATGAATATAGTCCTGATATCATGTGATTTTTCTCTACCTGATCATGTTCCTGGAATCCTTGATTTGTCCCTGTTAAATTATTGATACTATTTCATGACCATTCACTGCATAAACTAAAATAACGCCATGACCTAAGGTGTTAATTTCAAATTAAATGCCCTGATACAAGGCGTCATCTGATAGAATAATGCCCTGATAGTTGATGTCAGTTACTGGAAAGTATTTAAAATGACGCAGCATTCTAGAAAATGTATTAAACAGCGACTGATTGCAAAGTCATCAAAACTGAAAATAGCGACCTAGACTAGGGTGCTATTTATGAAAATACTGAAATAACACTGTGATAATATTAAAATAGCAACAGAATAACAGGCGCTACATCTCTAAATGGTGACCCAGATAGAGGTGCTAGGGGGGGGAAATGTCCCCTGGGTAAAGGGGGGAAAAGGGGGGGTTCCACTAGAGAATACAAGATAATAGATATGGGGGACCACATGGTTTTTTCTTGGCTAATACATGATAGGCTTGACTAGTCCTGTAGTTTACTCTGGTGTTGTTTAAGCTGGATGTAGAAAGAGGCAGCAGACAGTCATAGACGCAAAAGAAGATACATTCAATATGTAAGACTTGTGGGAGACAAGCAGGTGACTGTGGACAGCCATGGAAAATTCAGTGTTTGAGGATGCCGTGGGGACAACTAGAGGGGGATTGACGTGGTGAGCAGGACAATTATCATCACTAGATCTGGCCTCTAGGTGGTGGATGAGCAGACAGAAGCTGTAAGTAGCAGTGGGGATGGTAATGTTGCCCAGAGAGCAATTTTTGAATCCCACGCTTTCAACTTCTGCATGATACAAAACGTTGACAACCCCAGCAAATAAACATATAGTTTTGTGCATTCTACCAGTCAAAAGTGTTTTACAACTGCTGTTCATGTGTTTCCAGCATCATGTCCTTTCTGATCTCTCTACCTTGTTACTACGGAAGCATTTCTTCTTAGAAGTTAAGTGAATCTATGGCCATCGTAACATCATGGAATATCATAATCAAATCACAAAAGTAATGAAGCCAAGAGTTCCCTCAAGCTAATATCTATCACATTGCAATTTGGAGGACTATATTAGATTCCTATAACCATTTTGTTCTTTCCTATGTGTATTCACTTTCATGCAATAAATTTAGAGTGTATTCACATTCATGCAATAAATTCAAAGAGCTTTTTTTAGTAACTTGATTTCTGGCATGTTTCTGTAGCTAACATTGCTTTAATTGCTAACTGCAGTTTTGTTCTTTTCCATATCATCATTCTTTGAGTTGCTATGCGTTCTCCTTTATGCATTTGTCTTTCCCAAATTGCCGATTGTCAAGTACTACCGTTCTAAGGCAGCTTCTGAAGGATCCAAAACGGTCTCTGCTGATCTTGCTGCTGGTGGCGTTGAAGATCTGCATGGCCAGGATGTATGTATCCCAGTCATTAAGATAATCAATTTTATAATGTAGAAATGAAAGTTCTTATTACATGTTAAACTGCTGCAGGTAGAAGATATGAAACATCTAGAACGCCTGAGCAGCAAGCAATTGTTTTTACAGAATATAGACTATGCAGTTGATATGTTTTTTATTTATGTCCTGACATTATCAATTTTCCCTGGATTTCTGTCTGAGGACACTGGATCCCACAGTCTTGGTTCATGGTAAGTACCATCTATTTTCTTCTTTCTGCCAGTATATTTTCACTATTAGCTTTTGTAGACTATGCACATACCAACCATTAATGATTGGGGCACAAGGGCACAACTGTGCATGAGTGTAATTTCTGGTAGTTTCTCATACCTCGAATGTGATAACCTTCACTTGTTAACAACAGCCGGTCGGGATCCATAGTGTCGGTGTTGGAATCAGAAGAATCGGCAAAAATTTCTATTTCAGCGTGTTCACGGTCAAGTTCATTAAAGTTTGCCCAGGTGACTGCGGGGATACCGATCTCAGTCGCCGCAGCCTGAACACCAGCGGCTTTGGAAGGGGTGCTTGATGAAGCCATGGAGTAGTAACAAATCATCAGACGCACACATTAATACACTAGCAAAAGGACAAAAAGAGGCACAGTAGAAAAGCAAAAGATCACTAAGTCATCTCTAACGAAATTTCAGTAGATTCTCCCCTGCCTGAGGTGCCAAGGGGGGAAATAAAACAGAGCACATCCAATGCCTAGGGCGAGATGACCTCAGAATTTTATAGTGCATGCAAAAGTGACAACATTGTGAAGAAAGGGGCTCACAAGAGCCGGTGGCCTAAGTTTGTTCATCCATCAGCATTGGATCGATCCGGCAACCCTAGATCGACAACCTTGAAATGGCAGCCTTGAATTGGTGGCCCTGAATCAATAGCCCAGGATCAGTAGCCTTGAATCGGCAGCCCCAATACGACGAACCGGGGAAAATGATTCGGTAGCACCAGTGCTCACAAACAAGGTAGGTAGAAGGAGGGAGAAAATGAGGAAAAAAGAGGGATTTCCATGCGAGGAAGATGATTCCCGTGATGAGGAGTAAGAAATGCTAAAAGAAAATCACAAATGGGGAAAGAGGAAGGGTTGGTCATCCTAAAAACCTAGCGAGGCCGCCATGGCTGGGAGAGGAAAAAAGGACCCTAAAGGGGGGGTTTTACGCCGTGGGTAAATGGAGAAGGGCATCCAAGCAGTGGGCAAAGCCGTGTAAAAGGAAAGGATGAGAGCCAGCTGCCAACCCCTCGAAGCAGTGACAGCTGCCGATGGGGGTCATCTGGGTGGCAGTGAAGGGGGCTCCAAAAGGGGAGGGGCTCCACACTATGGGTGAGTACAGAGGATCACCCAAGCGGCATGCAAAGCTAGGGAGGAGGAGAGGAAGGAGCTAGGGCTGACCCTTTTGAACGGCGATGGCTGTTGTGTCCCTATGATTTTGATGATGCCAAACACTCATCTTGAGTCTACATGATGATGTTATATGTGTTGATGTTGCATTAGTGCATTACTTTTGATGTTAATCAACCTAATGCAATTGCTTGCTACCATTGCTTCTATTATGATTGCATTATATGTAGAAGTCCGTGGTTATTATGGTTGAATGCTGAAAAGAATAGGTCTGAAGGGGCAAATGAATAGTGAAGAATTGATAAGGAAAGAAGCCAGGTCACCGCTGGAAGAAAAGTCAGAGCACCTGCTGATTAAAGGATCTTAGGTCGATGTACATTAAGAACTTCTTGGAAGTTTAGTCGAAGCAGTAGTTGATCCTCACACGGGCGCTGCAGTTGGAGCTAATACTAGACAAGCAGAGTGGAGAGGCAGCCGCACGTACCTAGCCCGTCCAAAGGACCGACTCCGGTCGGAGACGATGGCGAGCCGGGGAGTGTGCACACCCGGTGGTCACGCTGCATTGAGGAGGCTTGGCAAAGTCCCTGCTATTACAATTACTACGCTCCATGTAGGGAGGGGGATCACGGGGATGGGGGCAATCAAATACACGCACTACCCTCACGCAGGAGGGGGAAATGAGGGGAGGGGAACTCTGGCAGAGATCATGCGACACGCTCCGACGTCCAATCGTGGTGTTGCCAATGCAGGGACGAAGCTTGGGGGATGCCAAAGGATCCCAGCAAGTCTGACATTGAGCCGATGTCGCTGGAAGGTGGAGGAGGTCGCTGTCGTTAGCCTACGCGGTTCTACCTCACAGGACTGGATAGCGCAGTCATGGTGCGTCGGTAGGTACGCTCACTGACAAACTCCAAACATGACGGGGACCAAGTCGTGGACGTAGCAGACAGGGAGCTCTGCGAACCCTCAAAATATGGTGGCCGTCTGGTCACCTCGCTGGACGTGGTCACCGGAATGGTTGGCGTCAGGTTCCTGGGTGAATAGCAGGACAGGTCGCCGATGGTCATGGTGGAACTTCCAGTGCTGACATCGGAATGAGATGAAACCACTGGCGTTGGTTTTGTATCTTCGAAAGCCGCAACTTTACAGAAGACTGCTTGACCTCAAACTGAGAGTAGGGAGGAGTGTCAGGGCCAACTTGGCAACAGTCTGTTCTGGGTGAACAGAGGACTCTGGGTCTGGCGGGACTGAGGGAGAATAGACGCCCCGGGCTGTGCTGATGATGAAAATGGACGAGACCACCTTAGGGTCGAAGGCGACCCGAAGGGGAAGAACTCTCATGAAGGGGTCTCTGGCCGATCTACACAGGAGAAGTCGATGTCGGCATTACCAAGGGGCACTCAGAAATAGGTGTAGTTCGGGTGTAGTTGCACGGCAACATCTGTAGCGGTTGATGCCGTTGACGAAACGTGACGAAACGTGACGAAACCACCACTGCTGTGAAGAGGACTCGGAGTAGAGCGATCCCACAGAAGGGGGCTCAGGCTGATTTGTGTAGTAGATAGAGGTGTGGATGCTGCAATCTCTGCCGATGATTCTGCCACCAGTCTGGGCGCAGTAGAACAAGGGAAACCTCAACGTCGACGACGGGGATGTGGCCGAGGGAGGCCGGGGCCACCGTGGACGTACCTAGAGGGGGATGGGGCATGGGTTGCAGGGTGGAGAGGGAGACAGGGGTGTGGGATGCTGGTGGGCTGGCTAGGGTTAGGGGGGCGCGCTGGTTGTGGAGGAAGGAGATGAGAGGGGGCGGCCCAAGTTGGGGGGGGATTTAGTGTTTAGGTAATAGACTTTCTTAACCTCGTTTAGTTTACAACTCTTTAGGCCCTAGGGCCCTCTTTTCTCGACAATTAATCAAGAGTATTCCCTCCTCCGGAGAGATGTAAATGACACCATGGCCTTCACGGCACGACAGGTTTCGGTCCCGACACGAACCACACAATTGTCTGATCAGTCAGACGGCGTGAAGCCCGAATAAACTATCACCTTTGTGACTGGCAAGCCCACACACTTAATAAACCAATAAGCAAATAAAACAACGATTTAAATAAAAAGTGCATCCACAGTTCCATTTTGACAATTTCAATGGCCGTCACTTTCGGACCACTGGTTGTCGCAAGCCATGCCCGGTATGGTTACATGTCGGTACTGATGCGGTTCGGTGACTTCCCCCTGGTGGTTGGCTTCCCCAACTTCTTGGGGGTGGCCTTCATTGATCTGCTGGAGACCTAGGGGCCCAAGCCTGAAGAAACTAATGCTCCCGTCATGGGAGCCACTATGGTTCGACTGACTATTGCCAGGCTGTCGGTCAATACTGCTGACCACACATCGGTCAAGACTGTAACCTGCTTCGTCCACCATGTGCATTCGGACACCATCTTAACTAGCAGGAGATCAGCGTCTCATCAAAGGAGACTCCAGAGAAATGTTGCTACTGTCGCTTCTAGGGGCTGACTTTCCACTTCTGGCAAATCAGTTCTCATTGGACACATCAGAGTCCATCTAAATGGCAAATGGGCCGAAGCAACCCCAGACCAGATCATTCCCACCGTCCCCGTGCGCAATTCTTTTCAGGCTCTCAGGAAGATTGAAAGGAAGCATGCTGATGCGGCCCATAGTGATGCATCGCGAGGCTCGTCGTTAAAGCACGCGCGGTGACCAATCTTAAAATTATTTACCGAACTCACAATTAAAATAAACAACGTAGTATTAAGGCGAGTCCGAGTCGAATCCACAAAGATGTTATGTTTTTTGAATTGAAGATCTTGTGTTCTAGGCGGAACGTGAACTTAAATGATTACATGCAACTTAATAAATAAAAATGACATTAAATAAATCTATCTAATGACATTTGGAGGGTTGTAGAGAGAGAAAGAAGAGAGAAAAAGGAAGAGGGAATAGAAGGTGAAGAAAGAGAAAATACTAGAGAGAGAAAATAACACTGAACTGATTTTATTACTCACAAATTAAACGTTTACAAACTAATCAAAATAATAAAAATTACAACCCCAAATAAAATCTAGCTAAATTAAAAATACAGAAATAAGGTGAAGGGATAGCCAAGAGAAATGTAGAAATGCCGTTGCCCACTCCTTTGAGCCTTGGAGAGCCACCCAACCCTGTGTGGATGCCGCCTTGAGAGAGAGAATGTGTGTTTTAGAACGAGAAGTTTAGAGGGAGAAAAAGAATAGTAAGAGAGAGATAGAGAGAGAGCAAAAATAAGAACATTATTTCTATCTCCCGACCTTTACAATTGCTGCATCTCGATCTTTTTGGCCCCACTAGCACATCTAGCCTAGGAGGCAAATCTTTTGGATTTGTTATTGTTGATGATTACTCCATATTTATATGAGTATTATTTTTAGCTAATAAAAGTGATGCCTTGATGGAGTTTGAAGTGTTTTGCAGAAAAATCTAAAATGGTAAAGACTACCTTATCACCACCATTCAAAGTGATGATGGTGGTGAGTTTGAGAACCATGATTTTAACAGCTTCTGTAAAGAGCAGGGATACACGCATAACTTCTCATCACTAAAGACACCTCAGCAAAATGGTGTAGTGGAGAGAAAGAATAGAACATTGATTGACATGGCACAGACCATGCTAAGCAAAAACTCCCTGCCAAAATACTTATAGGCTGAGACAATAAGTACTGCATGTTACATCATCAATAGGGCAATGGTAAGACCCATCTTAAAGAAAATCGCAGATGAGCTCTACAAGGGTAAGAAACTAAATATTTCTGATCTTAAGCCTTTTGGATACCCTTGCTATATTTTAAACAATGGTAAGTAAAACCTAGGTAAGTTTGATGAGAAGCTATGCATTGAATTCTAGAGCTTACAGAGTGTTTAATAAGAGGACTTTAATTGTTGAAGAAAGTCCTCATGTTATTTTTGATGAATCTGAATTAAAATTAACAAATCAACTCATTCCAATTTTGGATGCAAATGATGCTCCTAAACATCCAAGTGATGCTGGACCATCTAAGCCTAAGGATGAATCAACTAAAGGAACCCCCAGCAAAGATGAAGATGATGAAGATCCTTCAATTGAAACACTCCAAGAGTAGCCAATGCAGCACACCAATTTGCCTAAGACTTCAACGCTCTTAAATGATCATGCCGCTGAGAACATCATCGGTAATCATGAAGATGGCATAAAAATTAGATCCTCACTAAGGCAAGTGAAAAAGAGGATTTAATGGTTGTAATTTCTCAAGAGGAGCTTAAGGACATTCATGAAGCTCTTCAAAATGAATCTTGGTTCTAGGCTATGCATGAAGTGGTACACCAATTCGAAAGGAACAAGGTATGATCTCTTGTTTCGCATCATTAAAATCATCCTGTAATTGGAACCCGATAGATTTTTAGAATAAACTAAATGACACGGGATTGGTGGTTAGGAACAAAATCCGGTTTGTAGCCAAAGGGTATACCCAAGAAATGGGTATTGATTTTGATGAGTCCTTTGCACTGATTGCTAGACTAGAGGCAGTCTAGATTCTTTTGTCGTATGCATGCTCTCTAAACATTAAATTGTTTCAAATGGATATAAAATCTACTTTTCTTAATGGGTACATGAAAGAGGATTTTTTTGTAGAATAACTTCCAGGATTTGAAGACCCAAAACATCCGCTGTCCCGTGAAAGGCTACTACATCATCCCCTACTCGCTGGAAATTGGCGAAGTGGAGATTGTGCGCGAAACCCCGCACTTCATTTTCTTGGAGGAAGGGCGCCGTAAGTGGCGGCAAAAGAAGACCGGCGGGCGCCGCCCGTATTTCTACACTGAAGCCGACGCCATCGTCGCTCTGAAGGAGGAAGCACAGAGGCGGGTGGCACTTGCCGCGCGAAATCTGGAGCGGGCGCAGAAGGAAGCCGAAGCCGTCTTCGCCAAGTACGATGGCCCCAACGACGTAGGAGCCGCGCCATGACCCGCCGCCTTTCCATCGACGAAGCCGAATACCTCGAAGTCATCCGCGCACTGGCCCGTGCCCAGCGCCTTTTCAACGAAGCGTTGCCCAAGTTCAATTGGGGCGCTTCCTTCCTCGACAACAATGCAATCCAGCTCCTGAACGATGTCCCGGGAGAGGTTGCGCACGCCCTTGCCCGTATCGGAGAACAGCGATGAACAGCGTAAACGCAGGTCTGGCGATCCTTCACATCGTCACCGGGCTCTTTTTCACCGTCACCGGCGCCCGCAAGGTCTTCCTCCCGGCCGTACAAAAGCAGGTGTTCGGCCTGCTGGCGGATAACCGCGTGCCGGTCCCGGCGCGTTACGCCGCGATCTGGGCCGAGTTGCTGGGCGGGCTGGCCCTGCTTTTCGGGTTCCTGACCCAGCTAGCCGCCGGGGGCCTTGTATTCGTGATGATCGGCGCATACGTGATGGGTGCGTGGCCCGGTGTGCGGTTCAAGAATCCCGGCAGTATCCGCACTATCCTGTCGGTCCCGGGGCTTGCCTCGCGACTGGTAAGCAATGCCCTCTGCACCCCCGAAGCGCAGCTACTCGTGATCGTAGCCACGCTGGCCTTCACCGGCGCGGGTAGCTTCTCCCTCGATCACCTGCTCTTCAACTGAGGAAACGAAAATGTCACAGTCCAAAGCACCGGTCCCGGCCATCGGCGAATACGACGGCCACAACGACCTGAACCCCGTCGCCGTGACGCTGCCGGTCGGCGTGTGGCGCACGCTGGTGTTCTCCCTGCTCCAGCAATTCGGCGTCGAGGAACAGCAAGCCGCGCTGCGCCAGATGCTGGGCATCCCCGATGACGAGGAGATTGCGGTCCACAATGATCGGCTGAAGCGCCGCGTGGGCTACGCCATCCAAGCCGTCACCGTCGAAGCAGCGAAAGCCGACCCGGACTCCTTCGAGGAGAGCGTCGCCACCGTCGCAAAGATATTTGCGCCCAAGACGCTGGACTACCTGCGGGCGCAGAACATGTACCGCCAGGGCTGGATCCAGCTCACGGCGACGGCCGGGGTGGAGATGCCGATCGCGCGGCTGCAAGGGGGCCTCGAGGGCGACACCACCCCCCTGGAATGGGACGCCTCGCTCAGTCGAATCCGTACCACCGGCACCGGCCAATTCTGAAGCAGCAAAACCTTCTCCCGCGTGACATCGTAACGCAACATGGTCCCTCAATCCCCAGCATAACCGCAGAGCTCCCACGCCCATTGTTAGCACAACGAAGCAATCAGAGATGGCGGCGCTTCCCTCTCCACCCTTCCTGCACGCCGCCGCCGCCGCCGGCATCCCCTCGCCGCCGCGCCCCGTGCGTCTCCTCTCTTCTCCCTGCGTCGGCGTGTTGTCCCTTTGCGGAACGCCGCCGGGGCCGAAGCCCTCCTCTCTCTCGTGGGCGTCGTCGTTCCCGGACTTGGGCGCCTCCTCCTCGGCGCTGCGCCTGATCAGGAGCCCATCCCCTCTCCTCCCTCTTCCACGGGAGCCCCAGGTCAGTCTGTGAGATCCCCCTCCCCCCACCCATCTCTCTCTCTCTCTCTCTCATGAGGTGACTCGCCCTTTGTCCCTTGGTGGAATTGCAAGATTTTTAATGGAAGAACTAAAAGGTGGGAAAATGAGAGAATTCCTTGGTAATGGCATTGATCTGGAGAATCATAAAGGTGGCTTCACCACCAAGTTGAGATAGTTTTCCACCTTCCAAACATATGGTATCCTTTACCACCAAGTTGATGCTTTGCCAGCAAGTCGTTAGGATTCTAGATCTCGGCAATGAGAAGAGGGAGAAGAACAAACAGAAATTAGAGGAGGGATACCTCCCAAATTATGGTGCCTTACCATCCTCCTGAAACTTTATAGGGGGCTGGTATGATTGTTCGAGCTGCTTGGACTCGAAGATCCCGAGGTGAAGCTGCAAAAAGACCCAACAGGAAATCGTGGAAGCAGCGCACCGACATGTTCATGAGGCCATTCTTACTGGACGTTTTCTTCTCCAACAGATTCATCCATGCAAAAGTGATGCACCGGGGCACCAGCAAGGTGATCTCCGTGGCAAGCACAAACGCGAAGGATCTGCGGAATACTCTACCATCCCTAACAGACAACGATGCTTGTAGAACCATTGGGAAACTCATTGCCGAGAGAGCCAAAGACGCTGATGTGTATGCGATGGCTTATGAGCCCAGAAAAGGTGAGAGAATTGAAGGCAAGCTTGGGATTGTGATCGACACCATCAAAGAGAGTGGTATTATCTTTGTACACTAGGGCTTCCACCCGACCCACGCCATCTGTAATGCACCAGCAAGAATGCTGCGACCAGATTTCAACTTCACAAGATCATGGTTTTCTTGGGGGCATAGGGTGGTGTTGTTTGCACGAACAATGTTTCCACGCTGGGGGATGTGCTAATTAATTAGGGAAAACGAGAAAATAGATGAAAGTAAATCATTCAAACCGTTGACTTCTCTCAGTTTTTAACCTCAAACACTGGACTAGAGATTGAGAAGTCAGAATGGGGTCATGAACCTACTGCCCTCACATCAAAATCATATTTTAAACTAAAACCTTCTGAACGATGTTGATACAGCCCAATCATGGCCAGCAGTGATTTTGATACTTGGGCAAATCTTCTCCAATCAAAACCAGGCTTTGTGCATCACAACCATGATCGCCAGACCAAATCAACATCCAATCTTCTCTCCTGCAATCCACAATGGTTGATGTAAGAAATCATGTGATGTCTACCAAATATGAGATGTGAGAGAAGAAAGGAGGAAGTAGAAAATGGGGAGATAGAAGGGTGAAGATGGGAACCGTGCAGGGTGGCTGCCAAGGATTTATTGAGATGAGGATGCTGAGGTTGGCATTGGGGGAAGGAGATGCTACCCTGTCTGTAGGAGATTGGACAATGAAGGGAGAATATATGGTAAACAATATTTGGGTATTTTATAATTTTATTTGCCATGTCATTGCCACCTAAACATGTGAAGTGTACAGCCATGGAGACAACACATCGAAGCCATGTAGGCATGCTAAAAACGGTGTCAAATGGGTGAGTTATTAAACGATTTTCCATTGTACATGGAGCCTCTAGTTTCCAAATGTGAAATTGTACATGAAGGCTGGTTTCCTAATGAAATTTGTACATAGAGGCATTGATTTGAATCCTAGCTGTGAGGAAAAGAGATAGAGACAGGCCAGAAGAGAGAGAGAGAGAGAGACTGAGAGAGGGGAAGAGAGAGTCCGGCCAATCCAACCACTAAGGGCTGACCATTCTCTCTACAATTATATTAATTCAGAAATGATAAAAGTATAGAAATACCCCTCATAGACAGGGCGACCATGAAAGAAAGGGAAAATAAAAATACAACCCCTAAAGAACTGAAAATTTGAAACATGCCCCTAACTTATCACTTCTCTACACTCTCCCTCAAGTTGAGCATAGATATCGCACATGCTCAGCTTACTTAAGACCGAAGTAAACTGAGCTTCAATCAAGGTTTTGGTGAAGAGGTTTGCAGTCTGGTCTTGAGATTTCACATATGGCAAGCACAACTCACCAGAGTGATGCGGAACGGCTAACCTCAACGGGTCAAACTAGGTGACTTAGCAAGATTAACATTACTCTACAATAGATCGACAAATAATCTGTCACGCACACAAACTCCAAGAGAAGTAATACATGAAAATAATAGAAACTACACTCTAGAAGCCATCCCTCATAGTGAGAAACGTCGGACTGACCGTAAGTAGGACTACCATGGCCTAGGGTACCTATCTCACATGCAACGAACTCAAAAATGGCGCTCTCAGGCAAGGATGGTAGTGTCGGTTTCGGACTCGGTTTCGGCCGGGTCCGAAACCGATACGACTCGGTATCGGTATCGGTATCGGTTTCGACCGAAACCAGTCCAAAACAGTCAGAAAAGGCCAAAATTGGGGCCAGCAGGTCCGGTTTCGGTCTTTTTGTTTATTGGGTTGGATGATAGTTTTCGGGCCAATGATGAGATGACTGTCGGCTTAGACAGAAGATCATGACGCCAAATGACTTGGCTTAAGCATAAGGCCATGACGCCAAGGGAGAACATTCATCGGCTTAGGCAAGGGGACATGATGCCGGGCCACTTGGCCTAGAGATAATGTCATGATGTCAAGGCGAAATATTTACCAGCTTAGGCATAGAGCCATGACGCTAGACAACTTGACCTAGACAATATGTCATGTTGTCAAGGCAGAATATTTATCGACTCAGGCGGAAGGCTATGATGCTGGACAAGGATGTTTAACGACTTAGACGTAAAGTCATGGCGCCGTACAGCTTGGCTTAGGCGGAAGGCCATGACGTCAAGATAGAATATTCATCGGCTTAGGTAGAAGGAGCCATGATGTCGGACAAAGATATTTAATGGCTTAGACATAAAGTCATGACATCGTACAACTTGACTTAGGCGGAAGACCATGACACTAAGATAGAAATATTTGTCGACTTAGGCGGAAGGAACAATAACGCCGAACAAAGATATTTAACGGCTTAGATGTAAAGTCATGATGCCGTGCACCTTGGCTTAGGTGGAAGGCCATGACGCCAAGATAGAATATTTGTGATCATAGGCGAAAGGAGCCATGACGCCAGATAAAGATATTTAACGGCTTAGATGTAAAGTTATGATGCCGAGCACTTTGACTTAAGCAGAAGGCCATGACGCCAAGATAGAATATTTACTGGCTTAGGCGGAAGGAGCCATGGCGCTGGACAAAGATATTTAATGGCTTAGACGTAAAGTCATGACGTCGTGCACCATGTGTTAGGCGGAAGGCCGTGACACCAAGATAGAATATTCACCGACTTAGGCAGAAGGAGCCATGACGTCAGACAAAGATATTTAACGACTTAGACATAAAGTCATGACGTCATGCACCTTGGCTTAGGCAGAAGGCCATGATGCCAAGATAGAATATTTACCGACTTAGGCGGAAGGAGCCATGACGCCAGACAAAGATATTTAATGGCTTAGACGTAAAGTTATGATGCCGTGCACCTTGGCTTAGGCGGAAGGTCATGATGTCGGACAAAGATATTTAACGACTTAGACGTAAAGTCATGACGCCGTACAGCTTGACTTAGGCAAAAAACCATGACGTCAGATAATAGTATTTTTGTTAGTTTACGTGCCAGCCTAGACGAAAGGTCATGATGTTGGCGATAGAAGGGGCCTTTTTGTTCTTTTAACTGGATGGAAGGGCATAGCCAAGATAAAAAGGGTCTTTTTGTTTCCTGGCCGGACGAAAGGCCCAAGTCAAAGTGAAGGGGTCTTTTTGTTGTCTGACTGGACAAAAGGTTTGAGCCAAAGGTAAAAGGGTCTTTTTATTCTATGGTCAGGCGAAAGGTCTAGATGGATTCTCACCCATCTTGAGGAAACAATCGTAGGAAAGTACATCAGGGGCACTACCATTGTCGACTAAGGTTCTATCTACATTGTAATGGTTTATTGTGACTGATACAACTAGGGCGTCATCGTGCGGGGTTGTTAACCCTTCCAGGTTCTGGTCAGAGAATACCAGGACCTGCGGTTCGCTTGCCGACAGGGCCTTAGGGGGCTCAGAGGCTCGGCTCGCTCACTCAGCATGACGCTTCCTTCCTCAGCTACTATCTCCTCCTGATGTAGCTCCTCCAGTAATGACGTTGATGTGGACCCCGCGGGGAATGTTGTCGATCTCCTCAGGGGTACCTCGGTCCTCCTTCTGCCCAGACACATACCGGGACAAGTGCTCCTGACGGACGAGATGCTCGATCTCATCTTGGAGCTAGTGGCAGTCACCGGTGTGGTGCCCGTGGTCGCTGTGGAAGAGGCAGTGCTTGCAGTGGTTGCGATGCTTTGCCTTCATAGGCTCGGGTTGGCGGAGGAGGCCCGAGCCTTTGATGTCTTCGTAAATCTCATACACTGGAGCGGTCAGGGGTGTGTACCACTCGTATCTCCGGGATGGCTCTTTATGCTCTCCATCTCGGTTTCGCCTTTTCCCTTGGCCCAGGCTTGGCTTGGATGCTCGCTCCTTGTCCCCCTCCTGACCTGAGTTGGTTGTACCGCAGTAGGCGCTGAGGACTTCCTCGCACTCAGCATGGCGCAATGCCGAGGTCACTAGCTCAACAAGGGAGGTGGGAGGATGTAGGACTAGCTCACACCGGAGGTTTTTGTCGTGGGTGCCTCCAGTCAGCGCGGTTATGGCCGAGGCTACATCCAGACGGGGGATGCGTAGGGCCTGCAATTTAAATCAATTGATGTAGGCTGGTAGCTTCTCCCCCTGTTCCTGTTTGAGTGCCCACAGCCCCACTACCGACCTAGGAGGACCGCTACCGGCGAAGCCCTTAAACACTCACTCGAACTGCTTGAAGTCTCGGATGGAACAGGGGGCGAGGGCCGGGAACCATGCTTGAGCGCCCTGGACCAGTATGGTCATGAATGCTCGACACTTAATGGCATCGAACTCCCCTTGAAGAGTCATCAGGGTGTTGAAGCTATCGAAGTGGTCGGTCGGGTCGCCCTGGCCATCATACGACTTGAAGGTCAGGAGGGAGATCCTAGGAGAGATCTCTGCCTTCAAGACATGATCGGAGAATGAGGATTTCTCCTCATCCTCTGCAAGGCGCAGAGGGTGCGCTCTTACTCTGTGAAATGCCTCACAAAGTCTCACAATTGGAGGGACAACTCCGGATGTCACTAGGTCTAGGGCCTATGAGGTGTTGACACCCATTTTTAGCCCACAAGTTGAGTCATTTCTCTTATTCATCATTTTTGATGTCCCAAATTGACCATGTGAAAAAATGAAGTGAATGAAAACAAAGAATAAACAAACACATATAAATGGGCTACACTCGCAGGCCCCACTCACTCGTCCCTCACTTGCGACATCTGTGGCTAGGGGGCATTTGCTGACACCCAAAATATTACTGTATGGCGAGCACGCCTTAGTAGTATAGAAGAACAACCGACCAGTGCGTAAAGGCCGAAAGAACTAGTAGAAAGGTCCACCCAAACTACTGAAGCCTCAAGATACCCGATGGAATACTAGGGACCACATAATTTCTCTCTCCAATCGCTTGGCAATACCATATGGTAAGTCGAAACTAATAAATCGGTATCGACACCGTCATGTCAAACAAACCCCGCATCCCATCTGGTAAGGATGAAGATACCCCTGGTGGTCCACCACCTGAAGTGAACCCCTCCTAAGGTGAAGAAATGTCACTGGTCTTACAACACGGGATTTCAAAGGCAACATCAGCAGAAGAACCCAAGTGACCTGATTAAAGCACAGCACGCACCGAAAACCACTCGGTTTGAAGCCCAAAGGCCTCGGGGGCACCTCTCTAGATGGCCCATTGAGTTAGGGGTGGTCTCGAGCCTAAGACACTCTCTTGGGCTAACTCGGAGCCCACGAAGCTATTGAAAGCCCAATAGATTGCATGAAATGGCTTTGAATCGGCACCCTCATCAACAAATTAACCGGTGGTGCTTAGCAAATGAATCGATGGTGCTTAGAAGATGAACTGGCTGAGCTCATGCGACTACAAGATGATCCGGTGGGCCTCTAGTAGCCTGAGTTAGCATGAGAAGAAGGGGTGTGCCAGTGATCCGGCGTGTAATTATGCTCGTGCCGGATCATTGGCAGCCCCAATTTTGCCTATAAGTAGGCCGTTTCTAGCCTCTGAAACCCTATACGAAAAGTAATAATAAAATCCCCCCCCAAAAAAGGAGAGAGCTCCTTTAATGTTTGAAGGGTTCTTCAGCTACCATCTCCCAACTCCAGCCTACTACAAGAGATTCCCAAAGAGCTCGAGTGAAGATTGGGCGTCTGCTACCTCTGATGCCCTATTTTCACCTCTGTAGGTGGGTTATCGCCATGATTAAAGTCCAGGGGCTGATGATCCCCCTAAGTTTCTTGTAATCTTCTTTATTTTAAAGTATGTATAGGGCGATGATACTCTGAGCCCAAATGCCCCGTTTCTCTCACTATCTCACAGTGATGAATCCCCCTATTTATCCTTATTTCCTCTGCTAGGATGTGAACTATTTGATTGTAAAAGCCCCTTGGGGTGACAAATATATCGTTCTATTGGCTATATGTAACAAATGCTAAATCAATGAATGTGTCTGGTTATTTGTTGGCCTCCCCCATCCTCTATGTCTTTACATTTCTCTCTGTCGCTCTATATTATCACTCCCGAGATTGGTGGAGCAATGGGATTCTGCTGGTGTTGTTGAGGTTGTTTGTTGGTATGTTGCTGTGTTCAGCTTGAGAGAAGTTCCCTGTGAGTCTGAATTTGGCGTTATGTAGACCGTGATCTTGTCGGTTGGTTGTGCTATACTCTTCTGCCGTGGCAGAGTTAGCATGCGACTCGAATCAGATGTAATGTCTGAGTGGGGACTGACTTGATTGTGTTTGTGGTCCAGTCCTATCATTGGTGTTCTGTGTGCCAATTTCGTTTGCTCGTTATGCCACGAAAGCTGATGATTTGAGTAGTCAGCTGAGATGTTTGTCTTCCTCGTGAAGGGCTGATGCTTGTGTTGTTGGTGGTTGTTTTCCTTGGCATGGATCGTGTCTCCTTTCCTTGTGAGACGATAGTGGTGGTGCCTTTTTTCGGCGGTGCTGGACTTGTGTTCCTTAGTATCTAGTGCTCGTTCTACTAATCGATTTGCCCTGAGATCCAGAGCATGATGATCTTGCTTGTGATCATGGTCTGACAGTGTTCCCCTAAATTATGTTTTTCGAGAATTGTGATTTCGTGTTTTCGTATTATTATGGTTAGTGTTCAAGAATTGGCTGGTGGCTGGAGAGCGTAGCCAGTTGTTTGCGCGATGGGATCTATGGTTTATTATTTAAGATTTATTGGGGGTTTATTTGGTTTGTTTATGCGTCGATCGACAAATTAATTAACTGGTAATTAACTGACCGATTAACTGCGCAGGCATGCCAGTCACGTGAGTGACGAGTTTATTGTGCACTCATTCTGACCCGTGTCCGACGAGAGTGAGATTCGATCGGGACCAGGAGTCCATCATACCATAAAGGCTATGACATTAATTACATCCCCCGCGAGGAGGGAAAACCTTTGATTAATTGCCGAGATAGCGGGCTATCGAGGCCGAAGTAGGGTGCAAAGGATGCATATGATGCAAGCATGCCGGATGTCTTAGTCTACCATGCAAGGTTTATTAATTCAGAACTCTCGGTACATGGCGGAGAACTTAGGTCCAGAGACCACCATCACGCATGGCAGAAGCTTCTCGTCGGGCGTAACTTGGCTTTCCACTAATGCCATTTGATATACCGAAGGGTCCGTGCAATCAAGCACGCATTATCATGGCATACATGTTCAAGCATGTAGCAAGTTGACAGAACTATAAGAGTAATTAAATCAGGCTTAAACGAAACCTTTTCATTCCTTTTATTGACCATTGAGTTTATTTGGTTTCATTATTGAAACTCGAAATCACCTCGAGGGCGAGGAAAGAGTTAAAACAGAGCGACGACGCGAATCGGATCGAAATCGGCAGGGAATGCGTAGGAAAAGGGTTTAAAATGGCACCATGAAGTGTAGGTATAGGTTAAAACAGTGCTCTGAAGCGTAGGTATAGGAGGTTGGAGCTAAAATGGCGCGCTCCCATGAGTAGACCCCATTACACACTGCGCGACCTATCTGACATACTGGCTGTGTGCATTTGCTCTCCTGCATGGTGATGAGACAGTGATTCGCGTCGAGGCTATATACCCGGCGTGCTTGATGGCGTGGGGCGTGAAGCTGTCTTTCTGCCCTGCTGCATTGTGCCTGATTTACAGGATGCTGGGAGATCTCCACCATACTCGTCTCCCAAGGAGTTTGCGGACTGTAGGTCCACTTCATTTTTTTAATGCTTGGGTATGCTCCTTATTCCCCAAGTTTGCTCCCCGGGTGCTGCAGTCATCTAATTTATTTCCAAGAATGCTGGAGTTTGTTAGTGTTGAGCCTCAACAAGCATCTGACCAGCTCTTCTCAGTCAGGGGGCAGTTGACAAAGATACCCGTGAACGCCCCTGGAGCTTTGCATTTCTGGAGCTTGGCTGCCCACTCCAGCCCGTTGGTAAATTGTCTGCGGGAATGTAAATTTGGTGAAGTTGAGGAATATATTCACCCTGTTTCAGGCTGAGTCTGTACAAGGCCATCTTTGGAGCCGGAGCTAGTAGACTGGGCATTATCTATTCGACCCAGTGTCTTGGTCTTTAGGAAAGGCGGGAGTACATATCTGGAACCCTATTATCTCTTCCGATTCAGCAGGAACTTTGGCTATGACCAACAAATTCCACCATCTTCAGCACAGTTTCCACTGGAAGCCGGTCGAGAGCAGGGTCGGCCGCAATTGAAGAGGCCCGCACATGGTGGGACTATTTCCATTACCGTGAGACTATTTCTTTCAGGGTGCTAGTTCCCAGGCGTTTCCCTCGTGTGACACCGGAGTATGTTAAATGGTGGAACGTTCGCACCGGCTTTTACAGACTTTCTCGAAACGACTGCTGGGATCTTACAGAGCGTAAATTCTTGAATTCCCAGCCTTCTCCGGTATTTGAGATTGATTCACATCATTTGCGGAGATTAAAATCCCGGAGAGAACCTGAAGTGTAGGCTTATTTGGCTGCATGGAAATCTGTGAGGCAGAAATATCCTAACTGCAGCCTGTGCTCCCTGAAATCAAGAAGGATGAGTTCATGGAGACTCTTCGGGGCTTATGTCGGGTCGGAAGCGGCAGGACATCTTTGCAACAATTTTCGCTGCCGGTTGAGGAGCCCATCACATCTCCCGCTTCGTGGCGTTCAGAGATTGACCGCTTATGTCCTTATAGGACTTTTGTACGGAAAGAGGAACGGCGGCCAACTCTGTATGCCCAGACCTCTTGGCTATTTGTTTTGTTGCGTATTCACGGCCTCTCTATAATTGATAAGGCCGAGGTGATATTAGAAAGGCCATTGTTTATTGCTTTCAAATATGCCGATGGATGGGGAATAGACCATCTTGGCTTATATTACAGTTTATCAGCTCATGGCCATGGAGATCTGGCACCTCACTCGAGGGAATTTGAGTTAACCCGGCTGAGTTAATCCCCTTTTATCAATGTAAAAATGGGTTAACACGGGGGTAAGTTATCCCACACGAGTTAACCCGATGTTAGCCTATTTCCCTACCAAAGTGGTGCCAAAAGTCCTGCTTATTTGATCTGAGTTTGGCAAGCTGACGCTGCATGAGGAAGATTTTTCTTCTGTTACGTGCTATACAACTGAATCACGATAAATGCATCCTGTCTGGAACCTTGATTTGCAAAGGGTAAAAATGGACCTGCAAGGGTATACTTGCTTGTAATCCATTCCTGACCAAGCTTGGGCAAGGCTCTTGTCAAAGCTGCCTGGTGCTCGTCGATAGGCTCAACAACTTGATCTAGGCCAAGCTTGGAGGAAGTCCTGCCTGCTAACAAACCTTATTTCTCAGGTTGGTTGTTGATCGTTAGCAACATTGTGTAGTAATCTTCCAAACTGAGGTTACACCCAAGTCCACATCAGATGAGGCTGGCCAGATTGAGTTGTACCACAGCCCAAGGATCAACTTGAACCAACCAACAAACCAAAATCAAAGAAAGGGGTTCAACTGGATTTGGTCCAATTTGATAACAAAATCAGCACACGATCCGAAGAACTCAAATTACTTTTCCAGCACAGGTCAAGGTGTAATTGGTTTCTAAACCTTGATTGATAACAAAGTCCGATCATTATTGTTGTTGTGTACACCATCGGAGATTAGCTTGCAAGATTCTGAAAGCAGACGAACCCTAAATAAGATGTGAGCCTTGCAACCTGTAACCGCAGGAGTTGCACTCTCCACGCTGTTTTAATTCGCACCAGCAACCGTAGAACTTCTTTAACTAGTTTTACTTAAAAGCCTTTTTTGTTTTTGTTTTTGTTTTCTTCCTTTTGCTTTATTTCTTGGTTGGGGGAGTGAGGGGTGCTTAAAAAATGAATTGGGACTGCGCGAACCACAGAAGATCCAACAGAGCCTGTTATCTTGCAGTCATATGTTATCTTTCCTGGAGGGAACCACAACAGATCTAAAGCACAAATAGATGCAACAAGGTTGTCATCTTTGCAAGTGGGAACCACAAAAGATAGAACACAGTTTGTCATCCTGCAGTCATATGCTAAGCGAAACATTGATGCTGACGTTATTGTTCAGAAAGTAAAAACTAAGGCATCCTTCATAATGATGTCATTCTGGGTTTTCATCGTTCATCATGATCTCCACTAGTTGTATGTTCCCATGCAGATTGGATGCTTTAGATGATGGCATGAAGGAGAAGGCATCGAGCAGCTTTGTGCATTTCCAACCCCATTTCACCATCAAGTACTCTATGAGATGATGGCCGCTGCAAATTAGGGCATTGGTAATTGATTTGTTTTTCCCATGACAAAAAGTCCAGCTCTAGAACAAATGCCAAAATCCGTGGTAGAGACAAGTTATCCGGCAAGGCCATTGTGCATATTAACCGGCAGGTTCTTGAGAGAGCAAAACACAAGCTGAATTGGCACCATCTATAAAAAAGGAGAAAGGGGCGGGTGTTTTGGCACCCATGGGGTGCCGGATCAACAACCCTTCTCCTCTTTCTATTTGTTGAGAACGAGTGTTATCGTTAGGCCCATTTCCATTTAAAAATAAATAAATAAACAAAATGCTATTCTTCAAACCTGTGTATCGACAGGCCCACTAGTCATTAAATGAGCAAACTTTGTTCTCATTCCAAATGAGTGTATCGGCAACTCACTGTGCTGCTCTAATTCACACAAATCATTATTTTATTCAAAATACTATTCATCTTTTGCACTATTTACTTTCTCGGGAGTCTGTCTGATCCCATATCATCGCCCCGTTCATCCCATGGTGTAAAGCCAGTGATGCCCAACGCCCTGTCCAAAAAGGGAATTCTCCGGACTACCGGATAGTCAGATATCGAGAAAAAAACGAGCGTTAATGAATACTAACCTTTAACTAATCATTTTGGACCCATTAAGAGTTAAATTCTGTTATCTCCGCCACCGTTGCGATTCTACGCCTCGGAACGAGTTCTTTTCACCGCTTACGTGACCCTCGACCACCGGACTTCACTCTGTGTCGTACTGCCCCGGCAGGAACTCTCGGGTCAACCCTTTTGGGGTTGTTTAGCCCGATCGGATACCCTTAAACCTTTAATAAAAATGAATATAAACAAGGCCTATTGCGAGCACGGTTTGAGCCTGCGAGTTTGCCCTGCCGCGTCCATGATTGGACCTCGCTTCGGGGTTGATAACCCTCTGAGTCGGACCTACCCATGTTGGGTTTCGTCCCCCTTTCTTAATATTAAATCACGTCAGATCATAGACAAACATGTGTCCCAGGGTTTCCCCATGGTATTGCTACATCGTCAGCATAAATCAATCTCGGATCGATGTCCAAATAAGTTTTCTACGATGCTTTTAGTCCCAAACTCAATGGCTCGGGACTACGTTGGTTCACCTTTGAACCTGCAGGCGTATGCGACGGTGTCAACGGTGAGTCGAAAGATTTGCGCAGAGCTGATCGAAAAACCCCTCGGATGACCTGAACCTCTTAGTAGGTTAGTCCTCGGAGGTACTACATCCAACATGGGGCTGGGTGATGCCACTTCATGCACACTTGGACAATTAAGGGACCGTCTCATACTTATGGAGACGAGCATCCACTACATCCCCCCGACATATTCCGGGACAAGGAGAGATGCTGCCAAAATTGTGATTCTTCATCGCTCGAGTCACGACAAAATAAATAAATAAATAATAATATAATAAATAATAATAATAACAGAATAAAAGAATATATTAAAACTAACGCATATTACGATAAATAAAAAACATAAAAGAGTGCTACGTGGAGCACAAAAGGAGGGGTGCACCATGGGTGCAAAAAGAGATGGCACACGTGGGTGTCAAAGGGAGAGAGTAATCAAAGAAAAATAAGAGGTGTCCCACTGTGATCGTCAATTTGTAGATCTATTTAAAACCCACTTAGATTAAAAAAAAAGAGAATAAAGAAAAAGAAGAGGCTAAGAATGTGGAAAGAGGAAAGGGAGCATACGTGGATGCTATGTGAAGTGTATGATCACCAGAGGACACACAGGCCTCAAAAGGAATAAGCAACAACAAAGGAGGGATCGTGATATAAATACCTTGAAAGTGTGGGAGAGGTGAACGTACCTTCGCTTCCTATCGACCGGCCGATGAAGAGAGTCTTCCTTGAGATTACCCTCGCAAAAGAATAAACAACACCAACAAAGAATATGGATCAAAAAACCAAGATGTATAGTATCAAATCCCAAGTGAATAAATATAATGTGAAAACATAGTGATGAACACACCTGTTGGGTGTTGGCCCTTAAACCCTTATGTAAAGGGTGGGTAAAATATGATGAATAATATGAAATATGCAAGTGTTGCACGAAGGAGACTCAACGTGGTTGAGAAGAAAGGTTAGAAGAATAACATGAAGATGCATGCATGCGTTAACAATAAAAGAAAACAAGGAGAAAAGGAATAAAAGCATGGGGTGTTTCTCCTGCGATGGCTCTTGATGGATCGTTTTGATGTGCTAAAGATCTAGAGGGGGGGTGAATAGATTTATCCCAAATTACGAATTCTACAACAGCTAATAACAATGCAAAAATAAATGAAACTGCTGTAAACAAAACTACTAAAAGCAGTATGAATTATCAACAAGAGATTTGCTATGAACTAACTATCAATTACTGAGAACACCAAAGACAGTAGATCAACCAACTTAGTATAGTACCTAGCGGAGGTTCGATTCGAAAATCTCCTCACGCAAGGGTCAGTTTTCCAGATAAACGTAATCTATCCTTCTGACTGAGCCTTTTTATATACCACTGAGTGATTGGCCATAGTGTAGATATGAGATGAATAAATTTCATAATAATTCAGATCAATGTCGAATTATAAAGAATTAGCACAATCAATATCAGAGATTAGTCAATCAACCAGGTTTGGTACTCGGTAGAGGTTCGATATGCGATCTCCTCACGCAAGAGGTGGCGTTTTGGATAGACTTAACCTATCTTTCCAGCCACGCCTTTCTATATACCTACTGGTTGATGACTCGTGCATAAGCAACAGATGAATATGGAGAGGGGGATTTCTACTACCCAAATAGAGCGGCCAAACAAGGTCCCAACGGACCAAATGAGGCCTTGCTCCCACAAGTGACAGCCCTCCAAGGGCCCACTAAGCCCAATAACTCACTCGGATTAAGCGCTTCCTAGGCGACCTTATGGTTTGCTGGTCGATCAAGCCTTGCGCGCTGGTGTTTTGCTGCGCCCCCGCCAAGATGGCAAGCGCGGCCAGGCCCCTGCTGAGCTGGCCGCTGTCGAGTGCTTCGCTCCAGAATACCAGGCCCGTCAACGCAGCAGGCCGGTTGAACAAGTCCATATAAATGGCATTGATGAAATCCTGGGTCGAGCCGCTGCCATACAGTGCCGCCGATTCGCTGCTCGTATCGAAGGCAGTAATCAACGAGTGAACCGGCGGATTGATGTCATATTCCAGAGCCAGGTTGGTTGCACTGGTTGGCGCCTGGGCGTTCGCCAGTGTCGCTTCGAAGTTTTGCAAACCGAAGTAATCGACCGGACGGCCAAAATAGGCGATATACAGTTCCTGTACCAGCGTGTCGTAAGGTGAAGTGGCGCTCATGAAATCTCCAGATAATTTGCTGAAATGAATAGGTTCGGGCAAGCGAGAGGATCAACCCAGCAAATGCAAGGCGCCGCCGGCACCCGTGGCATGGCTGAAGCTGTAGCCCGTTCCGGTCAATCCCACCAGGGTGTTGTCTGCACTCATGGTGCCGGCATCGGCAGTCGCCCCATTGGGCGACTCGAGTACATAGGTATTCCCCTGAAACACAAACCAGGTCACGCTGTGCGCATCATCGCTGACGCCGCTGCCCGCAGCACCGTCTGCCGCCGCTACCCAGCTTTGCAGCGACGCGATATTGCCGCCGGACGCCGTGACATTGGCGCTTGTCACTTGCTGAAAG
The DNA here is from genome assembly GCA_024336825.1 of Amorphophallus titanum. Taxonomy (NCBI): domain Eukaryota; kingdom Viridiplantae; phylum Streptophyta; class Magnoliopsida; order Alismatales; family Araceae; genus Amorphophallus; species Amorphophallus titanum. Next base: position 119,284 of record JANBPO010004165.1, on the reverse strand, counting down.
CCGACCAGCGTGGCCGCAGGCTGGTGCGAAAAAACCGACGCCTGTTCGGTCGCGAAAGCGATCGTATCGCTGCCCGCATTGTTCAAACCCATCACCTTGACGATGTTGGTCAAGCTGGTACCCGAGGCGCCCAGCATAATTTCGTCGGCAGCGCTATGCGCAGCAAATAAAACCGTGCCCGATGCACCGCCTCCCAGCGTAATGGTATTGGCGCCTGTCCCCACTGCTATGTTGACCGATGCGCCGGTCGTGATGTCGGTGATGGTGTTGGTGGAGTCGCCCGCCGCGGCCGTGAACGTTTGCGCGGCACTGGCGATCGTCACGGCATGCGCACTGTCGGTCGTTACAGCGACATCCAAGCCGCCCTGTATCGATACGTTGCCGGCAGTATCAATGACCGTCACTACCATGTCGCTTCCCACGGCAAGCGCCACGTCGCCGTCCGCCTGCTTGACGTGAAGGTACGAGGTTCCCAGCCAGGAACTGAAGTCGCCGGACACGCCTTCATTGGACATGATATTCACCTCGGTCATGTCGCTGATGCTGATGCCGCTTGGTATCGTGCCCGTGCCGCCCGTGCCCAGGTCGTCGCCGCCCGACGGAGAGGTGGGCTGCTGGCACGAGCCGTCCGTCGGGGCGCCCGGCTGCTGGCCGGCGCCGTCGCGTTTTGTTCCCAATAGGTGGTTCCCTTGGTATCTAAGGCGAGTTCAGTCGTTGGTAGTCGTAAAAGTCTTATATTCCTTCCCTTTATTCTCTTCCTTCTGAATGGACCCTGATAGAATCCTCTGATCTCCAGTTTCATATGTTCTGCACTGCAATTGCCAGTAACCTCCATCCCAAGTTGGGATTGGTTTGGGAACATGTTATATAAATCTTCTAGGCTGTCACAAACAGGGAAAAATGTATGGGCTAAATTATTGCACAGGAGTGTGCAGTTTGAGTTGTTGCGTCTTCTATTTTATATAAAATCTTGCCGATCATGCTAGAAGGGCACCTTTAGATTAAGTAATGTATGCTGTGAATAAGTAAAAACTTGCAACCCTCATCCATTTATTTTATTTTAAGGCATACCTCATTGAAGTATGTAAAATATTTTTCAGTGTATATTAGAATCTTGCTTTTTTCTTTTCTTCTTTTGGTAATCCGGAATCTAGCACAGTTGGTCTAGGACTCAGCCTGGGCACCTGAAGTCCTGAGTTCAAGGCTTAGTTGGGCCACTTACAGGCATACTATCTTTATGGAGTGGATGTGGAGGTGGTGGTGGTCTCTGTGGAGTATAGCTAGCATCCCTTTCCCATCTCCTTCTCTTCCCAGTTATCATCCTTTCTCTCTCGTTCTTTCTTGATCCCTCTCTCCACCTCCCCCCTTCTCCTATCTTTTCCTCCCCCGTTCCGAGTTCCTCCAAGGGCTCACTGTTTTGTTCCGGGAATGTCTATTGAAGGTTCTGTCACATTAATGCACTGGTGCAAAGGGAGGCGGCGGCCATGGATTTCTTTTTGCTGATTTGATTTCTTCTGTCTCCTTGTAGAAAAGACCCATGACTAGCGCTCGTCCACGCTTCCTTGCGTGCTTCGTCAAAACTTGTGTTTTTCTCTCTATTCGGCTTCACCTCCTTTGGGTGTGCAGGATGAGCAAAGCTCCACACATGTCGCCTGCTGCTTACAATGTGTGTGGCAAAGGAGCACTGGTTTCGATTTGGCCTTTGTGGTGACCAGTTCTTGCCATAAGCCACCCCCCTCTCATCTCTGACCTCCCTCCACCACATTGTAATCGCCTAATTGGTTGTGTGGTCTGCGATCCTGGGCATTTCTATCTGCTGAGAACATGTTCATTGTTGGATACCTTGACTGTGCTAGTGTTTGCGCGCAACTAGGATTTCCCTTTCTGCTTTCACAAATTTAGACCTATGGACAGAGATGTAATGTCATTTTCTAAAGGTGATGAAGTTAAAATGCTAAACAGCAAAGCAAAAACTTTGTTATTTGCTTTGTGACCTTTCTTGTTCTGAAAACATATTCTACCTCATATAAGTTACGGGATCCTCTGAAATGCTTGGTTATTGTCCATCATCTGATCATGAATCTTGCTACGAAAACTCTCCAAATTTTGGCTCTCGCAACCTACTCTCCAAAATTCTGGCTCTCGTAGCCTACTCTCCAAATTCTGGCTCTCACAACTTACTCAACAAATTCTGGCTCTCGCAGCTTACTCTCCAAATTCTGGCTCTTGCAGCCAACTCTCTTAATCGTGGCTCCCGCAGCCTACTCTCCTAATCATGGCTCCCGTAGCCTACATTCTCAATTTCAGCCCTTAAAGCCTACTCCCTTAATTTTATCTCTTAAAGCCTTCTCTCCTGATTTCAGCCCTTAAAGCTTGCTTTCCCAATTTCGACTCTCGCAACTTGGTATCCCAATTTGGCTCTCATAGCCCACTCTCTCGATTTTAGCTCTCGCAGCTTGCTCTCCTAATTTTGGCTCGTAAAGTCTGCTCCTGATTTTGGCTCCTGTAGCCTACTCCCTGAATTTCAGCTCTCGAAGCCCACTCTCCTAATCTTGGCTTCGCACATCCTGCTCTCAAGATTTCGTCTCTTAAAGCCTTTTCTCAAAATTTTAGCTCCCGCAGCCTGCTCTCCTAATCTTGGCTTTGCATAGCCTACTCTCCTAATGTTGGCTCCCACAGCCTACTCTCCAAATTCTGGCTCTCGTAGCCTACTCTCTTAATCGTGGATCCTATAGCCTACTCTCCCAATCTTGGCTCTCGTAGCCTACTTTCTCAATTTTGGCCCTTAAAACCTACTCCCTTAATTTTGGCTCTTAAAGCCTGTTGGAACAGTGAAATAGATAATCTAGAGGGGGGTGAATAGATTATCACCTAATTTTTCGATCTAAAGCAGAGTACAAATTAGAATGGACTGTGTGGAAATAAATAGAGGAAAACAGAGGATATATTGTGATCCTAACGCTCCTAGTCATACATCTAGCGAGGCAAGCACACGGAGATGAACAACACACCACACAAAGACCCAGATTTTTAGGTGGTTCCGTCTCTACCTAGAGACCTACGTCCACCCCTCACTAGACCTAGTGAGGATCCCTGCTACCAAACAGCTTGAAGTGAGGAACAAATCCTCTACAAATGCTGAGCCTCATAGGTTGCTATGGAGAGGACCTTTCTCTCACTAAAAATGCTGATGGAATAGCTTGCAGGCTTCCTAGCCCAACACCTGATCTAACCTGCATGCTAGATCAGCACCTTCCTCTACTACACATAAAGGAGAACACTCAGTTTGAAGTATCAAATGATGGAAAGAAAAAGCATGAGAAAAGAAGATTGAGTTTAGAACAATAAGACAACCTAGGTTCCTTGACGTATGGATTTTCACAGATCTTGGTGGAGGACGATCTGCAGAGGAGTCAGTAACTTGGTCAACTCTCTCAATTTTGAAGCTTGGATCAGGAGAACTACACAACAACTTCTAGGTGTTTAACTTTTTACAGGCTGGAGATGCTCAACTCCTGCTTTCTTTTGGCTTTACACTTCATTTCCGCTTGAAGATGATGGAGAGCTCCAGCTACTGCCTCAGCTTCTTCTCTCACTTGTCCAACTTCTTGTCTTCTCCAAGCATTGTTCTACTGTCCTGTACACTTGCTCCCATATGCCCTACACAAGAAAATGAGAGAGGCTTTTTACACAACCTTGCCTCCTGTTTCGTGCAAGCATACGTGTCACCCCTCACCTACCACCAGACCAGGACATCCGTCCCCTCTTTTGCAATTATACTATTTCTCAAAGGGGGACTCACTGACTTTTAGTTCCCAAAGAATGAAGATCCCATCCCAGGGTACTTCTCAACCATGTAAACTTTGTACTGATAGAATCTAGACTAGTGGACCTTAAATCATGAACCTTTCCTTGACTTTCTATTTGATCTACTAGGCCCCTTTGGAGTGCATAGACCCAGCCTAGCCGCTACGTCAGCGCGGTCAGTTGGAGTGGCCTTAAGAATGAGCTTTGGTGTCTGGGTGCGTCGACGCCATTGACGCATGGGCTTGAACAGAAACGAATTCTAGTAACCTATCGCAGGCTGCGAAGACGCATAGGGGACCCATCGTTAATGCACTGTGATCTGACAGAATTAATTTCCTAAGTGGTTTGAACTGATGCGTCGACGCACTATTCATCCCGCGGCGATGCCTTGAGCTTTATTTTCTTGCCAGTTGGTTTCCTTACCGAGTACCTATCAAATCAAGCATTTCAACTGAAAGTTAGATATTTTGTCTTAATCAATGAGCCATAGTTTGCCATTATCAAAACTAAGGACACAACAATCTTTTCCTTTTTGATGATAACAACTTATGAGTCATTGGTCATTTCATTTACACTTATTCAGGTAAACAATAACATTCATCAACCAACTCATTCAAATAGACATATCATGGTTCAAACAAATTTCAATATTTGCATTTCATTCAACACCACATTTTCACTGATCAGTTCATAGACAACCAAATAGATAATCAAAAAGTGCATGCCACTATATGCAATAGACCCTATGCGACAAAATACGCATGCAACAACTATATGTCATTCAACAACATCTATATACCTCTCCCCATACATACGACTTATATGACCATGAGAGTATGACAATGACATAAGACATATGACAGCGACAATGAGGTGAAGTCTCCCCCTTTGACATCATCAAGGAGGGGGTGCCTGAGGGAGTGTGGCTGGCTGGTCAACTCGAAGCTTAGAGAGCCCTTTGTTGTAGGGAGATTGTGTGGGATAATGTGTGTCTCATGTTTGTTGATATTTTTTTCTTTTAATTAAAGTGAAGTGAGGTAAGATGTGGGAGATGGAATAAAGCAACAAATATCAAAACACGGAGGTTTGTGATCACCACCAAGGCTAGTAATACAAAGGATGCACCACGTACCTTGGAAAAGAAGTGATCGCGGATGCTGCCAATGGGAACTCAAGTGCTGGGACAGAAATGGTCCTGGATGGGCCGCACAGCGCTAGAAGATGGTCGGAGGAGGACCACTGGAAGCACGGTGATGGTCTATCGAGGGGCCGCTGTAATCACCCAGGTAGCATGCACAGTGGACATGGGCGTCGAACCAAAATGGTCTTCGATGGGCCGCCAAACAGGTACAAATGGTCTAATGAAGGCCGCTTCACCTGGAAGACAGCCTGATGGAGACCGCGAGCCATTTCTAAATCTGAATGTGGGAACTTGATCCTCCACCCCTTCCGGCCAGCTAGGAGGGATGGGCCTCGTGTAGGGGGGCACTTATGACCTGCGAAACAATGTGAAGAACACAGAGAAACACCCAGATTAGCCTAGGGATTGTGCAATATCTATAAACATAAATGAAGAACAAAGTGCATGAATGGAATAGGGGATACCTGGGGTGGTTTTGAAACTCCTAAAGGGTGTGGAAAATAGTAGGAGGGGTAAGAAATGCGATGAGAATGATGAAAACGTGGAGATTGAGAAGAGACACAATGCTATGACAACCAAAGAAATGACTTAAGATGGGGAAGAGACCATGCACAAATGCAAATGAACTGATACTCCTTGAACTAAAAGCTTGAAGGATGTGGGACACCAGTTCTCCCTGGCTGAAACTCGCTCTAGAAACGGGTAGCACTTCGACGTGAGCTCCAAAATCTCCCCCCCCCCCCCCGACGAACTTGAGCTAAGGGTTCTATCTATAGACCCTTGAAACCCTTGCCCAGATTAAGGGAATTTCAAGCAAAAGTAGCTCTCATTTTTTTTTTTAACAAAAACAACCCAACGTGGAAAATAAAGGGACTGTTGACCAACAGCCCAGGGGGGAAGTTTTGTTAAACAACAACACCTCCAAATTTATCCTCGAACCAAACGTGTCCTCTAGGTCTTCAATAGATACCAGTACCAAACCTGGTATCGCCCTACCCCATCAGTATGGCTGCGATGGAGGTCATCCAGCACTGCCTCCTCATATCCTTCATTACTGATCGGCAAACCTGATATCTGGAAGAGAGACCACAAGTCTAGGGAGGTATCCCCTTCTACTGTAGCCACTGTATTCCACTGGCGATTCAAGCGCTCCGCCAATGCCTAGATAAGCCCCGTGGCATGTATATCCGTACAACGCTGCAGTCATTGCATATCGGATCCCCGTCTAATACAGAAGCATCTGGTAATGGTTTACAACACCCATCAACCACTCTGTCGTGGCCTAGTGGTATTGGTGAGAAGAAATCATAGACCATCGGCCATTCCAACTAACCACAGTCTGGCGTAGTATCCCATCTAGCAAACTATGGTTGTCATATCCCTCTCCAGTGAATTGTAGCCCGGACAGATCCAATGTTAATCCTATCACTCCCTCAGTCTCGACTCGGTGGTGGCTGTGTAAGTCCCAAGAGGCCAGACTCAACACTTCAACTCGAACCCCGAACTAGTCCGGCCTGCTAAAGAACCCCAGGCAATCCACGCTGGGGAACTACCTCTGCCTCCAGAAATCCACTAAAAAATATGGGAAGTTGTACTATGACCCTATGCAGGCTCTCCCTACCCAACAATATGGCCCGCTCCAACCGGCAGCGCTCTTTAGCCACGGAAGAGCCTCCCTCCTCTGTGCCAACAGGGACGAAGCTCCTCATGAAGTCAAACAAGTGCTGATCCAGAGGAAACTCTCTTGGGTAGCCTCTAGACTGATCATATGTGTAAATGCAGCCAATCTCATAAATCCAGACCAAGTCCACAGCTCCGGCTTCACTTGTCCCCTCTCCGATGGGACCCTCGGTGACCAAAGTGTTAGAATTGGTGATCCGTTGAGAATGAGATCCAGAGGGGGGGTGAACGGATCCCAGAGTCACTTTTCAAAATTTTAAACTTAAACCTAGCTCTTAAACAAATTTGGACATGGACACGGTTATGGACTGATGGAAAGGAAAACTGCAAGTATTACTTAATTGATCTAAGTAATCAATCAATCAAATACGTACTAGGCAGAGGCTGGCCTCTATGCAAGAGATGTCAGTCCAGATAGGTGTAGCCTAACTTTTCTAACATGCCTTTCTATATACTTCTTTGATTGATATCAGACTTGGATCAGATAAGTGATCTTGCATTCATAGTTAAAAACAACTAGAAGTGTTCCTAGGCATTCATCTATCGAGGCAGAGATACAATGAATCAATCACACAGGAGAAAGAGATTTTTTAGGTGGTTCAGTCTCTACCAGAGACCTACGTCCACCCCACACTCAGATCTGAGTGTGGCTTACTGCTGCCTACTAGTAATTCCGCCATGTATCTCCTTACCACAATAATTGCATTTCACTTTTCTTCTCCCAGCATCAACTAAGGAGAGATGGGCCCACCCCGGATCCTCCTGCCCTTGCTGCTCCTAACCTTGTTCACGTCTAGGCATGATACTGTATTAAGACACCCAAAAATAAATGGCTGTAAGTACAATGAAAAAAATACAATGAAGTATAATTGAGCTTCAAATTATGCTGAATTGAGATAATTAGATAAAGTCCCAAATTTAAGTAGTTAATTATGGCTTAATTTAGACTTTTACCCTAATCACCATTTATTAAATACAATTAGTAGTATCCTCCCATCCTAAGTTATTCAAAGAAGATTAACTGAGCTTCAATTGACCCTAACTAAACCTAATTAGATAAAAATCTCAAATTTAAAGAGTTAATTTAGGCTTAATTTGGAGTTTTATCCTAATCATCTTTCATTAAATGCAATTAGCAGCATGCTCTTTCCCTAAATTATTCAATGAAACTTAATTGAGTTTCAATTGACCCTGTGGACGCACTCCGAATTCATTTAAATTATAATGTATTTCTTTTTTCTTTTTGTCGTTTATTGGTTTATTGAGTGCAGGGGGGGTGTGCTAGTCACCTAGGTGACGATTTATTTGGGTTCCGAGACTAACGTGATCCGGAACTCGGGGTGTGCTCTGTCCGACTAATCAGACGATTGTGGATATCGTATCGTGACAAAAATTCGTTGTGCCATAAAGGTCATGGCGTTAATTACATCCCCTCAGAGAGGAGAAAATCCTTGATTGATTGTCAGGAAAAGGGGCCCTATGGCCTAAGATTGGCATCAGTGAAGTGGGATATTGAAATTCACGAATGGCGTGAACATGCCCCTCGATGGGGTGAAACTGTTTAAAATATGTTGGTCGTTTATCGACCATTTTATGTTCGGACGGCGGTCCGTATTGAAAGCGTGATGAAGATGGTGATAAACCCGTACGAATGTCTGCCGAGCATACGGTAAGTTTGATGAGGGAGCGGGATTAGATCCCAGTGGAGACGGGTCTGGTTTATCGAGCTATTGGCCTGAGGCAATATCGGATCATGGCCATGTCGGGATGGTTCCCGAGGTCCAAATCCGGCTGAGCGGGGCGGCATTGATATCCCTTCCGTACCGGGTCTCGAGAGAGCGGGGCTCCAACACGGACGTTATTTTTTGTTGTTGTTGGGTTAATGAACTTTATTTAGATGCATGGAGATATTTTTATTTTTATATATATATTTTTGTTCATTGCTTTTATTGGACCATTTGATGCTTTCTTTGTTTGAGTGCATGGATGCACTTTTGTCAATTTATTATTACTATTATTTTTTTTGCTTTTCAATTATGTCTCTTCCCTTTGTTTATTTTTTAACCAGAGATTATTTATTTATTTATTACGATGGAGGTGTGTTTTTATGGCAAGTAAGGATGACTTGAGACCCACATTATCTATTTTTTTAAAAAAATTAATTGATGTACATTCAAATTAAAAATTAATTTGGCTGTACACTAAACATTACTCATTAAATATAATCCCACATAAAGGATAATATCGTGCTAACTCCGTTAAGTGTCTTAAAGTTGGATCAAAGTTGGAGTCCAGTTCTGATCAGGAGGCGGGTGCCCTCCTAAGAATGCCTTCCACCAACATCCCCAAATACCACACTAGCAAACCGATTATTACATAAGAGATCACCTAACCAGATCATATTAACCATCCTTAATGAAGCAGTGGAACTCACCCTACCCAACCCCATTCCTCGTAAAGGAGAGGTTTGCTCTTGATAAGAACTTGATAGCTAGTGTGGGACTCATCTCCCATGTTTAATCCTCGAGAGATATAAGTCCGGAGTTTTCTGACGAAAGTGCAAATAAAAAGGTGGCAAAGGACGTAGGGCGAGTTTCGAACCCACATGACCCGTGATCGCTCAGCTCCCCGCATCACTCCGCTAAATTTTCCGTTATCAAAAAAAAAGCGTGGGACTCATCTTAGCTCGATTCCTTATGAAAGAGACGTTTTATTCTTCTGATGTGAAGAGCATATATTTCGCGGGGTAACATCATTTTTTTATTTGCATATATTCCAAAATGGACTTCCGTTGTCCACACTCCTTTTACAAGCTTCTCTCTTACAATTACATTAAAGTGAGCAATAGGGTGGCAACCGATCCATCAATCGGGCCTACAAGCATGTGAATAGCTTCAACACGAAGAGAAAGGGAAAGAAAGAGAATGTGCAGCAGTTCCTCCTCACCAAACATCAACACGCAATAACCCATTTCTCGTTATTTCATGATCACAACAAATCACAGTCCGTTCCAGTACTCACACATACCATCTAATTGCTCCTTCGGTTCTTGACAGTCTGCAAGGCCAAGCAATCTTCAAGATTTCTGGACGGGGGTGCCCTTCACAACCGTGACGGGGCAGGTGGCATTTAACACCACGTAGTTGCTTACGCTCCCAAGCAGCACCCTGCAGCATCAGATAATGATTAGCTAGTCACAAAAAGGAAAGCGTAGTCAAGCTTAATTGGGCTTTGTAGTGAGCATGCAGTACTAGAAGGCGTAGTAGTGGTGGCGGGTGGCAGTGAGAGGGAGGGAGGGAGGGCTTTACCTCTTAATCATCCCCAAGCCCCTGCTGCCCACCACCAGGGAGTCCAGCTTGAGGTCGTCCACGGCATCACAGAGCTTCTCCCTGGGGTCACCCCAGTAGATCTTGGCCACCACCACCACCTGCTTCCAGCCCAGGAACCCAGAAGGGAGATTGCAGCAGTTGCCGTACAGCATGCAACTAGAGTACACAATTCAACTGCAAAGCGCGGCCCGATTCACTATCTCTTAGAAAAATCCATCCTCCAAAAGAATTGGTTAAAAAGGAAAAAATGGACTGTATCATTATATATTGATTTACATAATTTATGTATCAAAACTAGGTTGAAATTTAGGGTAGAAGTCCTATAATTTGATGAAAGTTCGATTTTGCAAACAAAAATGCCATCAAATTGCTTGAATTGCACAACTCGGCCAAGTCAGCTGGACCGATCCAAGTCAAGTTGACTCATACCATAACAGGGCCAGCCTGAACCGAGCCGGATCAGTGATCCGGCAAATGTACCACTGAAGCCCCACTATGTAGGTTGGGCTGCTGACGCTAATCAAGACCTTCATTGAGATCAAAGGCCTGAGAGAAACTAACCTCCAAGCCTCAATGTCAAAGATCCCAAAGGACTCCATAAGTTGCTTGTTTCCCTCTTCACCCCAGAGGGGCAGAGAAAGATGAATCAGAATCCATCTCACCTACATCAACATAGGATCCTAGTTGGTTCTTCTCCCCAAAGTCCACCACCACATTCAGAGGAGGAGGCCTTCTGTGGCCAGGGCACCCAGCTCTGAAAGTTCTAACACCATTTTTGCCAATAACCCGACAGTGAAGAAGCATCCTGAAAGTCTATAAGACCTCCAAACACATACCAACCTTACACCTTTTGGTCAAGGTCTCTCTCACTTTCTGCTCATGCACTCCCTCTTCCACCGGTGAAACCAAATAACCAATAGGCATCTCTCCCTCCACCTCATTTTTCACTTTTGAAGTGTTAAGACATCAACACCAAACAACACAAGAAGAGGACACTCTTCCATTCCATCCCCCACTCTTACTCCTTCCTCATCTCTACTACCCTATGAGATAACCTTTGAGAAAGACATGGAGATTGAACCTCGTATAAACCTTTAAGAAAGACAAAGAACATCTCCAGCAACAAAGCTTCACAAAGAGGCAAAACAGGTCTGATCCTTCCTCCATTGGTTAGCCACAGTCACCAAGCAAGGCACTGCTGCTGGAGTTACCCCCGACATTGACATCTCAACTTGAAAAAAATCTCAAACTTTGGTAATCAATCACGAAAGATAGATTACAAAACTTACGAAGCATTTTTGGAAATAACTTTTAGTTAGCATTTTACATGGTGATTCATAAGTTCAGCACATACATTAGAGGCCGTCCTGTCATCCACCTCGATAAAAGGTGGCTCAACAATCTTTGTCCAATCATTATGAAGTGAAACAAAAATTCCCTCACAAATTATACCATGGTGGAAAGAAGCTATATACATTTAAGTTTCTAGGAACCTTTGACCTCTGTACAAGTATTCAACTCTCCACTTTCCTTTGGTCAACGCACTTGTTTAATAATTGCTTGGATGTGTCTTATTCATTCACCAAGAATTTCAGATTGCTACATTTGTAGATAGCTGGTGTTTATTTACATTCCACTGTCCTTGTGGATTTTTCCACTACACTTGCAGTATTTTTCTTTTATGTTTTTCGCTACTTCTTGAACTGTCCCTACCAATTTGTGTGTAGGTGTTGAGTCTCTTTGAATGATTTTGATGATAACAAAACCTCAAATAAAGTATCTATCTCGCGCCGTGTCAATCCAATCAAAAAGGGATTAAGTGTGCTTAAGCGTGGTTCAAGAATGCCTTGTGTAAAGCTCAAATCTCAAGTGTTTCCAATTGAATAAACAAAACCAAAACAAATCTCAAAATGCATGAAATAAGTAAAGACATGAAGCCATTGTCATATGGATATGTTTTATCGGGCTAACACTTCATTTTTGCAGGTCTGGGACAGTTCGGTCGACCAACGGACTAGGATCGGTCAACCAAAATAACAGAATTGAAAAAGCCCCATCCTATAGGATTTCGGTCGACCGCCAACCATGGCTCGGTCGATCAATTTTTCCAGCGTTCAAAAGACCATACCTAGCAAAATTTCGGTCAACCGACTGCCTACCTCCGGTCGACCGAACCCCCCGAGCAGCTTATTTTGACTTCTTTGTTTCAAGCACAGGGAGAGGCCTTAATTCTCATTAGTTTAAGCCAAATGCCTCCAATCAAGCCATGATTTGTGGATCTGCTATCTGGAACCTCTTGACCACCCAAGATCTATATATATACATCTCATTGGGGTCAAAAGCCCTAGGGGATTGAAGGAAGAAGGCTCAAGGAGGCTATCAAGGGGAGAAAGAGTGCTGACACTGTAGCTCCGTGAATAGTGATACGTGGAAGAGTTCTTCATTCAAGAGCAAGATTCTCAAGACCATCTGCAGGCCATTCAAATGGAGATCAAGTTGGGGAGCTGGCTTCATCCTAGATCACCTTCATCCACTAAGGGGGAGCTTGAATCTAGTTTTTATTTCCTATTTTCTCCTTCTATTCTTGTTGGGCTTTAATCTTGTGTTCTTGTAATATCAAACACTTGTGTACGTGTGGATCTACGCAGATTCGTGTGTGCGTGCGTGTTGATCTTGTAATCCTTTACAAGATAGTGTGGGAATCCTTATAGATCATGAGGGGTGGACGTAGGTTACCGTTGCTGCAACCGAACCACCTAAAAATCACTATCCATTGTGTGGTTTGTTCCTTTTCTTCTACCTCCATTCTGTGCAACACACACATAGATTAATTTTCTTACATTGTTCCAATCAGATCTAGTAAAATTTATCATTCTTATATTAGATCTCGGGTATAGTAAAAGGTGGGTTCGGATCGACAAGGCAAACATTGTCAGGAAGGTCAAGATGTCGATCCTGGTCAACGCCGAGCCGGTCGACGCCCTGTCCATGCTGGTCCACCGCACCCGCGCCGAGACGCGCGGCCGGGGCATGGTCGAGTCCAGTCAAATATAGATCTTGGAGGGAAAAGAAAAAAGGTTTGTTTATGCTGCCTTGCAATCTGCTCTCAAACCTGCTTGGACCAGTCAAGGAAGAACAGATGGAGGACCAATCAAAAAGGAGGTCAGTGGTCAAAGAAGATTATTTTGCTCATGTTCTCCCATGTTCGCTGGACCAATTAGAAGAGGTTCTTTTCAAAGAACCATTGTTTATTCCAACCATTCAAACTACAGATTTTCTTGGAGGGAAATCTTTCTACCTGACTCTTCTCTGGCTCTTCTCTATATATACATGAAGCTTCTTCTGAAGAAGCTGCTGCTGCCCTTGAAGAAGCCTACGCCTTCTTGAGCCTTCAACTAAAATTCTATGAGGAAGAAAAAGAAGGGTGGAGAGTAGCCCGGCATCTGGTCTAACCCAGTCCAGTGTTGTAGAAGAAAAGAGAGAAGACTATGAGGAAGAAAAAGAAGAGTGGAGAGTAGCCCGGTATCTGGTCTAACCCAGTCCAGTGCTGTAGAAGAAAAGTGAGAAGAAGAAAGGAGGGAATTCTTGAGAGAGAGCAGCCCTGCAGAAAGCCCAAGCTTGAAGAGCAGCCTTCGATCCAAGAGCAGTCTGGATCTCATCTTCATGAACTAAGTTCAGAAGCTACATTTGTTTGCCTTGTTTCAGTTTGTATTTTCTTCTTGCAACTTCAAAGTTTCTTCAGTGTGTGTCCGGTGCTCTTTTTAGAGACCGGAGTGGTTTCTTTGGCTAGGTTCAACCGTGTGTGTGTGGGGGGGGGGGACGTCGTCCCCATCGTGAAGTTGTGAATCAGCAGAGCAAGCTGTGAGACTCAGCGGAGCAAGCTGTGAGGCCCAGCAGTAGCAAACTGTGAGGCTCAGCTATTGTAAGGGATTTGTTCCCTCAAAGCTGTGGATCAGCAGTCAAGTTGTTAGTCAGCAGAAAGTCTCACCAGGTTTGGTGAGGGGTGGACGTAGGTTGCGAGGGTGCAACCAAACCACCTTAAAATCCCTGTGCAATGGGGTGTGATTTGTGTGTTTGCTCCATATTCTCTACCCCCATTCACAGGTATGTATGTTAGCATCAACGTATGCATTTGTAGTTGTTTTTCCAACAAACATATTAGCACAGTGTTTACACATATAGTTATTCTGTTCATTCATCTAGTTGGAGTTTGAAGAGATCCTTGCAGTCTAGTGCAGCAGATCTTACTTATTTCTGAACCTGCTTTGAAGGTGCGTCGACCTCACTGTATGATAGTGTCGACCTCAGCTACCCACGTAGCTATGATTCTTTGAAGGAGTGTCGACCTCACCAATTGAGAGTGTCGACCTCAGCAGCTTGCGCACTGTGTTTTGTCGTTTCCATTTGTGCTATTCCTATTAGATCCGCTGTGCATTGTGTCTAAGTGTCTCATTTGCATTATGGCATATATTAGAAACCAAAAACATAGACAAAAAAATAAAAAAATCACAGACTCGGCCGTCCCCCTCCAAATTTGGTATCAAAGCCTAGGGAATCGATTTCTTCTTGGGAATTGAGGTCATGCATATGTGGTGTAATGAATCTCTTGGTGTTTCCATATGTGCTTTAGACTGGAGTTTTTCTTCCCAATGAATAGCCCGTGAAGTTACTGCTAGATTGGGTTCAAGACATAACTCTGTGTCCCAAGGAGTGGTGGATTCATTATCTCTTACTAGCGAAATCATTGTTTAAGGTAAACGTGCCCTCGTGGAATTTACTGATAATTCGCAGGTCTGTGACTACGTTGATGGAGCTTGGGCTTTCATTACCCCATCTTCAGAGTTCTATATTAGAATGGGAAGAGAATGGGTAAGACAGTGACAAGCTCTTATGCGAGAAGAATTTAGGTGCTTCCTCTTAGACCCTCCCCACATCAAGGGTAGTGTGACTTTGCATAATTCACCATCCCTTAGTCCTATCACCCAGGCAAGACTAGACTTCACTAAGTCTAAGTAGGAGTCTGACTCCCATCAAATTTTCCAAGAGCTGAAAGTGATCTATGAGACCGACCATGCATTGGCCGAGGAGTATGAAGAGCAGATGCTAGAATGGTCTATATTACAGGATGCTCGGGATCATGATTTGGTTGTTGCTTCTGAGTTAGATTTGATTGATGACACGGCATTCAAGATTGATCTGTCAGTTGTCCCGTCAGTCGCTCCACCCGACCTTATTTTACCTCTGGAGCCATCCCATGTTGACGCGTTGTGGCGGGACTTCTGCAAGACACACGAGAAGCAACAACCCGAGATTCTACATACATTTGTTCGCCCTAGGCTCTTTGTCTATCCCTATGTGACTATCTTCCACATACTTCAACACTTTAAGATTCGAGGACGAATCTTTTCCAACCAAGGGAGATTTGGCGAGGATATCGGACTGACTCAGAAATCCAACCAGATGCAGATGAGGCAACATTGTCCGAACTCCGACCCGACTGCAGAAGACCTCCATTGTTTAATATTTATAGTATTTTCTTAGTCTTTTGATGTTTCTTATGTTAGTGCATGTGTCATTAGGGTAGTTTATATTTTCCATGGTAGAATCTTTTGTATTTTCTAGGAACATAGATTTCTTGTATTCCCTAGATACAGTGGATCTCGTGTTTCCAAGAAATATTTTGTTATAGTCCCTAGGTGCTCCTTGAGCCCTGAGTCAATCTTCCCCTATATAAAGCCATGTAAACTTCACCTTAAAGGAATGAAAAGTGTGAAATGTAGAATGAAAATGGTTCAAGGAAAACTCCTAACGTCTCTGAGAGAGAGATCCCCGAGGTGTCCTGAGAGAGGGAGGGTGGCGAGCCTACACCCCATCTCCTCACCCCCATTATCGAATTTTTTAGGTTTTCTGTAGTTTCTACATAAAGAGCCCTGTGCAGACCTTACGACAAGGGCGCGTTTCAGAGGCGACGGTGAAGCCATGTCGAATTATCTTCATCCTCCTTCGACCCTATCCTAAAGAGGGAAGTATTAACTTCGTTTTGGTTCTATTTTAGGTTCATTTCATCATCGTTTACCCTCTTTTCTTTTCCCCTACGTTTGGCAAATCATCACAGTTTGCTGGTTTTCTGCTACAACTTTGCAATGGGGGCATGTTCATCAAGCCGATTTCTTGCGACGGGGGCACGTTTGCGTCACCGCAGCAAGGCCATGGTGCACTTATGATCTAGTCCTTTAACTCCAGGCTATTAAGGGAAGTATCATCTTCATTTGTCTCTATTTTTGGCTCATTATATCATCCTATTCATGCATATCTTCCTCCATTCTTTTTGCACTTTCATTCTGTTTTCACACAGTCTGTTCTGTCATGTTCTGCATCCCTTTATTTTCTTGTGTTTTCTATCCCATTTTTCACTGCTGTCTTCCCCATTTTAAACCCTTATTTTCACCCTAGTTTCACTAAAATATTCCCACCTTTCCATAGCATCCTTTCTTTTCCCTTTGGGTGTCTTATTCAGTGAGATATTCATCATTCTTTGAGTCCGATTTGTGCTCTGTTCTGCATTTTCTACACTGTTTGTATTTTTTCTCAAATCTCCGACGTCATAACTTTCTATCCTGACCTCCTTTTTCAGTTCTTCTTGTTCCTACTTCTTCAAAACACTCAGGTCTTCGGTCATAGCCATTTTCTCCCTATTTGGACTTCATTTACCCTACTGTTTGCACCGGTCTTTGCACCCTGTTTGCACAGTTTATATAATTTTTTGCATTGTTCCTGCATGACATGCACTTTTGCACATTGCTTATCTATGTTAATCATGGCATATTAAATCAATCTCTGCACTTTGGTCTCATCACAATATACACACCTATTATTTCCACCCTTCCACAGGGGTTAAAAACCCTCTCCTGGTGAGTTTGCCCTCAATCTTTTATGCTAGTTTATGCACTTGGGCAGATTTCTACACTTGGCATTTTCTAATGAGTTTTTGTCTCTTGTGTTATCTTTGTTTCGCAGGAAAGTATGGAAAGTGAGGCCCTTACCTTCTAGCCGGCTGGAAGGCGAGGAGAGGTAATCCACATTGTCCCCGCATTGCTTACATTGAGCGCGATCATCTTCTTTTTCCAAGGTACACAACGCGCATTGTCATCTTTCACACTCTTTCATGTTGTCTTTCCTTGGTGACAATCACGGTATTCTTTCTCTATCCTTTATCGCCTTTGCCTTACTGTATGATCATGCTACCATGTTTACATAGTCACATGTTGATGAAATTCACTTGATTGGCACATTATGTCATCACTTATACACATATGCTTGTTCATGTGACTTGTGACGTCGCATTCCACATTTCTACACCCACAGAGTACAGGGAAGTTATTTGCATTTAATTTTGGGACCATCCCTTCTGCCACTGTCCCATCAGTCATTGCCCCATAAGCCTCTTCTTCTGTGAACATAGCTACCTCTAGGTTCATGCCTGTAACGACCCAGAGCTCTAGATACCGATAACCAGGTGTAACATCGGATTACCGCTACCAGGAACTGGGGAAGTCACCCAAGAGGTTGATGAGGCCCTTGAAGGGTTGGAGGAGTTTGTCAAGGGAGCATATAATGAATTGGAATTACACCATGCGTAATATTAATTAGAACAGTATTTAAACTGAAGTGCGGAAGTAATTAAAATATATCAGAGTGATAGTCAATATACAATAGTCTAGAATTCCCAAAAGAAAAAGTGCATAACTACAAAAGTCTGAATGAACAACTACTCGGGGCATACCTCGGTCAAAAGTACACAAAAGACCCCACCGACACTGGCTGGCTGGCTAAACGCGGTCGAAAAAAGCCCGGGGACCTCCGGTCGAAGGCTGCGGTTGCTTACCTGAAAAGGAGAAGGGTGAGTCACAGCCAGACTCAGTAGGGGTCACGCGGAACCCTACTACGCAACTAAGCAAGCAGGCATGCAAAGATAAAGTAGTTAGAGCATGCATTTATGCAATAAACAAGCATTGGCATAATTTAAACACGTGAACAGGAAAGCTGTAAAAGCTAACTACGCAGTTTAAACAACTATCTATATGCCAATAAAATATAATTTATTAGCGACAGAAGCTAAATATACCAATAGAATAAACCTCAACTAACTAGGTGAAGTGAGAGACGGAGAACTCACTAGAAGGTAGAAACCAAAAGCGTCCACTGACGGCTTATACTGCGTTTCTGGCAACTCGCAAGTCAGACAAACACAACGAGCGAGAGGCGTAGAAAGTACTAGAATAAGAACTGGTCAGAGTAATACTCGTCAGTGTCAGTCTAAGCCTTTGACCACGTATGCACACACCGACCCCTGTCTAGGGTCAGGTCTCTAGCTAGTTTTCCCCCCCGTAGGACGCTACAGTAACTGCGGGGCCCACGGCAACTAGCCTAAAAATCGTTAGACGGTAACACCCCTCCACCTCTCCCGGGTGGGCCGACACTAAGGTCGCTGGTTTACGACTAGTGGCTCCATCACGAGGAAAGAGAAAGTAACTCTACTAGGACATAATGATATATTTTTAATTCATGAAATAACTTAAACATGGCGGAGAATGCATTAGAACATGATTCACTATTTTAGCATAGTAGAGAGCATAACGGATCAGTTCTGTCCCGCTAAATAACATAACGGATCAGCTCTGCCCCGTTATATAACATAATGGATTAGGTTAGGGGCGTTAAGGTTGTATGACGCACCTCGACTGGTCTGTTATGTCCACCTGATCTACTTCCAGTTAAACCGGTCATAACGGATCAAGCATGGTGCGTTATGTAACATAACGCACCACTCCTGGTCCGCCATGGCCACCCGAGTTATTTTATAAAAACTCAAAGACCCAGAGAACATAACGGATCAAGGGCGGTCCATTAAGGTCACCAGAACGTGGAAAATCCACAGTTTTTCATGACTATAGCAGTCATACATAGGGGCGTTATACTAACAGCCTTAACTAATGTATGCATGAGCATAACAGACTAGGTGTGGTTCATTAAATGGGTATAACGCACCAAGTGAGGTGCATTATACACATAACGGTCACTGGCATGACCGCTATGTGAACTGGGTAACGAGCGGGTTCGGTTTGAAATCGAGCCACCCCCCAGTCGACTGAAATCGATGGGATTCGCTACAACAACCTGTAACCTGCCTTTCCTAGCATCCATATCAATCGCCAAGAGCTAGAAAACATAAATACGATGCCCATGGATGATTAAAAATAGTAATTACCGCATTTTTAGGAAAAATAAAAAATAGACATTAATTAGGCTAAACGGGCATGGATCGACATGCATGCGGTGTCAAAACATTCCTAGCGTGGAGACGGTACCATCCCCCTACCTTGTTCGCACCGAATCGGCCGTTCCGGCCGCATACACGTGAAGTGGAGGCCACGCCCCTCTCGCCCCATCCCGTCCAACCGTCTCACGAACAGCGGAATGGAGGGCATCAATGCGATCCCCTCACCGCACTGGTTCCATCGGTGTCCCCACATCTCAGTCGGGCCCTGAAAATAGCAAACCGAGAAGGAGAGAGAAAGAGAGAGATGTTGGGAGAGAGAGGGTGAGAGAGAGTGAGAAATCGAGAGAGAGTGAGAGAGGGTTTAGTGGGTGGGGGGTTTAAGGGTTACCTACATAATAAATACATCTTCTCATGTGTCTTCGATTATTTTTGTACTTTTTGTGATTTCTGGTTTTATTGTTTTGACAGGAGACACTGGACAAAAGTATAGAACTGGATGCATGGCTTGATTTGGCAAGCATATATAAAAAACTTGAATCCTGGCCTGACTCAGAGATTTGTCTGGATAGAGCAAAATCAATTGCTTACTTTTCTCCTAAATGTTGGCATATGAAAGGTTGTGACATACTTCTTTTAGAAAATGTCAAATATTCCTGTTTATTCCCGGGCCTGAAGAATGTAAATCTAAAACAATTTAGAAAATGCTTCAGTTTTCCTTTTCACTCCAAAATAGTGGGATTACTTGCACAAGATTTCTTAAGCATATTTTTGAGACTTCTGATATAGTGTTTGCTACCGTGCCTAGAACATGTTGGATATGTGGAGAATCTTGCAAGTGAAGTTGTTGAAGTCTGACATTTTGTTTCTGCTTTCTTCTTATATACCCTTTTTCAGCAAATATACTGGCATCTCATTTCTTGGGTGGGTGTTAACTGTTAAGTCAATCAGTGGTCCCTATTAATTGTTTGAATTCAGATTCTTGTTTCTTTGTAGTACGGATTGCCATTCTGTTCTCAGTTGAGATAGCGTTGGCTATCCTACTCTTTATTGTCTGAAACTTCCTTGGTGGCCGTATTTCTTGATAGTGTCTTTGCAATGTGCCGCTCAAGTATAGGCAAGTACATTTTTTTAATTTCAAGATCTTGCCTCTCTGAATGGGCATCTTGCAATGCATTGTAGCGGATAGTCATGGTTAAACTAAAGTACACGGTGACTTCCCTGATGAAAACTGTTCCTTATGCCGAGCACTTTGCAGCTGCTTGGCCTTCAGTAGAACCTCCCTTTTTTACATGAACAATGTTGTTTCTCACACATTTCATGGGGGCATCCGCAGGTAAGCTGTTGGAAGCTCAGGCACAACACCGAGAGGCTATCTTGGCCTTTGCTGCCTCTTTATCAATTGATTCCGATTATGTTCCCAGCATGGTTTCAGCAGCAGCAGCACTGTGTAAGCTCGGTGGGAGAGCATTGCCAATTGCAAGGAGCTTCTTAATGAACGCCCTGCGGTTGGAACCCATGAATCACGAGGCATGGTTGAACCTCGGGCATGTATCCAAAATGGAAGGGTTCTTACAGCAAGCTGCCGATTGTTTCCAAGCAGCATATGAACTCAAGCAGTCATCTCCTGTACAGGATATTGTGTGATACTATGCTGTCTCTGGAGGAGATAAGAGAAGTAGGTCAATGGCATGCTGCAATCTTGGGTCAATCCAGATGACTGGGTTTTTGTTGCAGCTAAACTGCACTCTCTTCTGGTAAAGGTTATTGTTTCTTTTTTCTCCCTTCAAAATTGAAGTGTACATAATCTGATTACGGGGCGTGACACCTTGATTTTGAATGCTTGCTCATTCTGCTTGCCTGCTTGTCTATATTATAGATTAATACACTTTTTTCAAACTTTATAGGACCATGCTTCCTTGCTAAATAATGCTGCCTCGATTCTGGATGCATGTGTGCCACGACATACGCTAAAGGGCGGAAACCCAATTATGGTGGGTGCGAGTGTCAAGGGGAAGAGTCATAACTAAGTCGTTATCGTAACTCACAAGATACACCCGAGATAACACTCCTACACCTCACACACAATGTGTTCAATGGTCTTCAACAATAAGGATTACGGACCTTCTTCATAGCACTCTATGGATGCTTAAATTCCTGCACTTACTTGGAAGGTAATCGTAAGGAAAAAATTGCCTGCCCTCTTTTTTAAAAAAAGATAAGTAAGTGGAGTGTGAATTCAGGGAGCCGGGAACCACCACTGAAACAAATGAAGAGACTCACACGAAATGGAGAAGTAAAACTCTACAATAAACTTACAATAAAGATGAATCCTAGTAGCTAGGAATTCCCATTGAGACACTGTTGGCACCCAAAATATGTTCAATGGCGGCCACGCCTAAACAAAAGAAGAATGCAGCCCGCTAAAGCACAGAAGCCGAAGAAAATCAATACACAAGGGTCTTCTTAAACTGCTGGAGCCTCAGGTTGTCTGACACGAGTACTAGGGACATCACCACAGGAGGATCGGAAGAAATCCACAACAAACCAGCAGTGCCGTTCGGTCTGTCCAATGAATCGGCATCGACTCAGTTGTGTCAAACAAACACCATCTGTTGTCCAATCAAGGATGAGAATATACCTGGTGGTCCGTCGCCTGATGAGAAACCCTCCTGAGGTGATAGAACATCTCTAGTCCCTCAAAATAAGGTGCCGAAGGCCCTATCAGCAGAAGACCCGAGTAACCCAGCATGGGTACATCTTCTCACCAATTAGGTCTGTTAAGTGACTAGATGGCCGCCCAGCTAGGGCAAAAGCACCCTGGGTAGTGGCCCACTCCTCGAGAAAGTTACAGATACAAGTGAAGTCAGCCCGGTAAGCACAAACCACAGTGCCGAAGGCCTTGTCAGCAAAAAACATGAGTGTCCAAACCAAAGGCACAAATGGTTCCGGAACTGGCCATTCAGTGACCCGAAGGCGCTACCAATACTTCTCATAGCGATTTTACGAAGTCACGATGAGATGAAGGATCAGGACAACTCCCGGAGCCAGTCCGACCCACAGCCCGGCTCGTGCCGAACAAATATGATAGACGAAGCAAATCCAACGTGCTCCGTCTTCCGGTGCGCTCCATCTCCCGGCGCCCTCTCACCTGGCATGTAAAATGATATTCTAAAGCCCTTTCATCGGCACACTCACCTCGCACTGGGTAAGGATCATGAATTGGGTGTGTTTATAAGCCAATTTTAGAAATATTCAAAATTTCTATTTTTCTTTTTCTTTTTAACCCTCACCCTCTCTCCTCTCACCTCTCTCCTCACTCACGTTTCTCACTCTCTCCCTTCGTTCTCTCTCCTCTCTTCTCCTCTCCCCCGGGGCGCGCAACTGTGGTGGAGGTGGACGAGGTGCTGACGCCGTGAAGATGACCAGGAGCGTGATGGTGCGAGAATCGGAGTGTGGTGTTGGTGTGATCCCGTTCAGTGGATTCGAAGCATAGGCGGGTACATGTGATGATTTTTTCATGGATTTGATAGTTTTGGCTCACGATATCTTCGGTGGATGCTCTACCTGCTTCCTATCTTTTCTCGCGATTTCAAGCCAATTGGTGTGAGTTTGAGTCAGTTTTCCTACTTTAAGGGAAAAATCATGTTTCAGGGGTGTGAGTCAAAATCGCAGTTCCAGGCGATGGTTTGTAGTTTAAATGGTATGATTTGAACCCCTGGAATGTCGGGATTCGATTCCCGCCAGTTTGACTACATTTGGTCGTGATTTGGGGCCAATAGGAGGCCGGATGTCCACGTGAGTTGTTTTGGGTTGATTTGAAGGACTCGCCTATTTCTTAGTCATTTTGTGATTTGATTGATCCCTTTCGACTTGTGGAAGGTTAATATTGAGTCTATGGATGTTTCTGTTGAGTCCCAAATGGTGGCAATCAAGAGGGGAGGGGTGAATTGATTGACCAAATAAAATTTCTGTACAAATGAAAAGCTTGTTTGACAAACACTCAAGCACTCAGCCTCACTTGAATAGAATCACACTCGTGAATGTACGTGGATGAAGGTAGGTGATTGATGGCGGAAATGGTAAACACTTAGCTCAACGTGAAGCCCACTCGTAGAAATATACGAAGAATCAAACCACAAATGAAGCACAGAGTTTTTAGGTGGTTTGGGTACACAATCGTGTCCCCTACGTCCACCCCTCACACGTGAGGATTAACGCTTCACTATGAAGTGAGCCACACACACGCTGTGTAGAGCAGCAACCACACACACGGCAGTCGTTCTGACCGCCACACACATACACACATGCTCGTGTTTTCGATCACGAGTAATATACAGGAATTAGATTTAAGTGTTTCAACAAATATAAAAACTCAATCAGTAAGGATTTGAGAATTAGGAATGAAGAAGATTCTGTCGTGTTTAGAGCTCCCCCTTTCACCTTTTCGAATGTAGTTGAACACCTCAGCAGGATGAAGACCGTTCTTGAAGGAAGATGACCGATCTTTGCACAAACGATGTGATAGCTTTATTCCCCACGCAGCTTCCAGTAGAGGATGGTTTGGAGACTTGAATCAAGGTTCTTCCCTTCACATTCATGCTCAGAACAAGGTGGAAGAAGCATTGGAACCTCTGCCTGTGACCTGCACTCACAAGAGTTAGAGCATATTATATTTCCTTCGCATTCATAGTATATGTACAATCCAATGAAATTGTGATTAGCTATATATGTATCATGGATTTTGCACATGTTATTATATGATAAGCATGTGATTGGTTTTAATGCCTATTGAGTCTTTGGACTCACTTCCGTTGCCTAACCATTTCAGGAAACTGACAAGCGTGCACTCTGACTCCAACGGACAGCAGGTCAGAAGGTGATCCTGGTTGTAATTTAGATTTTCGCTGCGTAGAATAAGTAGGTTTAGTCTTCTTTTGAATAATGATTGTAAATATGACTTTTGGATAGAGATACGTAGAACATTATATATGATGTAAATTATGTGTATTTATATTATGGAAATGGTATAGTTATGCTATTGGAATATGTGATAGTTTGGTTTTTAGCGCCTTGCAAATATCTCGACCAACAATAATTCCGAACATACGCTGTGACGTCTCCGGACCCGATACGGGATCGCCGGAAGGGGGCGCCACAGGTTCGAATTTTAAACGGATAATTGCCAGGCCTAATCACAAAAATCCACCTTGGTTAGGTTTCAGCTTCTTAGCCATTGCCTTCGACATTCTACACAAAAGGTAGTAATATATCGGTAAACCGCAAAACACTAATTTGCAAACGACCGCTCTCCTCCCATAGGAAATTCCATTTCCATCTTGCTAATCTAGCCTCAAACTTCTGAACACCTTGCTCAGAATTGCAGCAATTGATAGTGGCATAGTGGCTAAAGACAAAAATATCTACAATCTAAGGGAAACTCCCCTCCAACAAATCCCATGAGCCCTGCCATGTACCTATCATCTCCAGTCTCCATATCTAACCTCACCACCAAGCCTTTCTCGTGGTTAACTTCAACCAAATAGCCACCTCCAAAAGTTCCAAGATCTGTCTGGTCACATATTCCTACTCTTCCTCATTACCAGCAAAGGATGGCAACATCAGCATACCAGAGACGTATCACATGCACACTCTATGCATACATGCGGAAGCTTCTGATCAGACTATACGGATCTGCTCCCTGCTACATTTTACTCGAAACATGGGCTGCTCCCTGCCTCACATCGTGGAGCCCCCTGGCCCAAAAAAAATTGGGTGGGTCTTATAGGCTATGCCCAGGCCAGGTAGCCCAAGGTACCCAGGCAGGGTGCCTTGCACGCCTATCCGACGCCTTCAGCGACACGCTCTTCCCAGTGTCCCTCGCCGGCACACTCATTGAGCCTTCGCCGGTACACCCTCCAGCACCTTCGCCGGTACGCCTAGCCCAAGCCCCCTCAGCGGTACACCTCCCCAGCGCCTATCCAATGCCTTCACCGGTACACCTCCTCTTAGCCTTTCAACGGCCCACTCCTCTACAATAAAAATATAAAAAATACCAAAAAGGGGTAAGAATGAATGAAATTCAAGAAAATTTAGGATGGGGGAATCGCTCCACCATGTGACAAGATTCCGAGGGCTTCCAAACTAGCATGTTGGTATAAGGAGGTATTTCATTGGCTGAAGGTTCCGAATGCGGGAATATTTGTTAATGTGTGGATGAAGGGTTCATGGGTCTCGTCAAGATAGACGAAAGGTCTACCTCAGATTGGTTTGGTATCGATCGAGGTGATGGGGCCACACGATCGATCGTCAACATTGGGTTTATGTTGACGTAAGGAATTGAGCAGGTTTCATCAAAATAGGCAGAAGGTCTATTCCGAATGGGTTTCATCATTGATCGAAGCAATGTGCTAAGCGATCAATGGAAGTTTTATCATCGATATTGGGTTTATATCGACGCAAAGAAATGTATAAGTTTCATCAGAATAGACGGAACGTCTATTCCGGATAGGTTTCATCATTGATCGGGCGATGTGCCAAATGATCAACGAGAGTTTCATCATCGATATTGGGTTCATATCGATGTAAGGAAGTGTATAAGTTTCATTAGAATAGACAGAAGGTCTAGTCCAGATAAGTTTCATCATTGATCGGGTGATGTACCAAATGATCAACGGGAGTTTCATCATCGATATTGGGTTCATATCGATGCAAGGAAGTGTATAAGTTTCATCAGAATAGACAAAAGGTCTATTCCAAATAGGTTTCATCATTGATCGGGCGATGTGCCAAACGATCAGTGGGAGTTTCATCATCGATATTGGGTTTATATCAATGCAAGGAAATGTATAAGTTTCATCAAAATAGATGGAAGGTCTATTCCAGATATGTTTCATCATTGATCGGGCGATGTGCCAAACGATCAGTGGGAGTTTCATCATTGATATTGGGTTCATATCGATGCAAGGAAGTGTATAAGTTTCATCAGAATAGACAGAAGGTCTATTCAGGATATGTTTTATCATTGATTGGGCAATGTGCCAAATGATCAGTGGGAGTTTCATCATCGATATTGGGTTTATATCGATGCAAAGAAATGTATAAGTTTCATCAGAATAGACGGAAGGTCTAGTCCGGATAAGTTTCATCATTGATCGGGCGATGTGCCAAATGATCAGCGGGAGTTTCATCATCGATATTGGGTTTATATCGATGCAAGAAAATGTATAAGTTTCATCAGAATAGACGGGAGGTCTAGTCCGGATAAGTTTCATCATTGATCGGGCAGTGTGCCAAACGATCATCGGGAGTTTCATCATCGATATTGGGTTTATATATGCAAGAAAATGTATAAGTTTCATCAGAATAGATGGAAGGTCTATTCCGGATAGGTTTCATCATTGATGGGACATGGAGTGGGTATGCTGCTGAAGGAATGCATAACATACATTTTTATATTACCACATTACTGGCCCAAGTGCCCTTTCGGGTTTTCACTAGAGCCAACCCCCTCTTGCTTTTTTTAGTATTATTTTATTATTTATTGTGCTAACCCTGCAGTTACTTCAGCTCCTTACGCACTCTCACACCATCCTTTTTTCCCTTCCGAGTCTTCGGGCTCGTGGGAGGCGGGCCGAGATTCGAGTCTCGCCGGTTCCTTTCCGGTACTCGGATCCCGGGTCTCCACATAGGAGGCCGGGGTTGGGTCATTCCTTTGCTACAATGAGGATTATCTCGTGGAATGTGAGAGGGATTTGGGGGGAGAGAAGAGAATGGTGGTGAAGGAGTTGGTTAAAAGATGTAAGATTGATCTCCTGTGTCAATAAGAATCCAAATGTAAGAGAGATGGTGTGTCCATTATGAGGAAGATTGGGGGTACCCACCTTTCCGAGGGGGAGGGTAGATCCGGGGGTATCATGATTCTCTGGAACCCTTTTGAGGTGGAAGAGGTGGAACAAGATAGGCAAATCAACAAAGGGGCCATCTCTTTACATTTTCGGAGTGTGAAGGATGGCTTCTCTTGGGACTTCTCAAGGATCTATGGTCCCCATAAGAGAGGGTAAGAAGATGCTATAGGAAGAATTGCCCATGTACCACCATATTTCAAGCCCGACCTTGGTGTATAGATGTAGACTTTAATGCAATTGTGGTTCCAAGTGAGAGGATGGGGATGCATTCCATAGTGGGAGAGATGGAGGACTACACCGACTTTATTCAGAACGTTGCTCTTATTGATGTTGGTATGGCTAATACTCAGTTCACCTGGTCCAATCTATGAGCGGTCCAATCTATGAGCTGACCCCACTTGTTGTATACCGAATAGATTTCTAATTTTAGTAATTGGTAGGATCATTTCTCTCATGTGTAGGTGTCTGCTCTCGTTAGATCTTCCTCCGATCACAAGCCCCTCCTTCTAAAGACTAGTTGCCCTCCTACGAGGAGACAGAGCTTCAGATTAGAGAGGTTTTAGTTCACGGAGGCTAACTTCATGGACACTATTAGTATGGCTTGGTGCATGCTGTGGGGGGCGGCGGCGCGGTTGGGCTGGGGAACTTGGCCGGGTCGTACTTCTGGTACGTGTGAACGATCCCACCGGGCGTTTTCACTTCCTGGGGTTCCATCGCGATCCTCGGGCTCGGAGCTTATGCCCATTCTACTCGCGTGGCTGCTCCACTGGCTGAGAAAGAACCCGGAGTGATAAGAGTTTGACCGAAATCAGAAGTGTGTAACTGGCATCCCGCTCGTGGAAAGCTTGGAAAAGGGAGCGCGGGCCAGGCTCATCAAACTTCCTCCGGAGCCACTCGCAGCCGGCTCGGGGCTGAAGTCCGGACTTTGGGCTGCGCTGCGGCCACTTCGGGGGCTCGGGCAGGCAACAGAAGGTGGCGGGCTGTTTCCAGTTGTTCGAACAATCGGCGCTGAAAAGTCCGCAAACGCTGGCGCTCCAGGGTTGAACTGGCGACTGGCACTGGAATCGAGCGACTGGCATGAGGAGGTGTTGTAGCCGCGATGCTGGAGCTGACAACTGGTACTGGAACTGAGCGGCCGACTTGTAGAGGCATTGTAGCCGCGACGCTGGAGCTGGCAACTGGTACTGGAACTGAGCAGCTGGCCTATGGAGGCGTTGTAGCCGCGATGCTGGAGCTGGCAACCGGTTCTGGAACTGGGCAGTTGGCCTATGAAGGCATTGTAATGGCGATGCTGGAGCTGGCGACCGGTACTGGAACTGAGCGGCTGGCCTGTTGAGGCGTTGTAGCTGAGATGTTGGAGTTGGCGACTGGTCACTAAGGCATGTGGTCGATTGCTGATGCTAGGGTTAGCATTGTTCGGCCCTGAAGGGTGCGATGGTCACCATCGTTGCGAAGTGATACTGAGGTCTCCGTTGATAGAATGTCGCGGTCGACGACCCTCGTCGGTGAGGAGCAGAGAAGGAGAGGATTTTTTTTTGTTTTTCTCTTTACCATCTCCACCGCCCTTGTGGGTTTTCGCCAGAGCTGGCCCCCTTTAGCTTTTTTCGTTATGCCCTTGTGGATTTTCGCACCGAGGGGTCACTCGATTTTGCCTGAGGCCCCCTTTCGGGTTTTCACCTCAGCTGGGTTGATGGCAATTTTTGCCCCAAGTTACCTCCTCGTGAAGGGGGTAAACAACTGGGTCCGCTGGGGTATCTCTATTTCTAACCTCATTTTGATTGATTTCTTTTTATTCTGGGGATCATTGTCCATAGCATGGTGCTGTTAGGGGACGTGTCCGAGAACTGGGAAAGGTAAGCGATGAGGCATGGGTTTTGCCCCAACCCGGGACTTTTGTAGGTTTTAGGACTATGAGACCGAGGGGTATATCGCCCTAGCCAGATGTGACTAGGGGCACTAGACTATACATGGAATACAGCGGTATGTAATAATGGAGGTCCGGGATGTACTGGGACTGGTTTTACTAGAACAGCGGCTGGAATGCCGCATGAAGGTTGTCATCGACTGGGGGCTGGAGAAGGTGATATGAGGGAGGACTGGGAAGTGTTGGGCTGCTCGCTTGGAGACGTGGATTGATCGGTGATCTGCGCGAGAGTGTCCCACGGCCTATCGGGAAGTAGGTGAAGACCACCCTGACTGGTGGGGGAAGAGAAGTTTTTCTGTTATCGACTCCAGTGCCCTTTTGGGTTTTCACCGAAGTTGACCCCCTTTAGCTTTTTCCGACGCGCCCTCGCGGATTTTCATGTTGAGGGGTCTCCCAATTTTGCCTGAGGCGTCCCTTTCGAGATTTCACCTCAGCCGGGTTGTTAGCCTTTTTGCCCCCAGTTGTCTCCTCATGGAGGGGAAAATGACTTGGTCTGCCGGGGCACCTCTATTTTTAGCCCCATTTTGTTGTTGTTATTTTTTTTTATTTGTTTCCTTTTCCTTACCTGAGAGCCTGATGGCTGAGCTGTGGTTGGCGTGGCAGTGCCCTCGCTCTTGTCATTGCGAGGACGAAGGTGGGGAACTAGCCCCGAGAACGTCTGACGGTGACCCTGGGAGGGCTCGACTGGCCTTGTTGCTAGACTAGAGAGAAGAGCTGGGAGAGGTGACTGGTTCACTCTCCCGCGAGGCAAAGACTGGTTTGGCTGGCTGGGGCTGGGAGTGTATGCCTCAGTCGATGTAGCGTGTGAACTCATGTTCTGGCACGTGATATAGCTTCATATGCTTGCCATTGAGAGGCAGGAAGGGTTTGTGGCCCTTATGGTCTATGACTGTGCGTGCCCCACCCTCATAGGCATCGCAGATGATGTACGGGCCTCGCCAATTTGGCTGAAGCTTGCCACTAGAACGCCCTGCCATGACTTCCCTTTCCTTGATCATGACGAGGTCACCTTGCTTGAAGGCTCATTGCTTGATGAGCTTGTCATAGGCTCACGCCATGTGGGCCTGGTATATCTGCAGGTGTTTGTAGGCTTCGAGCCGCTTGCCTTCCAAATCAGCAAGCTCTTCCAACCTTCTCTGGTATTCACTTTCATCAGGGCCGGCCAAGCCGGTGTGTACCGCCACGCGGTAGGATGCTAACTGCATTTCAATGGGGATGATGACTTTCGCTTCGTAGACGAGGGAGAATGGTGAACATCCCGTGGGGGTTTTGAAGACTGTCCAGTAGGCCCATAATGTCTCGGAGACCTTTTCACCCCAGTCATGTTTTTGGTGGCTAACGACCTTAGCCAGGAGCTTGCAGAGAGTCTTGTTGAAGGCCTCGGCTTAACTGTTGGCCTGTGGATTGTAGACTGAAGAAGTCCTCCAATCGATCTGAAATTTGACTACCAACTGGTATATGGCCTTGTTCTTGAATGGCGTCCCGTTGTCGGATACTATGTGACTGGGAGTGCCGAATCGGTAGATGATGTTATGTTGGACAAACCTGGCAACCACCTCGCCGGTGACTTTTCGTAGAGGAAGGGCTTCCGCCCAACGAGAGAAGTAGTCGATGGCGGCCAGAATGTACTTGTGGCCTTTAGAAGATGGCGGGAAAGGCCCCGCGATGTCCATACCCCACTCGGTGAATGGCCAGGTAGGGGCTGTGGGACGCAGTGGGTTAGGAGGCCTTCTTGGTACTAGGCCAAAGGCTTGGCATTGATGGCATGTGCGAGCGTACTAGACGCAGTCCGCGTACATGGTAGGCCAATAGAAGCCTTTGAGCTTGATGTTGTGCTTCATTCTATTTTTAGCTTGATGTGCATTGCACAGTCCAGAATGAACCTCACACATAATAGCTCGAGCCTCGACTGGGGAGACGCATCTCAAGAGGATAGACTTGTCCTTCTCGTGGACAAGTCGATACAGGGAGTTGCCAATTAACTCATATGATGTTGCCTGGCAGAGTAGTCTGACTCTTTGATCCCGGTCAGGGGGGAGCAATCCCCTCTTGAATTTGATGATAGGCTCATGCCAATCTTCTTCTTCTGGAGGAGTGTTCTGGTCAAAGCCCTGAACCTCGTAAACTGTGAGGCCGGAGTTACTTTTGAGTAAGCTGGGCATCAGCCTTCTGTGTTTAACTGTGATGTCGACTTCACCCTTAGGCGGTAACTTAATGGCAGGAGCCAGTTTCGCTAGGGCGTCCAACTAGGCGTTGCCACTTCTGGGAACGTGGTCTATTTTGAAGACATAGAACTTCTGGGTGAGCCGGGTGACGGCGGCGTGGTACGGGACAAACTCTGACTTTCGCACGTCGCCAAGGACATGTCAGACTATCAGTTGAGAATCTCCATAGGCTTTGAGGTATTTAACACCCATGTCGAGAGCCATCTAGAGTCTGATGATCAGGGCTTCATATTCAACTTCATTGTTGGTCAGAGCCTTCATGAGGGCACATGAGTTGTACAAAACTCTGCCCTAAGTAGTTAGGAAGACAACTCCGGCACCTTCCGTAATGCCTGAGCTGAGGTTGCTCCGGGTAGTACCTCAAGAAGCATCATTGAAGTACAACTCCGAGCAAGGTAGGCTGGCTATGAGGGCATCTTGCTGTCAGTAATGCAAGACATCTTCGCTTTGTTTAGCTAGTGGTTGCCATTGAAGAGCAAGAGATTCCTCGTCTGGAAGCTCCGCGTTGAAGGGAGAATCTTCTAGTACTGGATGGGTTGCCAAGAATTCAGCCATGCCCTGCCCCTTAACTGCTTTTCTAGGGACATAAGTGATGTCATACTCCATGAGTAGGAGTGCCCATTTCCCCAGTCGTCCTGAGAGAACGGGTTGCCTGAGGAGGAACTTGAGAATCGGATGACATATCTATAAGAATTGTCAGATGAGGACAATGGATTACACCAATCCTCTCAGCAAAATGCGCCGCGTGGCTTACAGTGGAGCTAGTTAGCGGTTGAATTTCGAGTAGATCATGACCTACCGAGCTCGCAATGAGGCAAGCAGGTATATGATGCTCATAATTGAGATGACAAATTAACCAGCCTTGTTTAAGGTAGGTGTCTTGAAGGTAGAGTTGAGATGTAAGAGGTGTGTGTATCGAGAAAGTGGTCTCAGATTTCCATATAAGGGGTGTAGTGAGTAATCAAAGTAGTTAATAGAGTTGACCAACACCCTGATGATATATGGAATGAGCCACCGGGTGTTCAGCTATTGTGGTAGTAGCGACCCAAGTGAAGTAGAACAAGGGATGTTGAGAGAGAGAGACTTGGCTTTGGCAAGAGACCAAGGATGTTTGGAGTTCGGCATGGGTTATAGCACCATGGATCAGACTGTCAAGGATAAGGCATGACGCTCTCCTTTCGGAAGGAAGTAAGTTAGAGTTTTGGAGCTTGGGGTCACTCGATCTGAACAAGTTATGATATGTGTGGGCTCTGGGATCTAGAAACTGTTGGCTAGCCAGCTAAGAAGAGACTGTGGCCTTGATGAGTGTCAGCTAGCTAGTTGTCATTCAGAATGGATGGTCCCTGAAAGTGAAAACTTTAGTGATGGCGTTATGAGAGGGAGCGCCCTATGTCATTTCAATCTGGATCGTGTACGGAACCATGGTGGTCAGAGTTGGTGTGGTTGAGAATTTGAGGCTTGTGTGGATGACCTCGTTATATCTCGTGGAGTGAGCTGGTCCAATTGGGTAGTTTGGATCTAGAGGTGGTGTATAATTGAAGTTTCTCATGATCTTTTTTCCTCTCCTTTGTTCCCTCTTCTCCCTCCTTTGACTTCCTCCGTTCTTTCCCTCTTCTCCCCAGCTATAGACGGTGGAGTGTGAGAGAGTTCGACTGGACAGCGGTGGCAGAGGATGGTAGTTCGTAGGAGTAAGGAAGAGGTGATCCGTGCAAGTAAGACCGTGGTCCGTGCTCTTGGTTTGGATTTTTAAAACAATCCATTGAAGAATCTGAGTTATTCCGGGTATCTAATAAGTGGAGGTTCTCAATCGACGGGTGATTAATGACCACAAATGGACTTTGGTGACCAAGTTACTGTCCCACGAGACCAATCGGAGAGTGGCGTTGTTTTCCATGAGGAGTGTCAGAAGAAGACTGAGGAGTTGAGTTCGGCTTCTGAGTTGTCGGTGGAATAAATCACTCTTTCCCCTCGAGTTATTGTGCCTTGTCATAAATTTCGAAGATGATTTTTTTTAAATGGGGAGAACTGTATATCCACAAGTATAGGGTCTTCTTCTTGCAATCTCCTGATCTCAGAAAGTATGTCTGGATGCACAAACAATCCGATTCTAGCCGTTCAAGACTCAGTTGGTCCCAATTGAGCCGTGACTCACAACATAGCAATCCAAGCGGTTCGATCACGTGACAGGTTCAGGTGTTGGTGGTACAACCTGCATGGCATCCTAGTGGGAATCCCAGGCTCGCTGGGACTTATAGAGGACCCGTAATGGAAGTCCTAATCCGACGGAAGGAGTATCCGGCGGAGAGTCCCAACCATTACAAGCAATAGAGGCAAGTAAAACATCAGAAACTAGTGTAGCGGTCAGTCAATCCTGCCAGAGTTGAAGGACTGTCAAACAATCCTAGTAACGTGGTTCATGTACTCAAATTTGAAATTAACTTTATTGAAATAATAAACCAAGGTCATGATGAAAAATAAACCAGCATTTAAAAAAAATAATCTTTCATATGTTCCATTTACACATTGGTTGCTAGCCTAATACGAAGATTAAATGACTAGGGATGAAACATGCTAGATTTTAGAATTTACATAGTTTTGGGGAGAAAAATGGCTCGTCAAGGGCCATTCAAGAGGCCTCTGTGGTCGTACATAGGCCGTTCATTCCGATGAGCAGTCGATAGATGGCCGCGGGGGTCGTTGAGTAGTTCTTATCTAGCCGCTCATCTTTTTAAAATATAATAACGCAAATAACATAAGCGGTCACAGACCGACCGTTCATATAGACAAGTGGTCTATCAAATGGCCGCTCATCCATTTTAAAACATAATAATGCAAATAACAGAAGTAGTCACAGACTGGCCGTTCATATGGACAAGTTGTCTATCGAATGGCCACTCATCCC
The DNA here is from genome assembly GCA_024336825.1 of Amorphophallus titanum. Classification (NCBI taxonomy): domain Eukaryota; kingdom Viridiplantae; phylum Streptophyta; class Magnoliopsida; order Alismatales; family Araceae; genus Amorphophallus; species Amorphophallus titanum. The sequence goes on along the minus strand of JANBPO010004165.1, from coordinate 85,092 downwards.
AAAGCAGTCTCTGCTACCTTCGCCTTGCCGGCCTCCAGCGAGTTTGGCTAGGGTTACAACAATAGCTAGATACTCTCTATAAAGACCATAAAAATTAGGACTTTTATAATCAATAGAACGAGCACAAAAAGCTATACAAGATAGCATGATCAATTGAATATTTAGTGCCTGCAATCCATACTTAAATCAAGGTGGAACGTTGTTAACCCTAATTATGACATGCTTCCACTAAAACCTGAAATGCACGCAGGATACTACATGAAGTTTAGGGCTCTATGTATCAATGGAAAGAAGACTTGAAGCCACACAACATGATATATTTTAATCAGTCTTTAGCCTGAGAGAAACCTACCGATTTAGAGGAAGAAAGGGAAGACGCACTAATGCCCAAATTGCGAACATGTCACCATCCTCGCCTGAATTCACCTTCGATCGTCCACCCTGGGTCACACCATTCGTTGGGGAAGCAAATAGGGTTCCTAGGGGTCGAAAGCCCTCTACTTATAGGGTCTAAGAGGGTTCCTATCAATGGGATTAATCTCTAGAGTCCAAGGGATAAAAACTCCATGAAAAACTCGATTCTCTATCTAATCCACGCCGCCGTCGCTGAGAGGAGATGCGTCCGAAGAGACTCTGAAAGTTAACTTCAACAAGAGCTTGTTAGTTGGGGTTAACATGGAGGACATGGCTCTTTAGAGGGCGACGAACATTCTGGGGTGCTAGGTAGGAGCCTTCCCTATTTCCTACCTGGGGCTCTCTCTTACCTCAGGTGCTCTACGGCATGTAGATTGGCTGCCTATTATACAACATAATGATTCTAGACTGGCTGGTTGGAAGGCTAGATTGCTCTCATATGGGGGTAGGTTGGTGTTATGCAGATCAATTTGGACAACCTGTCTATCTATTTTCTCTCCATGTTCCAAATCCCAAAATTTGTGATGCACAAGATTGAGTCTATTAAGGGAAGATTCTTTTGGCATGGATGCGGGGAGACATGCAGGAGATGTCATGAAATCAAGTGGGGAAAGGTGGCTGCTAGTAAGGAAGAGAGAGACACGAGGATCAAGAATGTTAGAGACTTCAATTTAGCTCTCTTGTGTAAGTGGTTATGGAGGTTGGGGGCAAGAGATGATGGACTTTGGGTGCATGCTATTAGGGAGAGATACTTTAATAGGAGCAAAGTCTGGGATTTGGAGTCAGTAATTCGGCATCGGACCTCTCTGATTTGGTGCGGCATTTTGTCTCGCAGGGAGATTAACTTCTCCGGCGTTCGGGTCCATCTAGGGAAAAGCGACCAGTGCCTTTTCTAGAAGGACGCGGCGACTTCACGTTGGAGGATTCCTTCCCCAGTCTTTTTGATGTTTCAACTGATTCTTTGGGGTCGGTCACCCAGGCTTTTGACCCCAGCTCTCAGGAAGCACCTGAGCACCGACTTTCAGGAGGACCTCAGCACCGTCGAGATGGAGTAGCTTCAAGACCTCTAACTCTTCCTCCTTGCCTATACTCCACATCCCGAAAGGGAGGATATATGGACTTGGAGGTGGAGTAGGGAGGGGACCTTCTCAGTGAGGTCTGCTTACTCCACAATCTCTGATGGAGGAGTGCACCACAGTCTCGCCTCTCAGGTGTGGAGGCCGCGGAGTCCACTGAAGGTGAAACTACTCACTTGGAGTATTTCCCACGGGGATTGCCCACTTGGGACAGGCTGCTTCATTTTTTTCCGGACATCTAACCAACCCGCTGCTTATGTGATCAGGAGGACGAGACCCTGAACCACCTATTTGTAGGTTGTATGTACTCACAGGAGGGGTGGGAGGGTCTTGCTAGGAGACCCCACTATGCCATTGGTAGTCAGATAGAGGTACATCATTTCATTGGGTTGTGGGGTAGAAGGTAGCCCCATAGAGGTGATAGAGTTATGTGGTGGCTGATCTTGTATGCCACCCTGTGGTCTTTGTGGGGTGAACGGAACAATAGGACTTTTAGGAGGGAGACTAGAGCAGTGAAAACTCTCATATCTTTCATTTGTGATAGAGTGAGGGTCCGCGTTTGGATCCATTCACCCCCCTTTGGATCCACTCTCTGATATTGTAGTTCACGTCCTCTCGCCCTCCAACAACAAATAGCTCCAGTTGTCTTTGGGTCGAGGGGCTATAGGGGAGTTCCTACAAGCTGCCCCGGCATCCCTCGAGGGCCTCGATCTCTGGTAGCGACCGATGCACTCTAGACTTCTCTCTCCTCGAGGTAGAGGAGGCTTCTTGCTCCGGGGGAGGAGCATGCGATGGTCCTCCTGACCAGTTATGAATTAGCCACCGCCCCCAGAGGGTGAAACGGCCTCCTGCGGTTGATAGAGAAGCCTCTCCACGGGGGGGGCTCTCTCAGGGAAGTCGCGACCTCTCCTCCCAAGCCGCCTGGGTCCTCATTATATTAATGAGGCTGTCCAGTTTTGCATTGAGGGTTTGAAGAGCGTTCGTGTTCCCGGTGGGGGGTTGCCCCTCCACTGCGAGTGGGGGCATTTCACCAGCTAGGTCGCTGGCGTGAGATGGGGTGTTCCCTGTAGGTTGGGAAGGTGCACCTTCCTCCATTGCCACTAGCTTTCCCTTGTCGCCAATGGTCCTCCTACTGGAGCTCCTTCGTACCATGTTGGATCTTTGCTCGTTTCCCAAAGATGGCGCCAGATGAAGAGGGGTTATCTCGCGCTGTGCCTGAGCCAAAGATGATGACCACGAGTATCAGAACTGCAAAGAGGAAAATGAGTTAGAGGTGCCCAGGGATAGATCCCCAAGGGAAACCCTCCAATGCTTGAGTCAGCAAATAAGGTAGAGCTCTAGTGCAAGAGAGAGAGGGCAGGAGATGAGAGCGAGAGATTCCTCTCCACCAAGTGGTGAAGTGGTTCTAGCTCAGGATTAATATCGCTTAGTAGCGCTTACCTTGGTCAGGGGAGCTTCCTTGGTTTATATAGTAACTCTTGGAGCGTAAGAGCCCTGAGAGGTGAGGACTTTCAGGGGAGGTTACGTCCTCTTCGTGGCCTCTTTAAGGCACGACGACTCTTAATCTCTGTTATCCTCTTGATTCTCCTGCTCATAAAGGGAACGTAACGGTTGCATAGATAAGCTTCCATCAGTCGGTCAGAGCATGGGGCCTTGGCTCAAGGGGGTCTCCTGAGTGATAGGCATTAGGCTCGGGCAGGATGCAAGGTCCGGAAGGGACTTTCCCGATTGATCGGATGCTCAGACTTCCAAACCCGTAGTTCGCCTAGGAAACGCTTGATCCGAGTGGGTTATTGGGCTTGAAGTTAGTGGGCCCCAAGAGGGGTTGTTACTCTAAGGAACTGAGCCTCATTTTGGTCTGGCAGGACCTCGCTCGACTGTTCCTTTTCGGGCGGTAGAATTCCCCCTCTCTACATTCCATTTTATGAGATCATTCAGGTGTAGCATACATTGTTTGACATGAGGATGCATGTTGATCAGAACATGCATGATTCAATTATTTTGATGATGCCCAACTATGACTCATTATTATTCTTTTGAAAATGATTCAACTATGTCTTAATGTGCATAACAATGTCTTTTGATGCTTACATGCAATACTCTTTATGGAAAGACTCATGCTCAGTCTATTCTTGATAGAACTCTTATTGGATGTTAATCAACTTTCACAACATTCCAAATGAGTCTTAATAAGATTAAGGGTGACAAATAGGTTGATAGAAGTGAAAAATAGCTCAGCACGAGAGACACATGGCCAAGAAGCAAAACATACAAGCGTGGAGTCGACGCCATCATCCAATGGATTCGACGTAGTCACATTGAGCTCTCTAACAAAGTTGACAGAAGGCGACGGCTTCCAGTAGTTAAGGGTGAAAAATAACTGTTATCAGTAACAAATAGACCTTAGTAGTAACAAATAACTCACAAGGGTGTAAAATGGCTTGCGGAGCTTAAGGTAGCAAAATCAACCAAGGTGCGCTAACGCAATGGCCCTATGCGTCAACGTAGTCAAGCAAGAAACTTGCAAGGCTGAACAACAATCAACGACGACGGCTCATGAAAGACAAGGGTGACAAATAGGTGGTCTGTGGTGACAAATAGGAGTTAAGGCTGACAAATGGCTTGCTAACGGTGAAAAATAGGTTGCCAGGCTAAAATCAAGAAAAACGCTGAAGTGGAGTCGATGCCAAAAGGCTCTAGAGTCGACTCTAGTCATGTTAAAGCTGAAGAATGAAGAATTGAAGACAAAGGTGACAACTACTAAAGATTAAGGGTGACAAATAGCTATGCAAGGAAAACAAATGAGCTTTAAAGGTGAAAAATGTCTAATAGGACTGATAAATAGCTCGTTGCAGTAACAAGTGGCCCGTAGCAAAAGGCTGCATCAACGCAATACTTTCATTGTGTCGACGTAGCTCAAGCTATTTCAGGAAACTCCTATCAAAATGCTGCAGTGATCCAAGAACCAAAAATAGCAACCATAAACATCCAAGAACATGGTTTTTAAGATCTAAAAAGGTTCCTAGGATAGTCATTTGTCCTTGTCATCATGAGATTTCCAGATCAGTCCCTTTTGGACAGAAGAGCTGCTAGTTTACAAATGTGGAAAATGTCACCTATCAAGGCAATCTACTTTTTGCTTCCAGCCAATCAAAAAATGAGTCTACAGATCTGCAAGGACCAAAGGATGCCCTTTCTACTGCAAGCCAATGAAATTCAAGATGCTACAGGTGTATGTGGTTAAATCTCTCTTATCTATTCCAGCCAATCAAATTGTAATCTTTTGGTGGGAAATTTCTCCAAGCTTCTCTATAAATTCGAAGCTCCTGCTTGAAGAGGAGCTGCTGCCGTCGGCTATTGTTTAGCTACTGTTTGCCCTTGAAGAGAGCCACGCCCCTTGAGCAAAAATCTATGCATGTCGGTGACACGAGGTTGACAAAAAAAAAGAATGCACGTGGCAATCACCCTCAACACTATACTCGTGACCCCATGCAGGGTGGTGACATTAGTCAGGCAGCATCTGGAAAGTTTAATATGGCAATCTTAAATGATGTCCATCGCAGGCTCACAGCTACCACGGTGACTCGCAGGCCGCATTGTGCTTATCCAGTCAGCTTTTTTCGTAGGGGACCACCTAGGAAAGGCCACGGCCCCTTGGGTTGTCAACATATCTGAAGGCCGACAAACCACGGCCACCTTCTCCATCCGGATCTGCATTGACGAGGGCAGATCGACAGTCCCCTGCGCAAAAAACCGGCTGATTCGCCGTCCCCCGGTAGGATCTAGAGTAGAGCGGATTACCGTCACCCTATGCAGAAGAGCCACCGGTCAACTATCCCTTGAATGTCAGCTCCAGCGCCAAGGAGACCAGATCAACCGGCCCCTGCACAAAAGAGCCGCCAGTCCGCCGTCCTACGGTCGGATCTAGTGTTGAGGATGGCAGATCGGCCAGCCCCCTTTGCAAAAGAGTCGTAGGTCCACCCTCCTCAAGCTAGATCTAGTGCCTAGGATAGAAAATCAACAGGCCCCCTGCACAGAAGATCGGCTAATCGCTGTCCTCCGGCCTGATCCGCCACCAAGGAAGGTGGATCGGCCGGCCCCTTGCGTAGAAGAGTCGTTGGCCTGCCCTCCTCCGGCTAGATCCAACTCAATCAAGGCCATAAGGAGAAAAAAATCCAACAAACTCACCTACCTATAGAATGTTGATAAGAGTCACCGGAGTTCGTCTGGCCGCTATCAACGTTCCCCATGCCCAACCGCCGCTCGCCTGAATTTTCCCATGCCTAGGCACCACCCAAAACTTCCCCAACACCTAAACCCCCACAACCTCACCCTCGCCCTCACCCTTATTTGATACTCTCGATCTAATAACGGATCGAGCATATCGGGCACGTATCTTTAGGGTAATCATCCTTCGTGGGCAAGACTTAGCTACTCAGCCAACTACAAAAGTGATTCCGAGCATACCAGTGCCAAGTGGAACAGACGGCCAACTAGACGACCTCTCCCAATCAGCTACTTGGTTGCCCCACGAGTACATGCCAACACCAACGCCCAACTGTGTCCTTTCCGATCCACATGTAACATTTCGGGAACCAGAAAGACGCCCTCTTCATTTGGGCCCATAACCATAGTTACCCTCCTGATGGGCAGATCGATGGTCACTTTGCTTGCTTTACGTGAGAAGTATACGATTGTCCTCCACGTATTGGCACAGTTCAATGGGCGTGGCTATCGAGCCCTTGGTAGGTTATCGCCGAAGTCGTCAACAAGAACTAACAAGAGCTGCAGATACGCTCACTCTGCCATCAATGGGAAACCCTTCCACATATCATCATAATAAATCACATTCTACAAACATAAGGAAATGATTTACATACAAAACTATATGGGTTTTGGCATAAAATTAGCATAATATTAAAATAAATATTTAAAACATGTACGACATGCAATCTATCATGGTTGATGCACAATATAACCAATATCACGAATATGAAGTCAAAACTAGGGATAAAACCTTTTTACCTAGGTTTATCATGTATTTAATAGGGTTGATCTGCACAATGTTTAGAGTTAACAGAGTGTAGATCACTGAAACATAGTAGTGGTCAAAACATGGCCAATATAATTAAACTGCAGTCAATCAGGTGCTCGCTATCAGGAAATAGCAATCTTCCTGTAGACCGCCTTCTGTCTGTAGCAGACAAAAGGTGAAAAACCCGTGCAGGCAGGCATATGCTAGGGCAATAGATAGATGAAAACCATGCTAAACAAAGGGATAAGACATGATAGATCATAAGAAATGCATGAAGATGCGTGGTTTACATGAATTAAGCCAAAAATATTAACTTTTCTTATTAAAGTCATGATTCATGCATGTAGTGATAACCTAGATGCATAGTAAAATAAAATATCAAATTCCCTAAGTACCGTGCATGAAATCACTAGAAACCAAAGGGATTTTATTCTTAATACGTTAATTTAGCCATCCATGAGATAACCTACCTCGGGCAGTGCTTCTATAGACCAAATTTTTGAATGGGAGTCACTGCTGGCTCCTGCACGTCCTGCGTGGAGCCGACTATGTCCTAGCCTTCTAACTCTTCAACTTCTCGTCCTAAGTCCACAAAATTTGGAGGATAGGTAGAAGATATAAAGAAGAGCAGTTAATTCTAAAGGTACAACTTGAACTAACCACGTCTAGGGCTTCTAATTTCCTCTTCTTCCCTAGATGGCCATATTGTTTCCTATGCAGACTGCAGCGAAGCAACAACTTTTGGGACTTCTAAATCCTTAAAGACTCGACCTCCTAGCACAAAAATTGGAGGGAAGTCAGACAATATAAAGGAGAACAAAATCTTCAAAAGGCATTACCTGTGATAGTGTCTCCTTACATTTGAAAAACGCGATCCAACATTAAGGTTCACGCGGGATGAAGTTGGGTCCATTTATAGGGTTTTGAGTTTGGGTTACTAGATTAGTTCAAAATAGAATCTTATTTTGGGCTCTAATCAATCCCAAAGAGTCCTAGGCACGACTCCTTAGGAGATAACTTCGATCTATGGGGATTGAACTGGGAAATTTTCCATTTTTCCATGCCTCTTCTTCTCTGGTTCACGGAACAAGATAGCGGTTTATTGGAGATAGCCTTCTTTAGAATGCGGTCTTGTGATAGACCGCTTCTTGATGGATTTTTCAATTTTTTAGGATATTATTATCTATCAACTATTTAGCCCCTAATAATCATATTTATCCCCATCGGTACCATCCGAAAGTAGGTGAACGACTCGGTTTACCCGCTACGGGATTCCATAAGTTTTTTCAGAAAAAACACCCGGAAACCACAAAACACATTTCGGGACATCCGACAGTGATCCGAATCGCACGGATCCAAACCTAAAAAATGTTCAAAAAATAGTCCCGGGCTTAATAAAATCAATTTCTCTGAGAAAATAAATCCGAGACCCAAGAAGAAGGATCCGAAGGCTCCGGGATATTACCGCTTTGGGCTCCCGTAGGGGCCTTCCCAATCGACCTGTCGCTCGGACTTTCGGACCTGAGGGTCGCCTAGGAAGTGCTGGTCTGAGTGGGTTTTGGCGTAAGTGGGTCCAGAATGGGGCTGTCACTTTGGAAAGCTGGGTATGGCTCGTTCATATTAGAACTGGTTGGGCAGTACTCTTGGGCCGTTGATTTTCCCCCTCTCCACTTGCCCCCCCCTTACTCCCAACCAAAATTGGGCTCGGACAAGTAACATCGGTAGGGGTGATATTGGTGGCTCGAATGGGGTGAGAGTTTCTCTGTAACAGGGGCCATTTAATGCGGTTGTCCTGGGAATATGCCTGTGATGATGACTCTCTTGAGTCGATGCGAGGAGTCCATTCTTGGAGTGTGGAACGTCGCGCCGCCTCCCACCAAATCGCTGGGAGTATAAACATCGCGTGGGTTTATGTTCCGTGCCTCCTTTGTTAAGGGTTCTATCTCTCCATCACTTCTACATTTTGAAAAGCTCATGCGTTGTGAGGGGGATCTGGAGGAGCAAAGACTTGCAGGGGGAGGGGGCTTCTCAGAGGTAGTAGAGGTCATGGCGGTGGCGATTCATCAACTCCCACCTCTGCCCAAGTCGCCCGAGTAGGTGTCTTTCTCCTCTTCCCCTTGTTCCTCTTGTTCGGCTATGGTGGATCAATACCCCACTACTAAGGAGCAGGAGGTTGGTCATGGTACGGGAAGCCTGGTGCTGCAACCTGACCATCCTTTGCGCAGCAAGTTGACTGCAGATGAAGTGAAGACAATGGAGGAGCGCTTCGGGATGCCGTGGTAGTACTATTTTTCTCCGACCCAACCTCACGAGTCCAGTCTGGATACTCATTCAGGCCTCTTCTACACTTTCCTCTTGACTTGGAAGTGCGAGTTCCGTTTGCCTCTCCACCACTTTGTCATCAAGCTACTTTAATCCTACCAACTGGCTCCCATCCAGTTGGTTTCCAACTCGTACACCTTCATCTTCTCCTCCATCTTTCTTTGTCATTCGTGTGGGCTCAACACTTTGTTGGACCTCTTCCATGCCTTTTTCGAGTTGAAGGAGCACACCCATGTGGGCAAGGGCTTCTTCTATCTTCAGGCGAAGAGGGGAAGGAGTTACGTAATGCTTTCTGCTAAGGATTCTTCCCATAAGGGCTGAAAGACCCAATTTTTTTGGGTGGGCTCATCGAAGGGCGGCATCTCTTGGGGTTTCCTGACGGTGCCCAACTTCCATCCATCAATTCCTCCGAAGCAGATGGTGGTTTCCTTGGAGCTGGAAGAGGAGATAAGGATTCTCCAAGAGCATTGTCAATCGACCGCTGAACTAATGACAGCGATGAACATCAAGGAATATCCTTCTCGGACGTTGTCCAAGCGAGGAAAGAACCTTAGTGCCCCATATGACGCCTCCGGGCCAGGCAGGTGGGTCTCCTTCTGAATATTTGGCTTCGATTGCTCAAGATTTGAGGCAGATAGCTGATGAAGGGGAGTAGATGTTGGAGCAGGGGACCACTGACCTGGAGGAGACACATACTCCGAGCGAGCCCTGGACTTTGGAGGGTCCCTCCCGGTCCTAGGATAAGGGCAAGCAGAAGGCTTGAGATGGCGTTCCCAAGGGCCGGGGGTCCAAGCGCAAGGAACCTGGCGTGCCGTTGATGTTGTCTTCCCTGAAGGCCTTGCTCGCGGAGAAGAAGCGATCGAGGAAGGCAGAGGTTCCCCCTCCAGTCGAAGAGCAGGCCTGCATGGTTGAGGGGCCCTCGACCTAGGAAGCCTGCCAATCTGATCTCCCACTCACCGGGCTAGAGGCGGCTACCTCCGGTGGGGAGGTTGTCACCGAGCCTGCCAGTCAGCAGGTAGAGGGGGTCGGTTCTGAAGTCCCGACCGAGGCCGTGGGGGCTCGGGGTGAGGCATCGATCCTGCCAGAGCCGAGTGAAGCCGTCCCAAGAATGGGGACACTCGGAGGAGGCACTCCAGTCATGGCTCGCCCAAAGAGGACTATTCCTCCTTCGGATGGTGTCCTAGCCGGTCAGACTTTTCTATGCCAGAGGTGTCGATCCTTGACACCTTCGCTAGTCCGGGACGAGTTCAGGCGTGGTCCCCCCTCCTTGCTTTTTGAGAGGGTGATGGAGGGTGGCCTGATCATGGCCCAGCTGGGGGCTGAGATATCCAATTTCTATGCTCGACTGGAGAGTGAAGAGAGGTCCCTCTCTCGGGCTCACGCTGTGGCTGATCGACGGATTGAGTAGCTGACCTCTGAGCTCAAAGTCTCTCGGCGGGAGGCTGCCTCGTTACGGGCGCAGGCTCAGTCGAGCCAGGAGGAGGCTTGGGTACTGGCTGAGCAGCTAGCCCAGGGTCATTGTATGGTCGACCTGAAGAGCAGGCTCCTAGACGAGCAGCGCCAGGCTCAGGTCGAGTGTCTCGAGTGGCGGGGGGCTGAGCGGGAGGTGCTCGATAGCCAGGTTAGAGAGGACGAGTGCGGGAGGAGTGAAGCCAAGGTCGCACGGGCTGAGGTTGAGGCGAAGTTGGCCAAGGTTGAGATGAAGTTGCTTAGGGCCGAGCGAAGGGTGGCCGAGCTCGAAGAGAAAGCAGAACAAGTTGCGGCGGAGGCGATCGATCGATATAGGAGCTGGTCACCTTCTCGTATTACGAGCCAGGCTACTGACGAGGGCTGCGAAAGGGGTTCACCCAAGGCTTCCATCAAGCGACCTCCCTGGCCCAGCAGCAGGTGTCTGATGAGCTCGAGTTTCCTTCTGGGTAGCGTTATGACTCCGACGAGGATTGTAGCACTCCGGATAAAAATGATAAAGAAATAGACCTTTTCCCTAAGTAAATAAAACCTTAAATAACTCTATAAGAAGGCCAAGTAAAAAAAGGTAGAATACCCAATGAGGGCCACTATATAAATATACATCAATTAGTTCATCATATAAACAAAACGTACAAGGGCTTTCCTTTTCCAAACACAAGACAAAAGGGCGCGCCTTACCAGGGTGCCATTCACCTGAATAAGGCCCCTGTGCAAGGGTGCTAATTCCCCAGGCCACAGGGCCACCGAACATCCAGAAAATCATATAGATATATCTCTCTTAAGACCCCACCAACCAACCAATCATATGTATATATATAATACATCTTAAACACACCTCAACACCTAACAAGGTACGGCAGAGCGAAACAGCACCCAAGAAGAAATACGCCCCTGATCTGGGCGCTAGTCTCAATAGGGCACCCCTACCCCAGGCGCCATTTCCATTTTGGCAGAAAAAAATAAAATTAAATATATTGATCAGAGGATATAGTGCCCAGATGCATGGGCGCTATTTCTCTAAATCGAGACTACATGGGAGGGCGCCATTTCCCTGCCAAACCGACTGCCATTATGTCATCCCTTCTAGAAGTAAGCCTGAACAGCTCCATTTTACTGGCAACGTACCCTTTACCTAACAATGGATTGAAGCATTAATTGCTTCTTTTTCCCTGGCAATGGACCCTTATGTTTTCTTTCCCTATAAAACTGATGGTCCCCCAAAGAAGGGTGCCAACAATCTTCCTCCGATAAGAGGGAGGAATAGAATTCCACAACATGCCACCTAATATCATCCATGATAGAAATGGTATTGTCCCCATACTGTAGTTTGTTGATGTAATTCATTCGCCGTTTTCCAAACACGATTCTATGGAAACATGCAATGTTCATGTCCCTCGCTTTCAGCCACCTCTCTTTGGATCTCTACTTCCAAGATATCTCCTCCTTGAGAAGAATGCCGTCCAATTTCTTCCTTGCTGCCTCTCTTGTGATTCTATCTTGCTCATCTAGCAAATTAGTCTCCTTCAATGCCTCAAAAACCTGAAGATGCTCTATCACCCTTTCCTTGGCAGTTCTCCCTAGAGTAGTTTTAGACCTTCCCCAAACAAAGAGTTCTCAAGTGAGGTCTTTCAGCTTAACGATCATCCTTACCGTGGCAGACATCTCCAATATAGGTGTAGACCGGCTACTGTTGACTACTTGAAGGAAGTCCTCCTCCCTCAACCAACTTGAACAAGCGACACCTATTGAATCTATTGCTGGTTTTGTGAAGAATGAGCTTGTGATCCCAGATTGGTCGAGCCAAACATTCCACTTAAAGGTGGGGGAAGCGAACCTCTCAGTTTTGCTAACACCAGAAACATGTCAAGTCTTGAGCAAATCGGGTCCAATTTGAAACTGGACCAGGTGAAGAGAACATTCGATGAGGGGATATCTATAAGGCCCCCTTCTTCAGTAAACTCTATGAAGTCTTCCATTTCCCTTTTCAAGAGCACGACCCTCCATGCACTGCAGTAATAACATTGAAGTCACTTCTAATACGCTAGGGTCTTCCAGAGAGTTGGTGATGCTGAAGAAGTTCCTCCCATAGTGCTTCTTCTCCTCCCTACCTTGGGGGCCATAAACACCAAAGAAGTCCCAGGTGAAGCTGTCATAGAGGTTGCAAAGAGATAGCAGAGCAACCGACCTTTCTTCCTTCCACCACTGTCTCCACGACAAAGTCATTCCATAGTACCATGATACCCCTAGACACCCCCGCAACAGCAGACACCACCCACTTAGGTAGCCTCATGCCTCCTATTTCCCTCATGACACTCTCCCCCTCTCCCTCCAGTTTAGGTTCTTGTATACATAGAATATCTATTTTGCAACTCCACACAAACTCCTTCACCACCCGCCTCTTCTCCGGCCCACCCAACCCTCTCACATTACATGTGGCAATCCGCATTGGACTTGTTCTTAGTCATCCCCTCTCCCCTCCACCTACCCCTCTTCTGGCTCCTTTCCTTCCTCTTCCCTGTCCGCTTCTCCTCTTTTAGCAACCTTTCTGGCCCTAGCATCTCTAGCCAAACCCAGCAGCAACCGAGTAGTTTGAGAGTTTCCCGACGTCTTTCCAGAAGACTTGCCTAGGTTACGACACTCTAGGCAAAGCGAACAATCACTCAACCGCTAAGTAGACACGGTAGTCAAGGAATGGCCGCTACGCAACCAGAGACAAGGATGCTGGCAGTTCTAGATTGAGTCGCTTAGGGACCTGTCGCAGTCAGGGAAGTGACCGCACACAGTCACCTGAACTGACCTATCTAGAGATTACCGACATACAGACACTGCCCTATAACACAAACCTAACACAGAACAGCCATTACGACCAACGGACAACACCAAGGGGATGGGCAGTTATTAGGGGGCCGCCCAAGGGCATGGACAGTCCAGAGAGGGCCACTCAAGGGTCAGACGCCTAAAATCCAAAGGGGGATAGGCGGTCAGGACAGAACTGCCCTAGGGGATGAGCGGTCAAGTCTTGGCTGCGCAAGCCCACTACCCAGTCTAGTTCCTGGTCAAAACGGTCTTGACCGGACCGCTGAACAAAATCGACTTACTATAGTGTCAGTCAAAATGGTCTTGACCAAACCGCCTAACGCGATCGACACTCAACTGTTGACCAAGGGTCAACTAGGATGGGCGATCAGATGCTGGCCGCTCAACCCAACGGAAAGACAGGCAGCTATAACTTGGCCGCCCAGGGGGGGATAGGCGGACCCTATCGGGCCACCCATACATGTGCGATCTATCGTGTGGCCGCACAAGCCCCAAAACCCATGAAGATAAACGGTCCAAGGCTGGCCGCCCATACCATGAACGGCACCTGGTTCGACCGTCCAACCGTGACGGTGAGCAAACCATAGGGTTGGCCCAATCTTGGCCTTCCCACATCCCATTCCTGTCGAGACAAAGGGGATACAGCCATGGACACACATACAATCACATTCTCCAGCTGGAGTCAAAACAGTGCACGGATCGCAAGAAACGGGTGAGCTAACGAAATCACCCAAATGAGACAATAGGACTTCCCGAGCTCGCCACGGTCAAACGGGACTGCTGATCGACACGAAATTGGTATCAATGGAATGCTGACGTTCCTAGGAGTCCATTGACTCCAACCGATCGCAGAATCGTCGCCGATTTTTGACGAAGCCTATGAAACCCATGAAGCCCCAACGAGCCCGATCTCACTCGTTCGAGCACCAAAAGACGTGCAGGGACAGGGAAAATGTAGAGGACGAAGTGGTGATCCATCTCTCTACCTTCACCCCAAGAAACCGCATGCCGAAGCGACTAAACCATGTCGAAAACCACCGGAACACGAACGGTGCCGATCTCAAAATCCATCGAGGGATCACACCCGCCACGCTCCAACCGCTGCTCTATCCCGCGAACCAATCTCCCCGACGCGTCCCCACCTCAGCCAGCTCTGCACGGTCGCGCGCCCCGCGTCGAGAGGATGAGAGACGGGAGAGAAATGAGAGAGAGAAGGGAGGGTGAGAAATGAGAGGGGAGAATGAACATAATTACCTTTAAATTTTTTCTGTGTGTTAAACATCACTGTGAATGTAAACTATTTGCATGCAATGCTACTATGTCTTCATGCCATAAATAATCTGGTTCCTAACCTTGGTATTGGTATTCAATTATGCATCATCTTATATTATTTTCACTTTATTTGAAACTCAAATGGGTTTTCGTTGATTTTATTTATGTTTATTGGATAATCAGATTTTGAGAAGTTAGTGGTACTAAAATATGTTCAGTTGAACCAAAGTCACCACAGTATTTGAAAATTGTGTAGTAGGGTTAAAGGATTGACAAAATGATAACTACTTCATTAATGAGATGCCTGCTTCAATGATCCAGTGCCCCGCACACCCCTTCACACCTCCTCAACCAAATTCTCAACACCCCCCTCTTGGGTGAATGGTTATCTGATGCCATCATCTCCTTCGCTTATATGTACTTGATGAAACAATTTTGGTAACGCTCTGCACTTACGAAGACCTAAGGACAGTACTTGCCCATGATTTATCAGGTGATATGCACAGAAGAGTCATCGCTAAGTGACTGTTTGTTTGGTGGCACCATGGCAAGGTGTTGTATCTAGTTATAATGTACAGCAATTCATCAGACTATGCATCACGCCATCACCAGAGCAGACCTGTACCGCTAACACATAAAAATTTGTAAGAATCTCTTTATGTGCTGATGCAAAACTCATTAAATGAGGTATTCGTGAGGACATAGTTTTTAACAAAAGAGTGACGGCGACTGGTTTTGCTTTCTCTTCTTTCATTTCTTGCATTACATTGAAATCATATGAAAGAAAGAACCAATCCGAGGTTCAAGCATGAATATTTAGCCTTTAATAAAGTGAGGGAAGATATAAGACTCGAATTAACTCCTAAAGGCTTTTGTTTCAGTTTTAAGCAGGCCTCAGACCTGGCTGTGCCATCCATTGGGTGGTCTATTGTGCGACCGCGCAGACACCCACTAACCTACTCTAAACGGTCAGAAACCAGCCGCCTTAAGCCTTAAGCAGTTTTTGTTAAACCGTGAAGGCATCATGGCGAGCAAATCACGTGATTAGCCCGATTGTGGCCTTTCCATGCCCAATTCGTTCCGAAACGAAGGGGATACATCCACAATCACACTGGTAATCACATAGATTCCGACGGGAGTCGAATCGGCTAAGAAACTGTGAGAAATGGGCGATTTTCCAAAATCAACCTAAATGGGGTTAACGAGGTTCCCGATCTCCTACCGGCCCCGAATGACCACCATTCAATGCGAGATCAGTGACTATGGGACGCTGACATCCCAGGGAGTCCATTGACACTGACTGATCGCAAAATCATCGTCATTTTCTAGTGAACCCTACGAACTCTGAAAAACCACAACGAGCCCAAACTCGCTCGTTCTCGCACCATTTAGCGTTTGTTCTTTTTGATACTAGAGCAACGCATTCCTTTATTTCCCTGAGTTTTACTAAGTCCTTAGCCGTGAAACCTGTATTAATGAATTCTCTGCTAGAAATTTCAACCCCTATTAGTTCTGGTTCAGCAATTAAATATTACTACCCCTCTAGTAAGATTCGGGTTAGTAGGCAGAATATGCCAGCTGATTTGGTTTGTATGGAAATGAAGGATTATGATGTAATCCAAAGAGCGGATTGGTTGGCTAGATATGAGGCTAGTGTCCATTGTAGCACTAGAGCTGTGTCTTTTTCGGGACACCCCGAGCTTTCTTTTGTTGGGGTTAGGCAATCTAAGTCTGTGCCACTTATTTCGACTCTTCGAGCTGAGAAGTTATTGAAGAAAGGATTTCAGGCTTTTCTAGCCTTCGTTTCTTTAACCCATAAGAAGGAATTGGAGATCAAGGACATCCCTATTGTACGAGACTTTCCAGATATCTTTCCTGAGGAATTGTTAGGACTTCTGCCTGAGAGGGAGGTAGTCTTTTCTATTGATTTAATTCCTGACGCATCCCCTGTTTCTAAGGCTCCGTACCATATGTCTCCTACGGAGTTGAGAGAATTAAAGCGGCAGTTAATGGAGTTGCTCGAAAAGTGGTTTATTCATCCAAGTACATCCCCGTGGGGAGCCTCAATGTTGCTCGTCCAAACGAAAGATGGTTCGATGAGATTGTGCATTGACTATCGATAATTGAACCAACTTATTGTCAAGAACAAGTACCCGTTGCCGAGGATTGATGAATTATTTGACCAGATAGCAGGAGCTCAATATTTTTCTAAGATTGATCTTCGATCAGGATACCATCAGCTGCGAATCAGGGATGATGATATCTTTAAAATAGCCTTCTGTAGAAGGTGCAGACATTTTGAATTTGTAGTAATATCTTTTGGACTAACGAATGCTCCTGCAGCTTTTACACAGTTGATGAATAGTGTGTTTTGACCCTACCTAAATTAGTGGGTCGTAGTGTTTATCGATTATATTCTGATATACTCTAGGAATGAGGAGGAGCATGTCGAACACTTGAAGATGGCATTGCAATTATTGAAAGATCATCAGTTGTACGCCAAATTTAGTAAATGTGACTTCTGGTTGCAGGAAGTGTCTTTTCTGAGACACATTATCACTAAGGAGGGTATTTCTGTTGGCCCCTCGAAAGTGGAGGCAGTAAAGAATTGGGATAGGCCTTCAAATGTAACTGAAGTAAGAAGTTTTCTAGGCCTGGCTGGTTATTATCGAAAGTTTATTAATGATTTCTCCAAAATTGTGGTACCCTTAACAATACTAACCCGCAAGGAGAACCAATTTGAGTGGTCAGAAAATTATGAAAGGACTTTTTAGACTTTGAAGGAGTGTTTAACCACTGCCCCTATTTTGGCCTTGCCTTAGGGTCAGAACACCAGCAAATCAACATACACAGCACAACAAAAATAAAGGCATATGAAGTGTCAAAATACAACTACAGTAGTCCAGAATAGGAGTCTCATGGGCCGTACGCCCTCGTCTCCGCCTCCGACGCACGACCCGTGGAGGGCATTTGTTGTACCCAGACTATTTCCCGATAAAATCACAAGAAACGAGGGTTCGGGCATTCCACCGAACACCCTCTAGGCACGGGCTATCCAGCCCTTTCTACAATCCCGTGAGTCCCTACAAGGGCCCTGACCAGCCTGCCGTGATGCATAGCGACACAAGTAACTCCCTGGAGTCAACTCTGGCCACTCACATGCGGGCCTTGCTTGTATCTTTCATCGTCGACCGGGCCAACCCGGGGGCACCCCGACGTCGAGCCACGCCAAGTGGCACCTAGCAAAAAGGGCCAAGGGGCCCACCCAGAAGCATGCCTTTCAACCCCCCCAAGGTCAAAGGGAGACCTAACTAAGTCAACCACGGGCTTTGGAGGCACGCCGCATGCATATACGGCTCACGCAAGTATGTTCGGCATTCCGTCGATCACCTTGTGGGCGCATATGTTCCAGCCCATCTACACCAAACTACGGGCCACCCCGTTGTTCCTGCCCCTCAATTGGGTCCCACAACGACCCCCCCAGCGAGTCGGGCCCAACCCCAACACTCAGACACGTGGCAATGACCCATCTGATCATAGCATTCGGGCCAACACGAGGCTACCCTTGAAAACCCGCCGTACAACACGGCACACAGCCCAAGGCATGGCTCACAGCCACAAAGTGCCTCCCCTTAGCTCCCACGAGCTACCGTCGTCAACCTAAGGCCTGCCGTGCGGCCCCTCAACCACCTACTCAAGCCGTTCGGCAATCCGGGGCGTGTCGGGCATTTACCCGAACACCTTGCGGGTGGCTATGGCAACCCAAAGAACGGCGCCCCCACGGGCCCGTACTAGCCTCCCAGAGATCAAAGTCCATCAAAGGACAGCCCCGAATGATGCAAGAAGACCCCCGGGGGCCATCCCTCGGGATTACGACCTCCCCCGGGGCCAGTTCGCCCCAGGGGCGGCCGCGCGCCCCAGGGAGGGCGAACCTCCTTGCGGGCCGCGCCCTCCCTCCAGCTCGGTGGTCCCATGGCCCCACTTCGTCCCAGTTCGTCCGATCCATGATCCTACAGTGCAGTTCCAGTGCCGTACCAGTCCGAGAAGTCGATACGTGAGTACGAGAACACAATGCGACAACACAGGGAATTCCTCAAGTCCAGCATGCTCGCAAGCTTCCATGTATCCTCCCAGTCAAAATGTCCTTTTGTTTTTAGTTAATTTAGGGAGAAACAAGGGCAAAAATATAATTTTATATGGTGGGACCGCTCCCCCCTCTCTCTTGGCGCCACTCCGCCTAAACCCCCAAAAAAATTGAGTGCAACACTATTCAGTGAATTTAATTTTTATTTTTAAAATTTTAGATCGTTGAATATAAGTGTGTCTTCTTGTACGGCAATTTAAGAGGACGTGAGTCTCACGTTATAAATTTTTTTTAATAAAATAATTTACTTGGCGCACAGTTTAGATGTGTAATTGATCCAAAGTGTGCACTAAAATATGTTTCAATGAGATTTTCTTCTTCAAAAATTACAGACCGGTGGCGGTGCTGGACAGTGGAGGGATTTTAAAGATAATCCCATCGTCTCCCGCAGAAACAAACGTCACTTTAAGGGTCGCTTTGGTAATGGGGTAAAGCAGATTAGGGTGGGTTATTCGGGGTGAGGTGATTTAATCTTGATTTTATTCTTTTTGTCTTGACCGAAATCGATTAGGGATAACGTTCGATTTTCGCAGTCCAACTAAAGAGATGGAATAAATCACCCGGGGTAAGTTAGGGGTGAGTCACTCGGGATGACTTACTCATTCTTAATCTAACTCATTACCAAAGTGACCCTAAATATGTAATTAGCCCGAGTGTCTACTAAGCATAACTCAATTTCATTTGACCGGGTGGTCGCACCGCCACGTTGCGAAGAAATGAGAAATTGGCCTGACTCATCTCCAATGCGGCGAGCCTTGTTGCCCGTGCAGGGGAGGTGAATTTTCCAAGACTCACCCCACTGCACCACACGTCTCGGAGGATGAGCCTTCAAGCTATTTCCCCCTCAAAATCCACGAGAACCTCACCCAAGCTTACTTTTAGATATTTTTAAAAATGACCCCTCTTGTGTCTATATTCTTTCTCCTCCAAAATCCATGTGAGCAAACTGAGACAAAACATTTTAGGGATATTTGGTTAGACTTAGGGAGATGTCGTAGATTTTAATCATTGGAATCTTAAAATTCCTCCCAGTAAGCGAAGAACCTTGCCACAGGATCACCTCAAGCCTCCCACTAGGACATCAGACCAAGCCACGGCCCCCTAACCAAGAGGTCTATTCTCCGCCCTTTGATAATGAACAGGATAAACGTGGGAGGATTTGCAGCTAATTTTGATCGATTTTACTTCTTATTCGTCGGTTTCCTCAATTTATAGGTTTGACGGGAGTCAGTGTTAACCAGGTTAAATTGAGATTGGTGAAAACATTTACGTGATTTTATCGAGACAACTTGTTTCACTAAAAAAGGTCTAAAAAACTCAGATCGAGATAAGACGGGATGATTTATTCTTCTCGTGTCCTATTCATTTATCAAAGAGGCCCCTAATTCTTCCCAAATCATTTCCACGTAGGGTGCGCGAAGAGCCGTGTAGACCGCGTTTTGTCGTAGTGTCAGCAGTAGTCGAGCCACTTGTGAGGCTCTCTTTTTGTGCTCTTGCCGGGGTATGCCCCGTGTAGTTGTACAGTGTGGCTTAAGCTGCATAGTTTAAATTGTTCACATAAGTTTGCAATAGTTTTTGAATTTGGGGGCAGATCTATTCACCCCCCCCCCTCTAGACTGCCATTCCACCTGCACAACAAAGGGTTTTCAGAGTTTTTAGGATACAACCTGCTCGGAGTCCAAGTGAGAATCCCAGGCTTACGGAGTCTTATGGAGACCTTGTGATAGTTGTTTCAATCCAACAGAAGGAATATCCAGCGGAGGGTTTCAACTACCCCCAGAATTAAGGTTTCAAAATGTGAAAAATAGTAATGACGATGAGTCGATACCATCGGAGTGACATGCCCCTTAAACAAACCTTTACATTAAATAACATTAGGCTAGCAAGTCATGAAAACGCTGAAAATTTTGAATGTTTAACAAGTTAATCAGCAAGATGTTCTACTCTCTTCATGAAATAGCATGGAGATGATGTAAGCAATCAAGGAACAAAAGGACATGGATCTATTTCACAATTTAAGCCATCTTTCATGAAATCCTAGTTATTTAGTGTGTTCTGCATCATTTCCTACCTTAGAACATGTTGTCAAATCAACATTTTTAAAAAATTAGAACACGACAAAAGGGTTAGGCTTGCTGGAACCCGAGCGTATAATGCAGTCTTAGGCAGGGCCGTGACCAGATAGACGCGGTCTATCATGGGCCACGTTCAGGCAGCCTTTACCCATTTTTTAAACTTTTTAAAAAAATAAGGACATTGGGATAATCGCACTCTATCGCAGGGCTGCGTTCTAGGTTGCGGCCATTGGGAGTACCACAATCTGAAACAGATCTTTGCCTTCCGGCGAACTCCGACACACCCTGACTCAAAACCAGATTTCGATCGATATACTGAACTAAAATTAAGCAAAATGGTATCAATGGAAAGAGCATTTGAAGGTACACACAATGATATAATTTATTGAGAATTTGGCTTGAGAGAAAATCTACCTTAGTAGATTTAAGATGAGGATGACGAAGATGCCAGAACACTAGACGACCTTGCCTCAACTCGTCGAAACCTCCCTCGATCTAGCATGCCGCCAGCCACCCGAGAAAAATAGGGTTTGCTGGGGGCGTGGCCTCCAATTTATAGAGCTAAGCGAAACCCTAGGATCCCGGTTTCAATCTAAGAAATTCTGGGAGAAAAATCTATGAGAAATTCATGGTTGACCGATTCTAGCACCGCCATCCAAAATTAGAGGTTCTATGGTTAGAGTTTCCGAGGGAAATCGATCATCCTAGGTGGGCCAAGGGTTTGGGGTTCGATTTGAGCCCATTAGGTCATGAATTAGGGTCCAATTAAGCCAATTATGGGTTGGTTCTTCCTAACTCTAAGTTAACCTACTAAACTCTAATTTGGGCCAATAAACCTATTTTGAATTTTCTTTTGGGATTTTCCACTTTGGCAATTTTAATAATGCTCGTGCTAGTGATAACATCTTTATACATATTCTGAATTAAATCAATATATCGTTGAGAAGCTCATTTATTTTCTAATGTACATCAAATAATCTCTCTCGATATTCGATAATAAGTCTTCTCTAAATTAAAAAAATTATTTATAAATCTTTTCACATCTCTACGTGCTTCTCCACTAATTGCCTTAAACAAAAAATTGACTTCTTAGTAAATCTGTTCCGTCCGAAGATTGTAAGTTTCCTTACCGCTTCTCGCTATTGCCAAATGCCTCGGAGGATAAGATTCTTTCTGGAAAATATGTGAGCAGCAGCTGAGAATCAGTTCCAACATCCGACACAGGAATACCATTCTCTTCTCTACTTCCCAATCCATCTAAGACTTTCCCGATTATTGCCTCAAGAGCTGACAAAGCAGCACTATAATTAGAGGTAAGTATACAATGGTCTACCCGTTCCATCACATGTAGGGAGCTCCTCCCCTACCTTAATTCCTCCTTTGCAGAGTGTTCATAATAACCGTTGGAATTCAATACAGTCCGAGAAACGGTGATGCCAGCCAACCCCAACACTTGAACTCAATCAGAGGGTTAGTAACTCCCAGATTATGAAGCAAAGCCATCTGCTTGACGTTGAAGTGAAACAAAATTTACTGCAACGACATTAGATATAAAGAGTCAAGTCACCAGATGCAGCAGGAAAGGTCAACCATACTGAAAGTGAGTATTTCTAATCCACTAAATGGACCAGCAAATGAATGGGGACATACTCGGAAACAAAACCGTGGCGTCTGCTTCCTGGAGCTGTCTTGTCAAGAAGCATCACGAAGAGGTGAAAAGTTGAGTGAGTTCCCAACTCCCAAACCCTGAACCAAAATATTTCCGAGGTGCTGGGCAACTTCCACATTCTAAAAACAAATGAGACAGATCCCGGGGTTAGGAGAGCAACAGCAATCAAGGAATTGAAGAACCCTGTTGTGTGATGCTCTCATATGTGGGTAGACTTCCCAAACACAGGTGATAAATATGAAAGGACTTTTTAGAAGTCACATGGTGCAACCAAAATCCATTGATAACCAAATCTTCTGATCTTCTTGCACCAATCAGTCATGCAGATCAGAAAGTAAAACATCCAGACTGAGAAGGTTTCCAAATGAAAGTATCTTGAGAACTGGTGCTGCAAATGACAGGTTGAGCACTTGAAAATTCTTGAGCAGGGGAAGAAAGAAAATTTAGAATAGAGAATGTCTCCTCAACTGCAAAGCCTCGATCTCATTCAAATATATGTTCTTCAAAGAGATCTGTTCCATTGCCTGAAAGATATTGATGCGGGACGGACTCGCGAGAGTCGAGACCGACTGGGACTCTAAGCAAGCTCGGGTACGTCCCACGCGAGGGAAGCGATCGGACGTGCGCGGTTGAGAAATATTAGTGTGAGAAAAATCATGAGAATTATCCGGGCATGCCATCAACCAAAGCATATTTATATATAGTGAGAAAGGACAATGGTGATAAGTAGGAATCAGGAATTAGTGTTTTAGGCTCAAACGCTTGGGTGTGGAACCTCCATATACATCAGTAATAGGGTGAAGTCCGTATGTCCAGGCACTCTTTATATATAGAAATTAAGTTGATAAAAAACAAACACCAACCATGCATGCCACCAACATCACAAAAGTAACCTCCCCTTTGACGGGTTCATAAATCCTCTCGAGGGCTTCAACTTCTTGACAGAAATCACAATGTTTTGGCAAGACTGCACGGTGAACAACCCCCTCTGCGGATCCCACAAAGCTTGAAAGGAAGAATATTAACTAGTTAAACACCGAAAACCCAGGTCGTGGCAACCATTTAATCCTCGATCAAAAGCGGTACGTGATTCTCTTTTCGGAAGACGTTAGTCGTTCTTGCTGCCGCATTTGTTCACCGTGCCCTTGCATGGTTGTTGCATGCATGTTTATGGTGACTCCCAGCAACGGGTGATGCAGGGCAGCTGTGCCCGCCAGCCTTCTGCATGATGACGATGTGGGGAGAGCACGGTCGCGCGGCCAGTCATGCGTGGCCGTGGGTGCGGTTGTGCTCGACGTCGATGCCGCCGATGGCGTCACTGGGGATGAACTTGCACCAGAACCAGTGGGCCCTCCAAACGTGCACCATCTCCTCGATGGGGACGCTCTTGGTCTCGGGGAGGAAGAAGTAGACGAAGATGGTCATAAGGAGGACCCAGCCGGAGAAGAAGTAGAAGAGCCCGAACTTGAGGTGGCACAGCATCGTCAGGAACACCTGACCGATGAGGAAGGTGAAGAGCATGTTGACGGACACGTTGATGGATTGCCCCGCCGAGCGGATCTCCAGCGGGAAGATCTCCGAGGGCACCAGCCACCCCAGCGGGCCCCACGACCAGGCAAACCCTGAGACGTAGACGCAGATCAGGAACACGATCGCCGTGGCCATCCCGCTAGTCACCTTCCCCTCCCCGCTCACCCCGAACAGCTTCCAGATGAGCGTGCCTACCAGCACCTGCACGTACGTCAATTAATTAAGGCGTAGTGGCGTCAATTAGGATGATCGATTAAGCCACCCAATTAGTGCTATAGCACGTCTGTGTGCATGTTGATCGTCTAGCAAACTATATAGAGGTACCAAGTAAGCTAGAAAGAGTTCCTCTCCTAAATAAATTAACAAATAAATATATGTATGTATGATCGATCGATCACCTGGCAGATGAACATCTGAGTGCCGCCTTCTAGGAAAAGCTTGCGGCGGCCAGCCCTGTCGACGTAGTAGATGGACACAGCGGTGGCTAAGACGTTGACGAGGCCGGTGATGACGGCAGAGACGAGGGAGGCGTGTCATACCTTTCATGACACTTGATAGCTTTCCCATCGATTTCCTACTGAGCGCATCGGCAACAGCATTTGCCTTGTCAGGATGATATTGAATAGCAAAATCAAAATCTTTAAGGTACTCCAACCATTGCCTTTGTCTCATATTTAGCTCATTCTGAGAGAATAAATACTTCAAGCTCTTGTGGTCTGAATAGACCGTGAATTTCTCTCCATAAAGATAGTGACGTCAAATCTTCAAGGTAAATATAACAGTAGCTAGTTCCAAATCATGAACAGGGTAATTCTCCTCATGTCACTTTAACTATCTTGAAGCATAATAGATTATCTTGCCATTTTGCATAAGTACATAACCCAGACCAATGCCAGATGCATCGGTATAAACCTCAAATCCACCACCTTCTACGGGCAATGCTAGTATAGGTGCCATAGTGAGATGTTCCTTAAGAGTCAAGAAATTTTCTTCACATTCCCTTGTCCACTCGAAGGAATTTTCCTTTCTAGTAAGTCTGGTTAAAGGGGCAGTGATTTTAGAGAAATCCTTGATAAATCACCTATAATAGCCAGCCAGACCAATGAAACTCTGAACTTCAGATACAGTGTTCGGTCGGCTCCAGTTCCTAACAGCTTCAACATTAGAAGGATCTACTGCAATGCCTTCTTTAGAAATGATATGACCAAGGAAAGAGACTTTCTTAAGCTAAAATTCACATTTGTTTAGCTTAGCATAGAGTTGATGTTCCTGTAAGGTTTGCAAAACAATCCTTAGATGTTCCTCATGTTCCTCCTTTGTCTTCAAATAGATGAGAATATCATCAATGAACATGACAACAAATTGGTCGAGATATGGCCGGAACACATTGTTCATTAGTTGCATGAATGCAGTCGGTGCATTAGTTAAACCGAACGGCATAACCACGAATTCATAGTGTCCATATTTGCTTCGAAAAATAGTCTTATGAATGTCTTCTTCCTTGATCCTTAGTTGATGATAGCCAGACCTGAGGTCAATCTTGGAGAAGTACTCCACGCCAGAAAGTTGGTCAAACAACTCATCAATACACAGTAGTGGGTATTTGTTCTTGATGGTAAGCTGATTCAATTACCGGTAATCAATACACAATCTAAGAGAACTGCCCTTCTTCTTAACAAATAAGACTAGCGCACCCCAAGGGGACGTGCTAGGTCGAATGAAGCCCTTTTCTAGCAGCTCCTGAAGTTACTTCTTTAATTCCTTTAACTCAGTGGGGGACATCCTGTAAGGAGCTATTGACACTGGTGCTGCTCCAGGTGTGAGTTTAATGGTAAAGTTAACCTCCCTTACGGGTGGTAAACCAGGCAACTCGGAAGGAAAAACATCTAGAAACTCCCTAACTATGGGGATTTCGTTTATCTGGGTCTCCATAGACTCGGTAACTACTACGGAGGCAAGGAAAGCTTCACACCCTTGCGAAATGAGTTTGTAAATGTGAAGAGATGAAATAAGAGAAGGATGCTTCCGATATTTGATACCAAGAAAGAAAAATCGTGGGAGACCAAGTTTCCGGAAAGAGATTATCCTACTGTGATAATTTATATAGACATCGTCATCTACAAGCCAATCAACACCAAGTATGGCATTGTAGCCCTCCATATCAAGGCATACAAGATTTACGGGAAGGTTATGACCTTCTATAGTGACATCACTATTGAGAAAATAGGTTTTCAATTCTGTTCCTGGCCCTAGAGGAGTAACTATGGTTAAATCCCATGGTAGGGGAACAGGTGAAATAGGTAATATTTTTGCAAAGGAGCTAGCAATAAAGGAATGAGTAGCACCTGTATCAAATAACACAAAAGCAGGATGGGAATGAATATGAATGGTACCTTCAATGAGTTCACCTTCTTGAGTTGGTTCATCCTCCAACACGGCATTCAATCTAGGTTGTCACTTTCTTCCACCATTATTTCTCGTAGATGTTTGCTCTCTCATGAGAGGACAGTCAGGCATGCGGTGCTCCCGACTTCCACATCGTCGGCATGCGCCCAAATGCTTCCAGCATTCTTCGACCGCATGACCGAATTTATCATAAAATGTACAAGCCGCCATGACTTGCTCATCTTCTTCTTCTTTAACCATCTTGTTCCGGTGATCCTCCTTGCCATTCCCATTCCGGGATCTCTTCTTGTTATCCCGAGAACTGTAGGTGATGCTGAACTTTTCCTGCTTCTTCCCTCACTGATCAGACTTCCGGCTCGGCTCCTCTACGTTGACATTGAGCTTGTCGACCTTTTCCAATGTCTGATCACACAAATGTGCCCGTTGGACCATCTCTGCATAGCTCCGAATATTTTACGGGCCAAGGTGCTGGATGAAAATCGGCCGCAGCCAGTCCATAAAGCGATTTGCTTTCAAAAGATTTGTGCTCACTAGATGCTGAGCATAGGGTGCCAGGCGAGAAAATTGTAGCTCATATTTTGTCACCATCAACTTACCTTGACGTAGTGATGCGAATTCGGCCGCCTTCCTCTCCTTAACATGCTCAGAGAAGTACTTGGCTCGAAAAAGGTCAAGGAATCCATTCCAAGTATATGGTGCATCTGCAGGCGGTGCAGGTATAGACTTCCACCAGGTACGGGCATCTTTGTTCAACTGGAACATGGCGAGATGAACCTTCTCTTGGTTAGTACACTGCATGACCTCGAATATACGGTTCATTTCATCCATCCAGTTTTCTACCTCATCCGAGTTAGAGGAACCCGTAAACTGCGGAGGGTTTAAACTCCAAAAATTATGGTGTAGATCGCCAGCTCTTGCCCAAGCGTCGGCTTGGGCTATATTTTGCAATGCCTGGGTGAGTCCCGCAATAGTTTGTTGCATTCCATGCCAATCAACATGATAAGCCATGATGAGAATAAGGTACCTGAGAAGAGTAATAGAGTTGTTAATTTTAATAGAGTTGGTGGGATTAATCCTTGAGAAAATTTCTAATTACTATCTTATCTCAGGTTCTACCCCATTTCTCTCACGGTTGGGAATTTCTTCTCTCGTTTCATAGGTATGGGTCCCTAAACCCTTGACTTAACCTATGACATGACATTTTTTCTTAGGACTTCTAGTCCTATGCTCTGATACCACTTTAACTGTCACACCCCGAGCTTTCAATATAACGGAAGGAATATCGAGAACATGAACAGCTGGCATGGTAAGCCTCTCACAAGCATGCAATCAGAGCGCAAGACAATCACATAAAAGTAATTGCACAAGTAATTAAGTAAAATTTCTATTTTATTTCATAATAATAATGGCAAAGTACATACGATCCATGAATCTTGACCTTCTTACATCTCGACTCAAGAAAATAGAAAAGTACAATAAAACTGGACTAGACACTTGACATCTAGGGCTTCTCTTGATCCATTTGACCTTCAATCACTCTCGGACCCGCTACTTGTATATTTTGAATCTGATTCACCAGTACTTCCTAGAAAATTAAAAAAGTAGGTATGAGCACACTTATCCAGTAGGTATCTTCGCATCAACATAAAGGTAATATTAAAGTGATTAATGTCTTTAGCTCTAGATTTGTAAGGTATAAATAAGCATGCAGTAAATCAGCGATATAAACCAAGACAACCAAGAATATAGAGTCCTGAGATAACTGAGCAAGTAAGCAAGATCGAGTATAGATATCATGAACAAGCAAGATAAATCATGTAGAAGTAAATTTGGCATTTCATGAATAAGAAAGTACGAGTATGTAACTAGAAAGTACTCGCATAACCTTGTAAAGACTATGTAAAGTTTATGATGAATAAAGGATTTGGTTATCTCTACTTTTACGCACTCTGTCTTTGTGTCGAATACACTTATGCTCTAATTGACATGATTGATATAAACTCATCACGCATACCGGGTTCCTTCCTCGCTCGAGACGTGACAGTTTTTGTGGTCTCAGAGCTTAGGATATTCAATTCCTAGGAAACCTAATTCCAAGGATAAATATTAACTTTTACCTGGTGAGGTTGGGTAGAACCATGGGTTAAGATAACTTAGGGAGTTAAACTTTTGATTAATAATATACTAATATAGTTATGTAATCTTGTAGGAACATGGCCGCCGAACGTGCTCAATGGCGTAACATGCAACGCACTATACAAGGCCTTACACAAGCACTATAGCAAGTAGCATAGGGCAGAGTAAACCGTGGAGCGTGCAAACTCCATCGTAGTTTCTGGAATATGAACCTGCCGAAGTTTATTGGCTCATCCGACCCCGATGATGCCGAGCATTGGCTTAGAGAGGTAGAAAGGATATTCCATGTTATGTAATGCATGGACGAAGAAAAGTTGTCACTAGGTACTTTCCAATTGGAAAGGGACGCCCGATTCTGGTGAGAGTCAATCGAAGCCACTTTAGGACAAGATCCAATTACATAGGCCGAGTATGTTGAGCATTTCAACAACAAATACTTCTCAGACTGGGTACAAGAAAAAGAAGGCCACCGAATTCGCCACACTCAAACAACGTACCTTATCAGTGGCCAAATATGAGGCCCAATTCTCTAGGCTATCACGGTACGCAAAGCACTGAAGCACCTAAGCCAATCTCTAGTCAGAAGCCTCCCATGGGAAATCCCCCAAATAAGAAGCTTCACCTTCAAAGGTCTCTTCAGTCTCCAAATGTAGGAAACAAAAGCGTGACGCAAGCCACCATCCGAGATGATGATGTAGGCAAACCTCACAGAGAAAATTTCCTCCCTGTCCCACCTCCACGACCAAGCATCCTTGCAAAGGAAGCGGGGCAAAGTCCAAGAGGAAGGAAAGGAGGTCCTGAAACCTCTCCAACTCGGCACTCGAGAAGCCCCTCCTGAAAGTCGGCGCCCAGGTGCCCCCTGAAAGGTGGGGTCGAAGGCACGGTCGACTGTCCTAAAAGGGTCTGCCTAGATCGCGAATAGACTAGGACAAGAGGCATCTAAAAAGAAGTCAACACACCATCTATCCTTCCAGAAAAAACATTGGTTGTCTTTCCCTAGACGAACTCGGGCCCCAGAGGAAAGGAGGCCCCTATAAAAAAAGATGTCGCACCAAATAGAAGACATTTGGGGTGGAGGTGGAAAATCTCCCAAACTCTCCTCCTCCCAAAGTACCTATGCCTGATGAGCTGTGCCTAGAGACTCTCATCTCCTGCTCCCAACCTCCAAATCCACTTACTAAAAAGAGCCATGTTCCATGAAGAGTATTGCATGTAAGCATCAAAAGACATTATTATGCACATTAAGACATAGTTGAATCATTTTCAAAAGAACAATAATGAGTCATAGTTGGATATCATCAAAATAATAGAATCATGTATGTTCCACACATGCACAACATTCCCCCTTTTTGATGATGGCAAACTATGAGTCATTATTTCAATAAAAGATAATTATGATCAACTCAGTCAGTGACATGCAATTTGGCAAACACAGATTTCCCCCCTTAAGCAAGCTCTCTCCCCTTGACAATACTGAAATGATGGCTCATATATCCTCTCCCCCTTTTACATCATCAAAATGGGAAGACAGGAGGGCTCAAGAGTGAGGGAGGTGTTCAGGGCATGGGTGAGATGAAGAGAAGGGTTAAGGGTGAATGCTAAAATTCCAACTTAGCACAAGATCCAGAATGGATGCAGATCGTGAGTAGCTAGTGAGTATAGTAACATGGAGCATGAGCATGAAATGTGAGAACAATGCTAGGAGTAGTCAAGCGAGCAAGTGCAAGATGTAGACCAACATGCAGCCATTGAAAGTGCACGCACAATTTTTCAAATTTTTCAATTTTTATGTTTTGTTGTGTTTTAAAATTTTTATTTTTGATTTTTCTATGTAATGCAAGAAAATGCAGGAAAATGATCTACTGATATGCTAGATGCAAAGAGTAGTGATGCAGTTAAAATTAGAAGGGCCAGTAGGCTGAAATAGAAGTGGTGGCAGAGTTCATGTTGCAGGGGTTTTCAAGGTCAGAAGGATCAACATTCTCCTTCGTGAGCATCAACAATGAAGACCATTATGCACATTAATTAATGGTTCAAAGGTTATAAACCCAAAATCTAAGCGAAAGAACCCTGTAAACATGTGCTCATATATTTAATAGAGCTAAAACAAATGCCTCCAGATTACATACCTTGCTCTTATTTCTTTCCATCTTATGCACAAATTTCATGAGGCAGCCCTAGAAAAGAAGTTTAGACAAGTATTGAAGATAAACATTGCAAAGGTGCAGAATTCCTTTTAGGGTTAGCCTTCAAAGTTACATACCAACTGATGTCAACATTCAAATATCAATTGTTAAACACAAGTATGATGCCAATAGATAAATGCATTGGTTTTTCATAGATTTTGCATTTTGGTCAATGTTTCAAGGACACTCATGTTTAGTTCGCCCTTTTTACATGAGAAAACATATTGATTAGATGCCAGACTCCCCGGTTACTCAGGATTTCACTAACCGTCATGTCTCAATTTGTACAGAGGTGGCTTGTCATATCATGACATAGTCCACGTCACTTTTTGGTGAAGGGACATAGTTTCTCAATGAGCTTTAGCTATTATTCTATCTTAGGTTTTATCTTTCTAGATTCTTTAAATAGAGTTAACTGGACGTATCCTTTATCCTAGGAAAGAGCATTAAGAAGGTTTAAGGGGGTTGAAGAAGGAAGAGAGGGAGAAAGGGAGAGGAGAGATTTTTGGTCTTTTGAGACGGAAGGTGAATCTTCCTGTCGCTAAGAGTAGTAGGCCTAACAGTGGTTTCAAGAGGCTCACCAACATTGAAGGTCATTGAGTGAGAGGATTCATTCACGAATGATAAGTCAGCACCTCTTTCTTTCTTCTTCTATGCGAATTCCCCTTTTCTTTACTTTTCCTTCCTTTTTCTTTCAGCCATACCCTTTCTTTTTGGGCCCGAGGAGATTTTTCAAGCTGTCCTGGCTTTCAAAACTCACTTCCAACATTACACTTGGCATGAGGGCGATCATCAAAAAATGGAAACTTCAAGGGCTCGTGGTTCACGTCAAGTATTATGACAAGATTTATATGGACTGGGCAGCCATGGGTGCGTTGGTAGAGGTTTGGCACCCTCAAACTCACACTTTTGAAGCAACCATCCTTCTCGAGGAAGGGGAACTTCTACTTGATTTGAAAAAGTTCTGAAAGGATGGCAAGATAAAGATCCTGTGCATGCTGAAGAAGACAACCACCGAGGAGGTGCTTGGAAGCTTCATGCCCTACGGAGCCATCAAGGGCGTCCAAACTCAAAAAGGCATCAATTTATAGAAGCTTGCAGAATGGACCATGAATGCCCTGAAGGAGTTGACAAGTGATGATCATTTGGAAGTACTCATGAGGGGATTCACAATCTGGTTAGCCGGAGCTCTCCTCTTCCCTTGCACTGATAACATCATGGAGGAGGATCAACTGGGGGCGATTTATGACTTTTGGGAGGGCAAAAGAGTGGGGCCCGCCATCCTTGCTTATCTCTACATCGGTCTCACAGCCTCCAGCATGGGCCGACTTCCTTACGGATGCATACTCCTTCTCAAATGCTGGCTTGACCTCCATTTCAAATTCGACCATTGTGAGGGAGCGTAGACTCTCTTGAGGATCTTCCAACAAAGCCCCCTTTCTTACATGTCTGATGTGTTGGGCTTTGGTGGGAATATGTCTAATCGTGTGTCCTGACTAAAGACATGTGGGGATTGGCATACCCACTTCGGCACCGTGGCGCAAAATCTGTTCACCTATGCTCCAGCATGCTTATTCCGACATGAGCTTGTTATATGATCTGCTCCTGATGCGGAACTTCTACTCATCGGCACAACTGAATTTGTCGTTTATAGTGCGCACCGGTGCCACTCTCAAATCGGCCTCCCTCGTCATTCTTTCCCTACGCTTTCTGACTCTCCTCTGATTAAGGAAATAAAGTCGAGCACAGAAGATGTGAAGGATGTGAAGGTGATCAAAGCATCATGAAAAATGAGCGTTCCGTGGAAGACGGTGGTGTATGTAGAGGAGAACCGGGAGCAGTAGAGGGCTTATGTAACAGCATCTCTCCTAGATCCGAAGTGTCGAGAGTATAAATAGGGTGCGCATCATACAGAGAAACTTCAAGATGACCCCAAAACAAAAGAAAGTGCACGAAGGCGACAACATCCACAAACCCGAGTCGAGTCTAGAAAATCCGAGGGCTGGTCTACGAGGGGCTCCAATGACCCACAAAATGCCGCGGTCTCGATTTCGAGAAGTGGACTTAGATTATCGTCAAACTATACGGCCATTGATATACATCCCTTTAAGGAAGATCACCCGGAGACCATGCTACGAGGAAGCAAGCCCCCCGAGGATCCGAGAGTGATCAAAAACTTCGGCACGGGGTCAAGCATAATCAAATCCAAGCATGAGATCCTGAAAGGGAAATAGCCTTCTCACCAAGCCAATCTGCTAACCATGAAGAGATGCATGGGGAACGCAACACGGGCACAAGGGAAAATAAGAAAAAAAACATGAATTAAGATCGCACATCACACACACATTACGGAGGAAGAATTTTTCAGAGGATCTTTCCCTGTCATTCCTCAACCATCAAAGGATAAGAGTACACAAAAGAAAAGAAGAAAGTAATACATGGAAAATAGGAGCAGTTGCTCTCTGCACTCTCCCTCTCAGCTCTCCTTTCTCTCTCACTCTCCCTCTTTAAGACTTCTTCGGGCTAACTGCGGGAGAAAGATGCAACAGAAGGGAGTCCCAGAGCTTCCATAGAGTGAGAGAGAGTTCAGCCAGGGGAGCGAAGGAGAGCCGGGGAGTTCACTCAAGAGGAATCGAGAGAGCTAGCACTGAGATCCCCCTCCTCCTCCTTTTATGCAAGCACCAAGGGAAGCCCTCATTGACGTGCATCGTTTCAGCACCATGGGGGGAAAGCATGGGGCTTGATGTGTGTCGAGCTACACTCCATTCACTTGCGCCACTCCAAGTGAGGATGACAGGCTTCATGCTTCACACTGCTCGAGCAGGTGTTGTGGTGAAACCCCTCGCTTGTCAGCTCATGAACATGGCACGTTGCCAACGTGCTCACTGTCTCCCGTCTCTGCAAGTCATTAATGGTGAACAGAGTCTCTGGATTTCTCACGCCGGTTCGTGTAGCAAGTAAGGTCACACCGTATCAAGTGTTCAGCATGAAGGCGCGCCTATTCAAGTGGTTGTAGCCTATGCCGATTTAGTTCATGGAGAGGGGACCTTTGCTGTGTCGGTTCACGTGGGGTTAGCCCATTGCACGCCGATTCACTTTGGGCATGAGGCACAGCGCCGTATCAAATGGCATGGGGAGCGGGCTGATTCAAGGGCCCAAAGAAGAAAGGAAAAGAGTGTGCCGATTCATGTATAAACGAAAATGGGAGGAGAGTGGGGGTGAGCCAATTCAACCCCCCTCCTCCTATTTTTCCCTTCATTTTTTTCTTTTTTTCTCTTTTTTTGAGAGTGGAAGAATGAGTAGAAGAGATGTGGAACAGGAAGCTGGAGAGGCCAAGGAAAATCTCCTTTTATCCTTTGTCATTTTATTTCCCCTTTTTGCCGCGGTGACCGATGCTTTATAAAATAGCTGGCCTTGCCACCGTCGCTAGCAGAATACATGACGTGTTCCATGTGTCTATTCTAAGGAAATATGAACCAAACCCGTCCCATGTTGTTGATTATGAGCTGTTAGAGTTGCAGCCCGATCTCACTTATGAGGACAACCAATCAAGATTCTTGATCGAAAGGAGCAAGTGTTGAGGATGAAGATGATCCTACTGGTGAAGATGTTGTGGCGAAATTGCTCAACTGAGGAAGCCACGTGGGAATTTAAAGAAGAGATCAAGAGCAAATACCCCCAATAGTTTGATACGTATCAAATTTAAATTTCGACGAGAAAATTTCTTAAGGGTGAGAGAATTATAACACCCTGACTTCAGGAAGACTATGAATTTATGGGGTTAGCAAGGTTAAGGGTCTATTAGAGTGGGCCCCCTTTTAGTGAACCTGAATCCCTTAAGGGAAACCCCTAGTTAGAGAGGGGTAGCCTGCTATTTGCAGTATAATTTTGCATATGAATGTCCAAAAATCATGGATAACCCGACAATCCACATTTTCTATGTTGAGTAATTTTTAAAATTTTGTTATTTAGAAAGTCAAATTTGTCGAATAATGAGTCGAAGTATTGGATAAGAAGTTGAGATAGGTGCTAAAGATAGGCGGAGTTAGGGCCTAAGATGAGATAGGCACTAAAGATAGGCGAAGATAGCACCTAAGGTTGATATAGCTAGAGTTTTGAAGATAGGCATTAGAATTTATAGATAGGCGATGTTTGATTGAGATAGGCGCTCTTAAAGCAAGATAGTCATAAGAGTGTTAAGATAGTCACAGCCCTGACTGAGATAGTCGCTAAGATAGGCAATCTAACGTGGAGATAGCTGATAGGTTTTAATAAGATAGGCACTAGATTTTTAGTGGGATGGGCACTTTTGAAGTTGAGATCATGGTTTGCTGACTCAGTCCGACTCGGGCCGACTTGGGCGTGTCATACCGTATCTGGAAAAACCTGATACGGTGCGGATCGTCCCGAGTCAGGTCGAGTCGGGTCGAGTCACTGTGTATTTTTGAGAGACTTGGCTGTACCGTACCGGATCAGGGAAGATCCGATTCGGTACGGATCACCAAGTCGGTGAACCCTGGTTGAGATAGGTGGCCACCTCTTCGACTGCTCCTTGCAGAGTGGACCCTCCACCTAGGAGGTTAATGATGATCAGTCCGAAAGAGATGGAGCTGGAGGTGACCGGGGGTAACCTCGTTCTGGCTGTCGTTGTCAGGGGCGTTGAGGATGTTGCCCCTAGGTCCGAGGATGAGCATCCCCCGGAGATTGCCGAATACTAAGACTCAAGAGGGAGACTCCAGGCTGTCTCCGAGCCAGAGGGAAGCCGATGTAGCTCGAGTGGTGTTGCGGGTACGATATCGATGGCTCACTGTGTCATATCTCTCGCTAGCTCTGGTGTCCGCACCAAAGAGACCAGGCAACTACGCAAGAAAAGATGATCCGCGTTTCTATCCTTATCACCAAGTAGCGGGACATCCTGTCGAGGATTGCTATGTGTTGAAGGATATCATTGAAGGCCTGATCAAGAAAGGCAAATTGTAAATGGGTGAATACAAGGTGGATCCATCATTCCCACACCAAATACCCGTCTTCCAGCAAGCAGCCCCACGTGGCATCACTGTCCCTGCTGTCCCTCACAAACTTGGCTAAAGTCAACATCTAAGCATCATCCCACAGCTTGAGTATAGATATTTGTAAAAAAAAAGAGAGAAAAAGAAGAAGAAGAAGAAGAAAAGAGCATGTTCTGAGGGTAGGCACTAATAAGCAAAAAAAAAAGAAAAAAAAGAGGATGAAAAGATCATGATGGCCCTATCCATTGAGGGAATGGACACTCCCCTTATATCCTGATTTGTACCAGATAAAACTACCATCGTGGGATTTGTGTGGTGGAGCAAACTACTCATCCCCTCCCTGAGGAGGTCAGCGCTCTCTTACACCCCACCTTGGTCAGTTCAAAAAAAAGAGTGAAAAAAAAAAGAAGAAGAAAAAATCAATGAAGGGTGATACGCCCGCACGGCATTTCATTATTAGGGCCACCCAAGTTGGCAGCTTAAAAAAAGGGAGCAAAAAAAAAGAGAAAGAAAAGGAGGAGCAAAAAAAAAGAGACAAATCCTGAGTCAAGTAGAGAGAATAAAATGACCGGCCCGTTTATGGAGATCAGGAGGACTTCGTTATTGCAAATATCAACATAAAGTGGCCCACTGGGATGCATGGTGCCTTCCCATCTTCCCATCCTACGGGGATTTCACCATTTGTCCCACCGGGATTCACCCTCTACCCTTGGTATGTGTCCTGTGTCCCGGCCAATGCATTCTCATTGCCTTCTGACATTCAGCCAACGATTACACCAAATATGCCAATACATGTCATATTTGTCCAATGGGGCTCTCCCACCGTTACTGTTTCAGACTTCTTGCCCAACATTGTCCCATAAATCTCCCTTTTCCCTGACATGAGCACTCCGGCCTCGCCGGGCTTGAGAATCTTTCTCACCAGTCCCGCTGGGTTGTGTCCATAAGGCCCTTTTCATTGGCTTGAGGCACTCCGCCCTAGCCAAGATAAAATTACCCTCTGTCCCACCGGTCCGGGCCTATAAAATCTTTTCTTCGGCATGGGAACTCTGCCGTTACTGAGCTCTGAAAATTACACTTTGTCCCACTAGGTCAAGTTCAAAAAAAAAAACTCTTGTCCCTTGGCAGTGGGGAAAAGTCCAGTACACGAACTCTAAATTGTCTGATAAACTTAAACGCAAAATACATAAATGCAAATAAACATGCTGATGATATCCCAAACCCTTAAATTTTAATTCATCATCAGTGTATCCGCATTTATTTTATATTTTCGCGTGTAAAAGGATTGGCACGTTCGGTGGGACTTTTCCTACCTTTCATTTCTCTATCGAAGAATGGCCTTGCCTCGACAAAGATTGTGACTCCTTCACACTCTTGTAAGAAATTCGAAGGATTCCTGCCGTTGAAGCTATCACTGGGGGCATCAAGGTTAAGGCTGTCAGGGACATCAATGTTAAGCGGTTCCTTTTGAAGCCTAATGTTGACACAAAACACATCAAGCTGCTCCTGCTAATAGGGGCAACGCCATCCCGGCTGTGGCTGTTGCCGCTGTGGGCATCAAGTTTAAAACTTCTTATCGAAGCCAAATGTCAACACAATACATGTCCAAGCTGCAAATACTAATAGGGGACAACACCACCATAGCCGTGGCCACTGTTGCTCGGTACGTCCAAGTGAAGGCTTCCTACTGAAGACTAAGTGCCAACAAAATCCATATGTTGTTTCTGCTAGCTAGGGGCAATGTCGCCGCCTTGGTAGAAAATCTGTTGCGGCTATATCCAAGTCTGGCAAGATTGGTCTTTGTCGGGAAAAAGAACACAACTGGCTAGATAAAGGCGAGCCAATCTCACAACAATGCTTTGCCGAATACACCAACCCAAGCTGGAAATGAAAAAAAACTAGTGCTTAAGCTTCGTGTCCGAAGCCAGCGCATCGGTGGAAAGTCAAAGTCTCCACGTCTGGTTAAGGGGGCAATCTTGTTGCCGTCTACATCAAGTTTAGGTAAAAATGAAAGAAGTTAACGTCCAAGCCTCATGTAAGAAGCCAAAGCCCTTATGCCCAGGTGTGAGGGCGATTTTGTGAAACAACTTCCCATGGAACAAATATGGGTCCCCCAGGAGGAGGCCCGAGAAATGAAAAAGGTTAGGGTAGTTCAATTTGCCTAGTCGTCACCCTAACGGTAACCCGAGAAGCTGACAATCCAAGATCCCTGAATCCCCCCATCATTGGGGGTAGAAGAAAAAGGGGTATAATAAAGTCCTTCGGTCATCAGAAGCAATCCGAACCAAGGAAACTGATAACTTTGGGGCTTCCTCATCCCAGGTGTCAGGTTTTAACTGACTAAGGGAGTTTACTCACTCGAGTTCAGAGCCTCAGAAGAAAAGGATAAAACATACCCCAAAACTGCTCCCAGAAGCAAATAGGGGGCATTTCTTGCTTCTTCAGACACCATATCTGGGTATGTCATCCCACATAAGGTGTTGATTTAAAGATACAGAAAGTCAATCTTGATAAAAAAGTGACCAAGAAAAGTCAACAGCAATGAAACATCACGCAGCTTTGTCTCATATACCCCTAGAGCGGGGGTATGTTCTTCTTCAAATGCCCCTGAACCAGGGTGCGTTCTTTTGCTTCTTATCCCCTCGTGGTGGGGTATATTCTTTATAGCTTCTATGCCCCCACACGGGGTATGTTCTTTTTGCTTCTGTGCCCCAAGAACGGGGGCATATTCTTTATGACTTCTATGCCACCAGGCGGGGTATGCACTTCTTCAAATACCCCTAAGCCGGGGCGGACTTCTCTTCATATGCCCCTACACCGGGGCGTAACTTCTTCAAATGCCCCTAAGCTGGGGCGCAATCTCTATAGCTTCTGTGCCCCCAGGCGGGGTATGGCTTTTCTTGCCTCTCATGCCCCCCCAAGGTGGGGTATATTCTTCTTCTTATTCCCTGTGGCGGGGTATATGCATGCTCTCTTCGGGAGTGGTGGCCGTGCTTGGCCTCATTGCTATAAAGCATTCCCCACAGCGGGCAGGAATTCATCAAACTACAATTGTGGTTTGTTGGATCCTCTAACAGCCGCTCGAGGGGTCATCTTGTGCCGGATAGGGGCAGTAGGAAGGTGGGACGGACCAGGGCATTGCATCATGGACTTGGACCATCCTAGAGCCGGGCGGGATGCCGGCCTTCTTCTTGTTCTCTTGGTCGGCAATGCTCGTCAACTTTTCTTTTTGTCCTTTCATTACTTATATTCTTTTCTTTTGTAATAGACCAAGGTGGGTATGCAGGAGAGCGCTCACCCCCTTAGGGAGGGGATGAGTGGTTCGCTCCATCGCATCAATCCCACAATGGTAATCATCATTCAGCACGGGTCTCGACAGATATGGCCGTGTAACCCTCTCTCGCCAGTTCTTTCTCTTCTTTTTGTCTCCTTCTTTTCTTCTCTTCTTCTTTTCTTTCTTTTTTTTAGCGGTCTTCATTTGTTCCTGGAAGTTGTAGGTGCCTTAGAGTTGCATCTTCGAGGCCGTAAAGACAATTGCGCCTAGTCTGACTTTTCTCCCCATAGGGCTGGTGAAGACAGCACCTACAATTCATCAAAGCAGGCAAACATTATTTATTAGGGGGTCATGAGGCTCTGAATCCCGACGAAGAGAAGAAGAGTGGTTTTGGTCCCACCGGGCATGCTAGACTTGTGGACGCACTTTTTATTAAGATCTAGTGGTTTATTTGTTGATTGGTTTATTAAGGTGGGTTTATTCATTTATTAAGTGCGTGGGCGTGCCAGTCACAAAGTGACGGTTTATTCAGGCTTCATGGAAGCCCTTGGTGCGCTCGATCTGACTCGGTCAGATGATTGTGTGGCTCGTGTCTGGACCAAAACTCACCGCGGCATAAAGGTCACGGCGTCATTTACATCCCCTCAAAGAGGGGACCACCCTTGATTAATCGCCGAAAATCAGGACCTCATGGCCATAAAATTAAACTTGGACTGCCACGTTATCTCATGGAGGACCCGTCTCACCTTCCACCCATCAAAAAGAGGGTTCTCCCTAGCGAAGAAGATGAAGAGGAAGTTAAGACAATCAAGGCTCTTTGGAGGGTGAGCAAGTTCTTTAAGCCAGTGGAGCATGTGGAGGAAGAAGATAGTGAGATGAGAGAGTCTTATGTGAGGGAGCTTAGGAAGATAAGGGCCTAAATGGCTCATAAATGTATCTTTATCTTCCATTTCATTTCAATAAAATTCAGCCTTTTATTTCCTTGAGCCAAATCATAAATGAGAATCTTCAAATCATTTGATTGACTGCCCTGCTATTTCAAAGAATTCTCAGGCAAATAGCATCCTACATAACAGCCACTAATTAAAACAACGTCCAACAGGACAGTCGCTAATTCATTGACATATTTTGAATTAATTTCCAAAAATCGACGTCCAAAATACTTCCTCAAAAATTCAATTTTCACAAATAACGCATGCCCATCAAGGTGCTTATTCTCAAAATATTTCTATTTTTAAATTCGCCATTTCCACAAATAGCATCCTTAGATCCAGGCGCTGATTCATTTTAATTTTCAAACAAAAACAAATAAGCGTCCACTAAGGAGGATGCAGTTCCTTTTGTAACTACAACTGGATGCCCCACGATCTCTCCCTCTTCTTCTTCCTCCTCCCTTCATTCAAACCCTCCCATCTCGTTCTTTCTTCTCTCCCAAAACCCCCCCAGAGCCCCATGCAACCCTTCTCAAACTCTCTCTCTCTTTCTCCCTCGACGATGTACACCGGTGATGGAAGCTCGGGGAAGCGTCGACATGTGATGGCCCACGTGGTCGTCAACCTCGGGGATGTGGCGGCGGCCAAAGAAGGCCAGGCGGCGGTGGTTGCAGAGGAGGCGACAGCGGTGGGCGTGGAACCGACGGCAGCGGCACTGGTTGCAGAGGAGGCGCCTGCGGTGGGCGTGCAACCCACGGTGATGGAGGAAGAAGGTGAAGGGGAGGAGATGGAGATTCTCACCGGTGAGGATGGAGAGGAAGACAGAGGGGGAGAAGAGGAGAATGATGGGGGGTCGATCACGGCGGTGGAAGGTGGAGAGACACTGGTAGAGGGCACGACGGTGGCGGCAGTGGTACGTCAACGGTGGCACCCCCCCCCCCGCCGGCCACTGTGGGGGGCAGTGGACTAGGAGACCACAAAGAAGGTAAGTACCCCTACCCTCTTCTCTTTATAATTCAAGACATAGGGGACGGTGAGGGGACGAACGGGAGGAAGGGGATGAAGAAACTGTGTCCACCAAGGTGGACACAGAACATAATAGACGCCCACCATGGTGGACGCCAACTATTTTTATTTATTTATAGCACCAAAAAAAAAGTAAAAAGCAAATGACAGCGTACACATCAGATGCAAAAAACGTCTTGCTAGCCGCGTCAATCTTTAGAGTCCAAGGTCGCAACCCGTCCATGTCGAGTCTCATAGTCGTCCCGCATCACTCTAGTCCTGGTATCTAGTCCCGATATCCAATTCCCAAATTCCAGATGCTAGTCCTAATATCCAGTCTCCCATCCCAACATCCAATTCCCAATCCTTAGTTCTAGTCTCCAACAATAGGCCAGTACACCTCATGCAGGTAAGCCTTCCATCCCAACTTCTAGTATTCAAATCCTAGTCTCTAGTCCCAGTACCCAATTCCTAGCCTCCAGTTTCCAATTCTCAGTCTCAATATCTAGTCTCCAATCCTAGTATCTAGTATCTAGTACCCAGTCCCTAGTGTCCAATATCCAAATCCCAGTCTCTTGCTCCAACTTCCAACTTTTAGCCTGCAATTCCCAGTTTCCAACCCCAGTACTCAGCCTCTAGTATTTGTGTCCCAATCTTTAGTCCCAGTATTCAATTTTTAGCTTCCAGTTTCTAGTCTCTAACCTCCAGCTTCTAGCAATAGACCAACATGACTCAACTAGGCAAGTCTCTAATCCAAATACCTAGTTTCCAGTCTCCAACTACCAGTTGCCAACAACAGGCCACTATGCCTCAAGGTAGATCAACAATAACAACCACATGAACAAGTCAAGATGCCTTATAGACTAATATGCCACAAAGGTCGGCATACAGTAACCCTAGACCAACACACTCCCAAGGGTCAGTCTATCACACTCTTTGACCATTACACCTCAATGGTCGGCCAGCGACAATAGCTTCGACAATACCTCAGTGATCAGCCAATCATGGCTCCCAGTCAATATACCTCAGCGATCAGTCGAGTGGGGTTCCCAGTCGATACACCTCCACGATCAACCAGCACACTAACAGGTACCAGCCACCACACTACGATGATTATGTGTCTAACATCATTGGTGGTCGTTATACTCTTTAAGGGTCGAACAACCTCAACTTCAGTTATTA
The DNA here is from genome assembly GCA_024336825.1 of Amorphophallus titanum. NCBI lineage: Eukaryota > Viridiplantae > Streptophyta > Magnoliopsida > Alismatales > Araceae > Amorphophallus > Amorphophallus titanum. The sequence continues at coordinate 43,138 of JANBPO010004165.1, read as the reverse complement.
TACCCTAACAGTTAGCCAGTAGCATCAATGCTTGGCCATACACCGCAAGGGTCAGCCGAATATGATGTCAAGCCAACATGCCTCTCTGGGGGCAAATCCAACAACTTCAGGCCAAGACACCTCACCGAGGTAGGTCTCCAGCAACTTCGGGGCAACTTACCTCCCCGGGGCAGGTCTCCAGCAACCTCAGACCAAGACGCCTCTCCAGGGCATGTCTCCAGCAGCCTTAGACCAAGAGGCCTCGTCAAGGTAGGTCTCCAACAACCTCAAGCTGACCTGCTTCGTTGAGGCAGGTCTCCAGCAATGGCGAACCAAAATGCCTCTCCAAGGCACGGCTCCAGCAAGCTCAGGCTAACATGCCTCACCAATGTAGGTCTCTAGCAACCTCGAACCGAGACACCTCGACGAGGTAGGACCCCAGCAACACCCGATCAACATGTCTCGTCGAGGCTGACCACCAGTAACACTTGGTCAACGGCCCTTGCCTAGGCTGACCGCCAGCAACACCAAGTCAACGACCCTTGCCAAGACCAACCCCCAGTAACACAAGACCAACATGTCTTGCCGAGTCTCCCCTCCAGCAGCATCAGGTCAACATACCTAGCTATGCTAGGTCTTCATCGACAACGCACTAGTGTGCCACGTCGAGGCAAGTCCATGACATAACTCCAGCTACAATGCCTCAAAGGTGTTACCAACCCGTCCCATAGGATGGTCAATGCCAAGCCCAACCAATGCACCCCTACAGGTGGTCAATGAACAATGCCAGCACCCTACAAGAAAATTAACCACCACAGTAGTGGTAGTCCGCTAGTGACCAACCACAGGCTTCACCATAAAGCCTTAGGCAGAGCAGTGACCATCTCGTCGCTAGCAAGTGGTCCCAGAAGTCGAGGGATAGGTGGCCCTCCAATTCCCAAGACTGGGAAGTCTCGAGCCCCCCTACCCAGCATCGTTGGCTACAGTCAAGCTCACAAGAGAATGGGCTAAGGAATGAAAAATACTCATAGCACTCCTTGACCTAGAGAAGGTGGAAAACCTGAGAAAACACAAATCTCAGTCTACAAGTCCACCTCTAGGGGCAAGAGATGGCTCCCGCCAGTGCAACCTCAGATGATAAAAGGGAGCTACAAGTGGTCTCCCACTACTCGCCAGCCACCCTATGAGGCGTGATGGGCTCGACAGTCTTGGCTTTGCCGAGCCGCCGCTCCTCAGAAAATCCACAAAGCCCGTTGCACAAGACATGGCCCCCAGACATAGGCAACAAAGCTAGAATCATTGTTACACCAAGCTCCCCTGGCCTCTTTTCACCATCGACATCGGCGTCCAGTCCAAGCACATTGTCAACCACCAAAATGGCCACCTGTATGGAGAGTTTGGTGTCCAGACTAGATTACTTCAGCAACACGACCCCTATGCACCTCTGCCACAATCCTAACACGCGAGATAAACGAGAACAAAATTCCTAAGACATGGATAATGGGCTACAACTTCAAACACCTTGTGTGTATCCAATACACGCCATCTCCACCAGCTTCACGCCCTCAGTGGCTTTGGCAAACTACCCACTAGCAACCCAGATCTCTCCAGAATCCAGCTCTACAACCTCCTAGGCTCAATGGTCTTCTTCAAACATGCCGCTGTCACATGGAAGATCTCGATAAGAGCATCAACTCCCAGAACAAGTAACTCCCACAATGCCGATAAGGCCAAGAGAAATCAAAACTTGCAAGGCACACGGGTCGCACACCGTCGTCTTCACCTCCGACGCACGCCCCGTAGGGGGCATTTGTTGACACCTGCTTATTTTCTCAAATTAATCGATGATTAAGCATAGGGAAATATTCCCTAAACAAAGCAAAATGACATAATGCCAGAGGTGCTCTACCAGCTAAGTTGAGCTCAAAAATTGAGATATTTTACCAAGTCAAACGGCACAACATAACAAGTAGGGATCATCCCCGAACAAAGGGCACTATACCAGCCAATTTCCCTGATGATTGAGTCAGATCTAGGGTTTGGACAACCTGTCGTACCGAACGGCACTCTATAAAGATTTAGGGATCACCCCCGAATACCTTACATATAGTATTACACTACCGACACCTCAACAACCGGGTTAACCTGGGGCTCAAAACAGCCTGCCACACCATACGGCTCTTCGCCAAGAAGCGGGGGTCACCCCGACTACCAAACAAATAGCATCATCATGTCGACACCCCAGTTACCAGGCCAACCCAGGACTCCCAGCAACCCATCGTGCCATGCGGTGCATGACAGAAAGGTAGGGAACAACTCCCGACACACCTTCTTCAAGCCGCTTGACACTAGCAAATCCAACAGTCACATCACACTCGGGTTCACCATGTTCAAGATGGAGCTCAAACAAATATCAAGTTCGGCTGATCTGGGGCTAGATTCAAGTAAGTTATCTCTTCACCCAGTCCACCTGACCCTCGTAAGCCCCAGCTCACCCAACCAACTCAAACCCCTGAACCCAACCAATCATTCCAACCCACATAAATCCTAGACCCACTCAACTATAGCTCAGTAAAACTTTGTTCCCCAGCCCGTCTTAACCCCCAGTAGGCCCTACGTGACCTTTCCCTCTCTTCCAGGTCAATCCCACCCATTCCGGTCTATGTGAAACCCTTAGGGGGAGAGGTTTACTCAGACCTAGAAGCCCTCAGCCCTTCCAACCTGTGTAAACACCCTTTATGCGGACTAGACTATCCATTTTTGACTGCGGGCGCCAAGGTAAACACCCTTCATGCGGACCATACTCTCCAAAATTGGTTAGGGCTGTTATATTTGAGTTTTGATGCATGCCGTAGTTATAGAAATTTTGTTATTCAATTCCTTCTACCCCTTTTCTTTTGTTTCGTGTCGATCCTGCTTGACCGGAGGGGAGCTCGGTTCTGAACTCGTCCCTCTCGTTTCCCAGAGGATATAATGCGCCTGCCAGAGGCCGTTATATGCTTAACGGACCCCAGGGGGTGCGTTATGCATTACACGGTGGACCGCTTGTGGGCCGCTATGCTATCGTGGTTTCTATAGCTTTGTAGGTTGTGGGTCATGACGGACTGAGTCTAATCCGCCATGGCCAATATAACGCCCCACTCCTGGTGCATTATACTAGGTGGTAAACTGTGGAGTTTTCTGAGTTTTCAACGTTCGGGTGGCTTTAACGGACCACTCCTGGTACGTTATAGTCACATGGCGCACCTGTCGTGGCGCGCCATGGTCTGTGTGATTTTGGATCATTCTCTGGAGAGTATAACGTGCAGGCTAAGGTGCGTCATACATTGCATGACGCCCCTAAGGTGGTGCGTTATAGTCTGCAGGCCTGAGTTTTAATATGTGCAAGGGTGAGCATAACGGCCTAAGGGAGGCGCGTTATAGTCGCATAATGCCCCGTCCCTAATCCGTTACACTTTGCTAGTTTGGTAAGTTAGGAATTGCATGTTTAACTCCCGTCTTATGCATTCTGTGCTACGTCTATGTTGTAATTATGTTATTTTATGGTTATCAGTTTACTCCTAGAATTCCAATGGAGTACTTGGACTTTCCATGTGATGGAATCACTAGACGTAGCCCTAGACTTCACGGATGGTCGTCCCACCTGGGAGAGGTGGAGGGACAGTCCCGTCAAAATGGTTTAAGCTAGTACCATGGGCCCTCGGTCCGATCATAGCGCTCTACGGGGAGTGAAATCTAGCTGGAGGCCTAGCCCTAGGCACGGGTCGGTGTGTGCACACGTGGTCAGAGGCGAGAGCTGACATTGACGAGTGTTACTCTGACTAGTTCTCGGTTGGCACAATTCAGTTTATCTTCTCGCTGGGCAAGTTCAGACTCGCGAGTTGCTTGAGATGCAGTGTAAGTCGTTAGGGGACGCATCTGGTCTCTCTCTTCTGGTGGAGTTCCCTATCCTTCTCCTGTCACTGGAATGATTGAGTTATTCTGTTGGTAGTTGTAGTTTTTACCGCTAGTTCCCGTTGCTAGCTGTTGTCCCGGTTATTTGGTTATTTAGTTATTTATTTACTGTTGATGTCTCGTTAGCCGATTTACTTGCCTTGTGAGACTCTCCTGTTCTAGTCTAGTAGCATGTTGAGATAGTACATCTGCTTGTTTAATTGTTTAAATGTATGCTCTAATTATATTTTAACTACTCTAATTACATTTTTAATTGCCTGCTTGCTTGTTTAGTTCGTGGTCACTCTGTCATAGGCCTTCTCAAAATCTAACTTTAGAACCACCCCCCTCTTCCTTTGTATCTTCATAGCAAACAAGCATTCGTGAGCCACCAAAAAGTTATCCTAGATATATCTACCTCTGATAAAAGCCTCTTGGAAGTTGCTAAACAACTTGTCCATCACCCCAACTAACCTCCCTGCCAACACCTCAGAGATGATCTTGTAAAAATCAATCAGTAGACTGATGGGTCAAAAATCCCAAAACTCTTGAGCATCTAGCTGCTTAGGGATAAGCACTATGAGGGTTTTATTGATGCCCCCCAAGTGTGCTCTCCCCTCCTGGAACTCCAGGATAGCAGCCAATAAATCAAGTTTAATGACTTCCCAGCACTTCTAGAAGAACTCCAAAGAGAAGCCATCTGAGACTGGAGCTTTATTCCCTACAAGTGAGAAAATTGCCTGATGAACCTCCTCCTCGAGAAACCCTAGGAGATAGCATTCCTCTCCTCAAGTGGAGAAGTAAGGAAGAAAGTCATCTGTCAACCGTGGCCTGCAATACTCGTCCTCCGTGAACAGCCTGGAATAAAAGTCTCTGTTATGCCTCCTAATATCTTCCTCAGAAGAGAAAGACTGGTCACCCACCCCCGTGCAAGTGATGGTGTTCACCCCCCTCCTCCCTAAAGTAATGCGCCGAAAATAAACAGTATTTCTATCGCCTTCTTTATTCCACCTGTCCCTCGATCTCTGCCTCCAGTAGATCTCTCCCTAGAAAGGATCTCATCAAATTGTGCCCTCTGGGAGTCCCTGAGACATCTATCCTCCTCAACCATAAGACCAACCTCCTCCAGAACATCTATCCCCTCAATCAGCTGAAGAACTTTTCCTTCTCCGCCCTAGCTGGAAGCATTTTGTTTACCCCCCAAGCCTTAAAAACAAGAGCAATATGTTGCAACTTCTTTACAAGAGTGGCCATAACTAAAGTGGTGCTAACCTGAACACTCCAAGCAGTAGAGACGGTCTCCATAAAATCAACCTCTCTAAACCAATACTTCTCTAGCTTGAACCTGCTGGTCTTCAGAAGGATAGGTTTATGATCCAAAATAGACCTCGCCATAGAAAGCACTTGCACATACGGGAAGTGGTCCTCCCAATCAACAGCACAAGGAAACTATCCAAACGAGAGCAAGCTGCATTTGCCCGTAAGTTGGACCAAGTGAATCGCCCATGAGCCATGCCAATATCCAACAAAGTTGCCTCCTCGATGAAATCTGAGAAGACCTCTTGAGGATAATCTGACCCCCCCATCCTCTCCCGAGGAAAGGCCACAGCGTTGAAGTCCCACCAATACATCATGGCCGACCAGAGGAGCAAGGATGGCAGTATCGATTTCGATACCGGTTTTGGCCAGTACCGAAACCGATATGTGTACCGTTTCGGTATCAGTTTCATCGACGAGGGCATCCAGTTTAGAGTTAAGGGATCGAAAGACATCTTGATCCATAGTAGGCTATCCCCCTTGAGGTGGCGGTGGGGTGGGGCATTGACCTAGTCATTGGGGAGAGGGCCAATCAACGAGTGTGACAGGACATGCCCCTTATTAATGACAACCAATGCCTTCCCCCTATCATCGATGGCCCTCCTCCTGCTCTTCCTTTGCACCATATTGACTTTTTACTCGTTTCTCAGAGACGGCGCCAGATGAAGAGGCAAGATCTCATGCGAAGTTGTAGGCTGTCAGATCTAGGGTAACTGCGGGACGTAGCCACCTCAGAATGAAACTCTGCAAGGAGGAGGAAAGCGATCAGGGGGCCCGGGGTTATGATTCCAGAGAAAACCCTCTAATGCTTAAGTCAGCAAATAGTACAAGCGTTGTGCAGAAGGGAGGCAAAGGAGGTGTAGGGCACGGGACGACTCTTCACCAGCTGAAGTGGCTAGAAGTTGTCTTCCCTTTCTGGAGGGATTCCTTGAGTTTATATAGCTAGCAGCTCCCTATCTTGAATCTCCTCGAGTAGGGGAAGCGTAAGGGTTTAAGGGCGTTACGTCCTTAATAAGAATTCTCACCGTTCAGGGACTCTTGCCCTTCCCTTATCCTCTTGAACTTTCCCTCCCTGAGGGCAGCGCAGCATCCACTGAGATGGTGAATGTAGTGGGACCTAAGGTCATAGGATTAATCCCAGAATTAGTCCCACATCGGATGTTGAGAAAGCAACCAAGTGCTTATAATGTAGGTCTTCTCCTCTTAACCCAAGAGGACCTTTTTACAAGCACAAAATCCCACAGTGGAGTGGTGATAGGCAGATCTAGAGGGGAGGGGTAAATAGATCAGCCCCTTCTTTGCGAAAATAACACCTAAATCAAAGCTTATACCAGTAGAGCAAGAACACACAAGCTAACGGGCTAGATGAAAGGAAACAGATCACGACGTTCCTAAGCATGCATCTAGCAACACAATAAGATAGAAGGCAAACCACAGGAGCATAACAGCTTGAGGGTACACAACCCAAAACCCACAGACTGGTGACCACACCGTCTGTCTTCCTACTCACAGGTAGGGAACAACAATGAGAGTATGTGTTTTTGAGGAAAAATAAAAATTGAATAAAGGAATAACTCGACAGAGTGTGGCTATAAAGTTCTATAGGAAAGAAGACTCCTGTCTGGGGAAGAACTAGAGGACTCCTGGGTTCTCTTCTTGTTCTTCCTTGTTGTTCACCACGACCTCACGAGGAAAGGATGACCTTGCTTCCAGCTTTCAAAGGTGTTGGATGGAGCTTCAACAGAATCTTTTTCCTCACTATGAGACTCCCTGAGGTGAAGAGGGAGACAGTTTGCTACGTTGCCCTCACTTCTCCAGCATGAGGAAGAAGATCGCTGGTTGACTTAGTTAGGTCTCCCTTTGACCTTTGAAGGTTGAAAGACATGCTTTTGGGTGGGCCCTTGGCCCTTTCTGCTGAGTGCCACATGGAGTGGCTCGACGTTTGAGCGCCCCTGGGTTAGCCCGGGTGGCGATGCAGGATACGGGCAAAGCCCGTATGTGAGTGGCCGGAGTTGACTCCGGGGAATTGCTTATGTTGCCGTGCATCATGGCAAGCTAGTCAGGGCCCTTGTGGGGGCCTGCAGGGTTGTAGAAAGGGCTAGATAGCCCGTGCGTGGAAGGTGTTCGGTGAAATTCCTAAACCCTTATTCCTTGTGATTTTGCCGGGAAATAGTCCGAGTACAACAACGGCCATGAGAGGGAGTGCCCGAAGCACTATATCCCGGCATCTCCCCCCGTCGCCTTATGTCACCCCTCACTCCGGTCACCGCACACACGTGCGCCTGCGGCCCACATGTCCCGTCACGCGTGAACAAGCCTTCACACTGGCCAACATGCAACCAGCTCCCTAGTGCCCAGTCAGGTCAACCCTGCCAGTCGTATCCATCGGTCGCCCCATAGCTGTAGTGCACATCCAGTCCTCTACACATGGCTTCAAGAACATCTCGACAAAACAAAGGTGTTTGGATTCAATCCGATGTAAAACAAACACCGACTGCTTGCAGTAGGTGGGAAAAGACGTCATGTACATGAATCCCCACAATTGCCTACACACTCGTACCGGCAGAACCACCTTCTCTCCACGTGTTGCCTGATACCCCCGTGCCCACATGTCGCGCCCTGGTGACGCTTCCCTAGTTAAAATTTGGCTCCGCAAGTGATCGTTGAGAAATTGATTGGCACACCTGTATTCCACCTAGTCATCCCTATTCCAGTTACCTAGGATGATTAACCACACTACTCTCGTGCGTTTACATGGTTCTTTGCTCAGCCCCATCAATACCCCCAGAATCCCTACATGCCAAGTCGACCTATCTCGGTCTTCCGTAAATGGCGCGTGGATATTATCGCCGCGAGAGAAAAAATACATAATAATAACAAAAAAAGTTTTTCTTTTCTCGCAAGCCACGAACAGTGCACTTCGCTTTAAAGTGCAACTAAGTTCCCAGATAGTCGAATGTGTCGACTATATGAACTTCGCTCGATACTTTTGTTTAAAGATCGACTATGTGAACTTCACTTTATAGCTTCGATTCTTGAGCGACTAGAGCAAATAAAGTTGTAGATGATTTATAACTAAATTTTACATGCAGCGATTTAACATGTTTAAGTGAACTCAGAGCTTATGCTTCTTGTTTAAATAACAACTATGTTTTTCATTGTTTCCAATTTACCTATGTCAGTGTAAATTGTTGATTAATTTTGTTCTTTATTTTATTATCACCAAAATTAGTGAATTTTCAAGGGATGTTTATGATTCAAAAGGACCTCAAAAGGATCCACAAACAACCAATAATAAATAGAGTTTTTTTTTGAAAGTGGGTAGTACCACTAATATATTAAAAGGAAAGGAAGAATGTACATGTATAGGCGGGCTAAAACCCAAAAAATGCATCCCTACAGAACACCTATACAACAAAACACGCACCAAGAGAGTAGGAAACAACTAGCCCCCCAAACAACCAAAAAGAGGGGAAACAAGGGAATTCACATTTGAAAGAGTGACCTCCCATTCCTTTACTCTAGCCCATACAAAATCAACAAGAGCATCCTCGGTTTGCGACTCCCTCCTGAAGATACGGTGGTTCCGTTCTCCCCATAGTCCCCATGACGTGGCATGAAGGATAAGCCATCACACCGTCCTATCCTGCTTGAGGGGCCAAGGCCTTTCCCAATCCCGAAGCAAGCGGTGAATCTCACTCCGCAGGTTGATGATGTAGCTGGTCCTCCGAGTAATCTCCATCCACACCCCCTGAGAGTAGGAGCAATCGACAAAAGGTGGTCGAGGGACTCATCATCGACGCCATAAAGATCGCAGTTAGAAACCATATTCGACAGGAAACCTGACAACCTGTCCCGAGTGGGGAGCCTCTCATGGGAGATTCTCCAAACCAAAAGCTTGACTTTGAGAGGGCTCTTTGGTCTCTACACCTGATCATGAAAGTCATGGCGCACACCTCCATCAGAGATAACATCATAAGCCGACTTGACTGTGAAGGTGCCTCTCTTTTCCCACCTCCAGATCCATTCATCCTCTCCTATCCGAATATGGAAGGAGAAGAGAAAATAAGGCCCTGGAACTGCTCCAACTCCTCTTGCTTGAAGTCACACTTGAAGGTCGGTGCTCATGAGTCATCTGAAATGTGCTGATTGAAAGCCTGAGACACAGTGCTTAGCGGCGTCGCAGCAATGCGAAGAGGCTAGGAAACAAAGACTCCAAGGAGGAGTCCTCACACCATCTGTCCTTTCAGAAGAGGCACTTAAGGCCATCCTAGTTGGACTCGGACGCTAGCGACGAAAAAATCCTTCCAAGAGAAGATGTCCCGCCAGAGAGGAGAAGTTCTGTGGCGTGGAGAAGGAGCCAATTCCCAAATCCTCCTTGAAGGGAAGTAGTGCTGTCTAATCACTTGGGACCACGGCCCCTCCTGTCCACACCTCAACCTCCGCAATCATTTGCACAAGAGAGCCAAATTGAAGTTTCTAACATGCTTTAGCCCCGGACCTCCTTGTTCCTTGCTAGTGGTCATCTTGCCCCAAGAAATATCACGCCATCCCTTGCACCGGCCCCCACTGCCATGCCAAAAAGATCTATGCTGAATAGAGTCGAGTTTCCTAACCACCGTGCTGGGAATGCGGGACATAGAAAAAAAGTAAGTAGGGAGGCTGTCCAACACTAAGCTGCACAGAATCGGTGCTGTGGGGATGGAGGAAGTCAGAGAGATGCTGAAAAATGTGGAAAAAGTGGTAGGGCAACAGTTGAGGGAGGTAGCGAATTTGGTGGGCATCTTGTATATGGCTGCAGAGAAAGATGTGAGTGGAGCCTTTTCGAAATCAGAAAGAGATGGGGTGTGAGTATCAGATCCCAGGCCAAGGCGGGCACGGAAGGATAGGAGGTTGGGGAGGAGAGGGACATCCCAAGTTTTTCATAAGGATAGTCTTATGGAATGTGAGAGGGATTGGGAGCGTGGAGAAGAAGAGGGCGGTGAGGCAACTAATCAGGAGATGCAAAATTGACATACTTTGCATCCAAGAGACCAAGTGTGAGGGTGATGGTGCCACTCTTAGGAGGGAGAGTGGAGGCGGTAGGTTATCTTTGGGAGTTGCTTCTTTGGCAGTGGGCAGGTCAGGGAGGATTATTGTACTATGGAACTCTTATGAAGTGGAGGAGGTGGAGCTGTACAGGCAGGTGAGTAAGTGGGCTATCTCTTTACACATCAAGCAGTTGACAGATGGCTTCTCCTGGGATTTCAGCGGGGTATATGGCCCTCAGTCCAGGGAGGAGATGCGGCTTCTGGGAGATAATTTGCTCCGCCATCACCTCTGCTCTGGCTGGCCATGGTGTATTGGTGGGGACTTCAATGCTGTGGCAGTTTCTTGGGAGAGGACGGGAGACAGTTTATACTCAGGAGAGATAGAGGACTTCTTTAATTTTATCCAGGAGACAGCCTTGGTGGATCTTGGTATGGCGCATGGACAGGTCACTTGGTCCAACCTACGGGCAAATGCTTATTGCTCTCAGTTAGATAGGTTCTTGGTGCCTGTTGATTGAGAGGACCACTTCTCACATGTTTAGGCGCTTCCACTGGCGAGGTCTACTTTGGATCATAAACCTATCCTTCTAAAGACAAGCCGTGTGTTTGACAGGCGCCACAACTTCAGGCTTGAGAACTACTGCTTCAGAGAGGCCGATTTTATGGAGATAGTCTCTAGTGCTTGGAGTGTTCAGGTTAGCACCACCTCCGCTATGGCCCCTCTTGTAAAGAAGTTGCAGCATATTGTGCATATGCTCAAGGTATATGGGCAGATAAAACGCTCCCTTGGAGGGTGACTAAGGACAAGATTCTTTAACAAATTGAGGGGCTGGATGTTTCTGGAGGAGGCAAGTCTTATGGATGAAGAGGATAGGGGTCTCAGGGACTCCTTGAGAGAACAATTTGATGAGATTCTCTCTAGAGAGATCTACTAGAGGTAGAGATCAAGGGACAGGTAGATTAAAGAACGTGACAAGAACACTGCTTATTTTCAGCGTATTATTCCAAGGAGGAGGAGGGTCAACACCATCATTTCTCTGCTGAGGAGGATATTAAGAGGCATGATAGAGATTCTTATTCCAGGCGGAGATCATATTTGCTGCAAACAAAGTAGGTCAAAAAAAAATTTAACTAGCACGATCATTAATTTCGGAGATTTTCCGGGGCCAATATCCCATCCAAATTAAACAGGATCAAAAAGAGAAGAAGAAACCCTTACTGCCTAAGAACATCCAATGGGTTAAATGATGAAATTATGAAAAGAAGAGATACCCACCGCAAAGGTTTGCCTTCCCATCCAGGAACAGGAGGACGAAAGGAAATTAATAACCCCCGGTACCCAGGGGCTCTTATAAAAATAAATTAAATGGTGAGAAGCGAGAGGGATAAATGAATGCCAGGAGGACCAGAATTTTTCACCGATTTACCGTTTTGGATGCAAGGCATCATGATACGTTCGGGTTTATCGTAGACTCATTTGTTGTCATAATATTAGTTTGGATGGTTAAAGATCGGTTTATTATAATATATAAGCTCACATGTATGTTTATGATAAACTTATTCAAATTTTCATAAATTGCAGCCAAATTGTACCTACTCTAATGCAGCAAGTTCTAATTAGTCATTGGAAGAGAGGAAGAAAGCCCTGCTGACACACCACGTGATGGAAAAGGATAAATTTCTCGAATCAAGAGAACATAGGAAAGAAAAGGACGTCATCATTTCTTTAAACATGCATGCTGTTAAACAACGAACATGATCACATTACTCGGGTCATAAGCGAAGGAAAAGAAGGACGTCCGCCCACGTAAATTTCTAGACGCGTAGAGAGAGAGAGAGAGAGAGAGAGAGGCTCAAACCTCGGCAAGTTGCACCCTCTGGGCTTCCATCGGAATTTCGTATAATTCGAGTCCGGCCGCCCATTGCCGAAGCAGTCGAACGCCTCCTCCACAAACGGGCACGACCCCGGACGGTACCTCGGCCCCTCGTCGTCATCCACCCAGCTCCCCTCGAAGACTGGCCGCGGTTAGGCAAGCTACCAGATTCCTCGACGTTGGAGCAGGTCGAGGCCTCGGGCGGCGGGGACGGGCCGGGGCGAGACCGGTGGGGAGCTCGCCGCCGTAGGGCAGGCTACCAGAGTCCTCGACTTTGGAACCAGTCGAGTTCTCAGGCGGCACCGGCCCGGGACCGAGAGCGTGGCGGGGGAATAGGCGGGGGAGGATAGAGGAAGGGAGATGAGATGCCCAGAAGGCGAAGGGGACGTCCCAGGCGGCAAAGAAGGTGGCAGACAGGAAGAGGAGCAATACAGCCAGGCAAGATCAGATTCTCCGGGGACGAGGGAGCCGGCCGGAGTGGGCGATGGTCTTGGGGAGCTCCATGGGGAAGGGTGCAGAAGCGTCCTCGGGGACCAATGAACCATATGAGAGAGAGAGAGAGAGAGAGGGAGGGAGGGTGGTGGGAGGAGTAAGAGAGTGAGGAAGGGGAAGAGAGAGAGAGAGAGAGTCTGTGTGTCATTATTATTAATTATATTGTTGCCTACTTTATCTCATATTTCAATGTACCTCCACACTCCTTTCTAACCCTTTCGAGCATTTCAGCTCGTGGGTGGCGGGCCAGGATCCAAAAATATCAGGATTTTCTCGGTATTCAGATCTTGGGTTGTTACATACACACCCAATAATCATAATTGTACCTTCCACCTGATGAAATGCCTCTACCTCTACCTCTGCCCGGGTCATATGCATCACACGTCCTTGGGATCTCTGTCTCCCAAAGCTAGTAGATCACTACAGTGGTGGAACCTACACCTGCTACTATTGTTACAGCTCAAACTGATGAGGTTACTGCTGAGGCAAAAATCATTGAGGCTAGAACTATTGTAGCTATTGAAACTGGTGTGGCTGGCGCGGCCTCTGAGGATAGTCACATACCACGTTCCCTATCTAATCACATTTAAAGCATGTCATAGGCACAAAACATGGCTTGCCAGGGTGAAAGTCACCACACCGAGCACACAGCCCCTGCTGGCCTCTCGCTAAACTCTGCCACTACAATGCTAAAGGCTGGTGCACACTACCCACTGACACCTACCTCTGCTCCTAGCACTCATGATGCCTCCTGCCAAAATCAGTCCTCCTGAACAACCGCCTGAACCTCGATCCCAATGATGTGGAACCCTTGCCAGAGGATGAAGAAGATGATGATCCTGGCCTACCCGAAGAATGCTAAAAGATACCTTATTGTTGTACAAATCTTTGCTGACCATGACCTAACAGGGACTACCCTACTCTGGCCTACTCTTGGGTCCTCAATAAATCTGCCTCCAATGCTGCTGTGGTTTGGTATGCTTCATCCATATCCATAGCACGAGCCATAATCAATGCCTGCCTAGCTTTGGCCTCAGGCCCCTAATGAACTGCTGAGTCTTCAAATCTTTGTCTGCCATAATGTGAGGTGCATAGCAGCCCAACTCCACAAATCTGGATCGATACTAGATCACTAACATATCTCCCTAGGTCAACTCCATGAACTGGTACATCTTCTCCGTCCGAACAAAGGTTGGGCTAAAAACACACTCAAAAGATGTAGTGAATCCTACTACAATATCTGCCGAAGGGGGCAAGACTAGAACGTCGTCTCCCACTCTGAAGTCCACTAAGACAAAGCTGGCCCCTGCAACTGATAATTGGATAGAAGAACCCTCTCATCATCTGCACACTCCATGGAGCGGAACGCTCTCTCCATGGCATCAATCTAGGATCTCACTGCATCAGGATTTGGCTATCCCTCAAACTAAGGTGGATGGAACTACAAAAATTCCTTCAAAGCTCTTCTATGGCCACCTTGAGATGATGTGCTCTCTCCAGTCTCTCTGCCCTGATGCTAAAGATAAAATTGGAACATCCCTTCAAAGAACTCTAGCCGTCCCGACGCTCCTCCTTTCTAACCCAGAAATTCCAGAAGTACCTATGGCCTGGTAAAATTACCAAAATACCCCTGGGAACGTAAAATTGTCACAATACCCCCGGGGTCCAGGAAACCTCCTACCACTTCAAAATGCCTATGGCCCTTGCAAAATTGCATCCATACCCCGAGACTCTAAGGCTTTTGCCTATGCTTAAGAGGCCTTTGATAAAGCCTCAACCCTATCAATCTGCCGGTAGTGAACGAGTGGTGACTGTGAGATTCCTAAGTGAACAAGTCCTCAACATCTGGACCTATAAAGGAGATTTTAAGGTTTTCTTTGCAGTTACACAAAGTTGTTCGGGCGTTAGACAAATGTAAATCAACACTGACTGCGGTTAGTGGGGAAAGGTCCAGCACCCGAACCCAAATCGTCTAATACGATGCGACAAATACAGGGTCCCGGAAGCATTGAGACCTCAACATCCCTGAGGTCCACCACCCAACCCTTACGTGGGCAGAAGCGCTGAGGAGCCGGTAAAAAGGTACGGTCGACCTCTCCATGGACTAGCTCAACGCACACGGACGAGGATTCCTCAGCTCAGGCCTCCACGTCCCGACTATCTGTTTTTGACAGACTAGGGATGGCACCCAAGTCTGGAAGACAACCGCCCAGGAAGAAGCGGGTGGTTTAGGTGACCAATGACGCTGTCAAAGTGTTCACCTGCTACACAACCTCCGCCAATAAGCAGCCAGAGGATACCTCGGGTGAGCTAAATCAACCTCTCCAGTCTTTGAGGAGGTCAAATTTCGTCTCTCGGATTCTTGCACAGATACAGCAAACGCCTGCTGTCGGAACATCCTAGCCTTAACCGGCGCGATAGGAAGAGTCCCAAGAAGATGTCCATAGTGTTGATGGGGACAGCAACCCTGGACACGAGGAAGATCTTTGAAAAAAGGCGTAGAACCTCTTGTTGGAAGAACTTCGACGTGAAAACCAGGAGCTCAAGAGCCTCCTGCAATCATTGTTGTGCGATAAGGAGGTTCAGCCTCAAATGGCCCCCACTGGGATAGAACAACAGCCACTTCCCGTCCTAGTTGCGGCCAACGCCTCTGTCACTTCTGCGAAATTACCGGTGGCGATGGAATTTGAAGTGCCGCAACATGAAGCCAATGCGCGATCCTCTGCCACTCCTGCTGTGGAAAGCCGCATGGCGCAAAGATAGATGATTGAGCGAATTGTGGAGATGAAATTTGCTCAACATGGTGAGAGTCTGGCTACCGTTGATTTATATAGCTGCCCTATCCCATTCACCATCAATTCAAGAAACTTTCGCCTGATTGCCCGAAGGCCCCAAAACTTCAGAAGTTCAACGGGTAGGTCTCACCACATGAACACCTGGCCTATTACATGGCAGCTATGGGTGAGCTAGCACTGGAAGATGCATATTTACTGCGGTACTTCGCCACGTCTTTGACAAGCACCGCCTTCCAGTGGTATTCTAGGCTAAAGCCCAATTCAGTGGCTGATTGGGCTGATATGCAAAAGAAATTTGTCGACCGTTTCCAGGCGGCCGAATGCAAAGTTTCTCTGGCGGAACTTTGTGCCCTCCGACAGAGAAAAGGTGAGACCGTGTTGGACCTCATCAAGCGGTGGAGGGATGTCAGCATGCGCTGCCATAATCCTCCGACACCCGAAGACGCGATCACCATATGCTGTAGGGGTCTGTCGGCGAAAGTTAGTGAAAAGCTTCTGGGCTCAAACATCAGAAGCTTCGACCAGCTGAATACGATGGTGGCAGAGATCGAAATGTTCATCGCGGACCACCCAACACATGCTTCTGCCAAAGGCAAATCCTCCAAAGATCGCCTGGCCTACGGCAAGGAGGTAAATGTCGTGGACTTCTCCCCGACGAATGGAGACAAAGGGGAAGAAAAATCAAAAGGCAATGGCAAAAAGTCCGATGCTAAGGCGAATGCATCTCTATTAGCAGTACATATGAAGGCGCCTTATTCCTTCAGAAAGGAGGATACTAAGATGTTTTTTGATTTATGCATGAAAGAAAAGCTCATCACCCTACCGGATCCATGGAAGCTCTCAGAGGTGGATAACACAAATGACCCTACTTATTGTGTGTATCACTGAAGGTTGGGTCACACCGTTGGGGATTGTTATGTTTTCAAGAACATAGCAAAAGAGTTCATTCAAAAGGGCTTGCTAAATATGTTGGGCCATGCGGTCGACCCACCACAGCCTTATGCTTGCAGTCGACCAAGCCAGTCAGCTAATGTAGTCTACATGGTGGCGACGGCTTCGAGCTCAAATGCCTCCGAGGTCGGGCCTTTAAATCAACAACCCAACACTGGCCGCAGAGCCGCCCCATTTTCACTCCCAGAATGCTTGGCATTGCGGAGGACTATTTGGAAGATTCGAGGGGAGATCCGACAGTTGCAACTGGAACAAAGACGTCTGCTACAGTTCTTGGAGAGCATTGGCGAACAGTTGGCCACCTTCCCCTTTGGCCCATTTGCCAGGGTGTTAGCTCCAACCCATATACGGGAGGCAGGTGTATCACCTATTGCCCGAACTCCGCTCAGGGGTTGGCTCTCTAAGGAATCCTCGGATTTGTTTGAAGGCGAGGCGGATCCATCTGAAGGCGAGGAGCCAGAGAAGTTATACTCTTTCCCTCGCGAGCAGACCCCACACATCTTCTTCGCGTGCCGGCGAGCCGGCTTGTTAAACCTCCCGACGTCACCCTGCCAGCAGGCACCAGGTGCTGCGTTACACCATGGCTATTGCCCATACCATGAGGTGATAGGCCATATCATTCATGACTGCCAGCCCTTTAAGGAACTCGCCGAGGACTTACTTAGGCGAGGGGTGGTCAA
This sequence comes from Amorphophallus titanum, assembly GCA_024336825.1. Taxonomy (NCBI): domain Eukaryota; kingdom Viridiplantae; phylum Streptophyta; class Magnoliopsida; order Alismatales; family Araceae; genus Amorphophallus; species Amorphophallus titanum. The sequence continues at coordinate 26,087 of JANBPO010004165.1, read as the reverse complement.
CATGGGTGACTTCCTGGTAAATCCGCCGCAGCCGCATGTACAAGAAAGCTTCAATTTCTCCATCAATGTCACACATGCCTCGGTCGCTTTCCAACTCCCGGAGCCGAAGGAGGAAGGAGTCAGTTCCCAACCGCCCAAGTCCACATTATGGTATCAATGGTGGCGACCCTCTCATCAGTGTTCTTTTCTCAAGGAAGACACTGAGAAAATTTTTGACAAGCTTCTAAAAGAAGGTCGGGTGATGGCACATGATCCGCCATCCTACTACAATGACCAAGAGTCATCTCCGCTACTACAAGTATCATGTCAGGGTGTCCCACCCCATTGGGGAATGCCCGAAAATTTAAGATTGCATTGAAGTCCTCGTCCAAAGAGGGGAGATCGTTGCGCAGGGAAACTCTACGATGAGACGACGTCTTAAAGAGGTCGCTGAGAAGATTCTCCGACAAGCTCAACAGGAGCAGACCAAACCACGGGAGACTAAGCCCACTTCTCAGCAGGTCCAGCTGGGCAAGTCTATAGACAACAGCAATCCTTAGCCAAACCCCAAAGGCGAGGCTAGGTGTGAGGGGTCTAAGACCCAAATCGCAAAAAGCCAAGCTGTGAGAGGAGATTCCACACCCCTTTCCAAGCTGAGTCAACCTGGTATCGACATAGGGGGGAAACCCTTAGCCAGACAATAAAGACAAAGCTAAGGCGAGGGAGCCCGAAGCAAAACCTCGCGTCGAGCGAATGAGTTCGTCAATTGTGGAAAGACCTCAACAGCTCGAACCGGCAAAGGTGCCCATCAAAGCAAAATCGGTGAAGTTGCAAAGCCCCCAAGGGCCCCACTGTGGACTGGTAGAGTTTCAGGAGCTGCTACCTGAGATAATTGCTCAGGCGATCAATGCCATCTTCCAGGTGCAATCGGAGGAGGCCAATAAACCGAGCCCCGTCTTCCCCCAATCCTAGCTCGATCCCATGGCGGGCCCCCACAAACGACAGCGCGTCACCGGCCCCAAGGTCGTGGACCTTGCTGGTGACGAGGAGGTTGCGGTGGAGGACATCCTCGCTGTAACTGAGGAGGATGCCCCCACGGTGGTGGACGGCGGCGAAGAGCTCGTCGGAGATGACGGCGACGCCGGAGACGGAGAAGAAGAAAGGGAAGAAGAAGGAGAAGGAGAAGATGACGACGGAGAAGAAGAAGATGAAGGGGAAGGTGATGGTGATGATGAAGAAGATGAGGAAGAAGCCCCTCCCCGTCGTCAACCAATGCGGGGTGGAGGGATCCCCCCTCCACGGAGCAAGGTAGGTCATCTAACCCCCCCTTTTTTCAGCATTTTTTTTGTTATTTTCTGAGTTGTTTTCAATTTTTTTTTGTAAGTTTTCCATAGCCCACGGGTTAGGGCTCCTGTAAAACCTGAGACACAGACAAACGACGCCCCCTAAAGGGGCGCGATTCAAAGAACTGGCGACCCCCAGAAAGGGCGTTAATTTAAATAAAAATAAATAAAAATCTAGAAATTAAAAGATAACGTCCCAGAAATTTTAGAAATAACATCCCCCAACGGGGCGTGAATTCAACATCTGACGATAGGTGGACTGTCGTCAATTCAATATTCATTCTGAAAAAAACACCCAACATTTTAAAACAATGCCCCCCATAGGGGCGTGAATTAAGAAACAGATGACATGAGGCATGTCGTTAATTCAATATGCTTCTGAAAATCACCCAGAAAATGTTGAAACAACGCCCTCCTCAGGGGCGTGCATTAACAAACCGATGACATGGGTTATGCCATCAATTCAATATTTTTGTGAAAAACACCCGAAATGCTGAAACAATGCCCCCCATAGGGGCGTGAATTATCAAACAGATGACATGAGGCATGTCGCTAATTCAATTATTTCTGTGAAATCGTTGTCACCCTGAGGAACAACGCCCTGTGGAGGGGCGTTAATTAAAGTAATAATGACCCATGTTTGGTCGTCAATTAAGAACAGAGGAACAGTCGTTAATTACCCACGCCCTGCCTTGGGGCGTTAATTTATTAGATAACGACCTAGCGTAGGTCATCAATTGAATGAAAACCTCCTTTTGACAAAAATTTATTTTCTTTTATGTCTGATGTTTTGAACAAGGCCTTATGAGAACTCGGATCTCCTGGATCCAGGTCTTGGCAACTTATCTAGGTCTCCCCGACTTCCAGCGGGCTCGGGTAGATGCCATGGACTTAGGAGCTTTTCTTAGTATTGAGCCTATTCGTCCTGACCTTCCCCTGATCCAGGTTCTTAGAGAGCGATGGGATAGGTCTAGCAGAGCCTTCCTGATGCCATGGGGGCATATGATCCCTAGCCTAGAGGACGTAGAATAGCAAGTTTGATGCTTCAAAAATGGAAGTTGTTAGAGTAGTTTGCAAGTTTAGATCTTAATGTCACAGAAAAGGAAGATCAGATTATGGTTGCGCATATCCAACTCCATTCAGAATTGTTGGCAGAGATTAAGCAGCTATAGGATAAAGACCCGTAACTAGTTAAAATTAAGGAACAGATGGCTAGTCGACCAGATTTTATGTTAGTAGATGATGGAAGATTATTATTTTAAGGAAGAACTTGCATCCCTAATTCTACAGAAACAAAGAGAAAGATCCTTGAGGAAGCTTACAAATCTAAATATACTATACATCCAAGAGCTACAAAGATGTATCAAGATTTGAAGAGAACCTTTTGGTGGTCGAACATGAAGAGAGAAGTGGCCGAATTTGTAAGCAGGTGTTTAGTATGTCAACAAGTTAAAGCTGAACATTTTAGGCCTGCTGGAAGGTTAAAGCCCCTTAAAATACCCCAATGGAAGTGGGAGAGTGTCGGTATGGATTTTATTATGGGTTTGCCCAGGACTCATGGCAGTTTTGATGCAATTTGGGTGATCATTGACCGATTAACAAAGTTCGCGCACTTTTTGCCTATTAAATCAAAGTGGACTGTGGATGTGTTGGCTGCCCTGTACATGAAGGAAATAGTGAGGTTGCATGGAGTCCCTATATCCATCATATCTGACAGAGACCCCAGGTTACCTCCCACTTTTGGAAAGGTCTGCAAGCATCATTGGGAACTCGTTTGAACTTCAGTACTACTTTTCACCCTCAAACTGATGGACAGACTAAAAGGACAAATCAAATTGTTGAAGACATGTTGAGGGCTTACATGATTGACTTTGGAGGTAGTTGGCATGAACATTTATCTTTGATCGAATTTGCCTACAACAACAGTTACTAGTCCAGCATACAGATGGCACCATTTGAGGCCTTGTATGGCAGGAGCTGCAGATCCCCTCTATGTTTGGAAGAAATCGGCGAAAAGCAATGGCACGGACTAGATCTTGTTTCAGAATCATCCAAGAATATTCAAGTCATTAGAGACCGTTTGAAGGTTGCTCAGTCCAGGCAGAAGAGTTATGTTGATAACAGAAGAAGGGATTTGGAGTTTTAGATTGGTGAGCATGTGTTTTTGAAAGACTCACCTTCAAGAGGAATTAGAAGATTTGGAATCTAAGGCAAGTTGAGCCCAAGGTTTGTTGGCCCGTTCGAGATCTTGGAAAGGGTAGGCGAAGTTGCCTATAGGCTGGCATTACCACCGCAGTTATCGGGTATTCATAATGTGTTCCACGTGTCTATGTTGTGGAAGTACGTATACGACCCTTCGCATGTCATCCAACATACAAATTTAGAATTGAAGGAAGATTTATCCTATGAAGAGAAGCCAATCAAGATTTTGGACTACAAACTGCAGCAACTAATTCTAAAACAAGATCTGGTCCGAGCCATTGCTTCTCACCAATCTCTTCCCAACAAAGAGGGGACCTACAACTTCTCCCATACAAGGCCTCAAATGGTGCCATCTGTATACTGGACTGGTAACTATTGTTATAGGCAAACTCGATCAAAGGCAAATGTTCATGCCAAATTCAGCCAAAGTCGATCATGCAGGCTCTTAACATGTCTTCAACAATCTGATTTGTCCTCTCAGTCAGCCCATCAGTCTGAGGGTGAAAAGCGGTACTAAAGTTCAAACAAGTTCCCAATGATGTTTGAAGACCTTTCCAAAAATGAGACATAAATCTGGGATCCCTATAAGATATGATAGATACAGGAACACTAAGCAACCTCACTATTTCCTTCATGTACAAGGCAGCTAGAACATCCACCATCCATTTAGACTTAATAGGCAAAAAGTGTGCAGACTTAGTCAAACGATCAACAATCACCCAAATTGCATCAAAACTGCTATGAGTTCTAGGTAAACCCATGATAAAATCCATGCTGACACTCTCCCACTTCCATTGTGGTATTTCGAGGGGCTTTAACTTTCCAGCAGGCCTAAAATGTTCGGCCTTGACTAGTGACACCCATTTTATGACCAATGAGTTGGGTCATCTCCTTATTCTCTCTTATGATGTCTCGAGTTATTCACCACTTATTGGGCCATTTTGGTCAATATTGGGGCTTATTTTATGGGTCACTCTCCCTTGTTGGGCCTCACTCCTTGACTTTACCGTTGTTTAAAGCTTATTGGGCCTTCATCTCTTTTTGCCACTATTATGCCCCTTGCGGTCTATCGTTGGGCCATTTGGAGGTAGTTGGCGGTTCCATTATTGGCCGTTTGTGACCAGTAGAGTCCTAATTAAAATATCTTTCTTGAAAATCTTATCCTTTGCTATGCGATAGGCCCATGCAGTCTATCGTATCGCTGTAAGGGTCTGTCTAGCAGTTTACTTCTAGACCGTTTTCCAGTGACAGAGTCCTATTCAAATTCCCTTCTTTCAAAGCCTTATCCTTTTGCTGAACGATCAAGCCGCGCGGTCTATACTTCGACCGTTTGTGGTGGCTGGCGGTCTGTCGTTAGACTGTTTGTGCAGACAGAGAGTCCTACTCAAACTGTTCTTTCTCTGCTACGCCGTGGATGGATTAAAGTCCTTGTTTCAAGATTTCTCTCTCAATAGAGATCCTTAGAAGCTTCTGTTTGTTTCTATGGACTCCTTGGAGTATTAACTTTGAGAATTTACTAGACTCTGCCCTACTTTTTAGTTGGATTCTCTCCTACTAGCCCAAAGAGTTTGAGGGTCTATAAATAGAACCTTTGGCTTCATGGGTTAAGGAGAAGATTTCTGGAACTTATGTTGAGGTGCTGCTACATCCTGGAGCGAGTACCAACCAGGGAGAAATACAAATTTAATTATACTTTTAAGAGTGAGACTTCTGAGGTTAAAATTCACCATCAAAATGTTTATCAAACTTAGTCTAGTTTTCATCAGGTTCATAGATGGACTAATAATTTCCTTTTGGTTCATATGTATGACTAGTTTTCATCTTATTCTCTTCCCTTCAAGTTTGATTATTTTGTGATTAATACTTGTTGAACTCCCACTCTTTTTCATCGGTACACTCGAGATTGATGGGATGGCGAGGGAGGAGAGAGAGGATTGTCTTTTACATGGGCCAATGAGAGGAGGGGAGGGAGCGTCATGGATGCCTACTCAGCTTGCTGAACACCCATGTGTGTGTATAGCTCTTTTCTTCTTGGTTCATCTTTCCCTAATGTCACACTGCTCTTTCCCTCCTGTTCCGTGTGGTTCATCCTACCTACATCTCCTGATTTTGGAACCAAATTCTTACCCAGTTTTCTTCCTCTTGGTGTCTATCTCTTCATCTTTGACCTCCCATTCAATTTCTTCCTTGTTGTTCCCTTCTCCTTCCCTGCTCCTTTCTATTCTCAAATCTGGAAACACTCTATAAGTATACATCTCCTCACTTCAAGCCTTCTCTCCCTAGTCTCTTGTTCCTCTGGCCCCCTGTTTGTTTACATAATAGGGTTGGGTTAACCTAAATATCCCACTCTTATCCATCCCAATCAATTTGATTGCGCATATCCCATATTCTGGTCGATATCCGTGTTAAGAGCTGATTAGGTTGTGAGGAGGGAAGAACACGCCAGGCTGATTGCGGCCCAGTAACGCCAGGTCCATGGCGGTCCAAAGTGGCCTGACCTGTACCGGCTCTCTCCAGCTGATCGTAGCCCCAAAACGTGGCCTGGTTGAAGCCCACCAAAGGCTTGGCCAGCTCATAGGCGAGATCTCCACGTTCGTGCATTCCAGACATTGTAAGACTAGCTAACGGACGAACATTGAAGCTGTCATTATAGGGCTTACCCTGGCGAGCATTGGGTCGTACTCACACTGCCGAGACACCCGCCACTATGCCTCTCCTCAAAGAGAGAGAGTGGGCAACGGGTGATCCCCACAATTGAGCATGACGCCACTCCACTAACCATGTCATTGCCAAGCCAGAGAAGAGGCAATGCCACTGCAACTGGTATAAATAGGTCCCTAGACGGACAAGTACAGGGGGACGAAGATACACAGATGAATACATAGAGAGAGACTCCAATGGTGTAGTAGGCAGGCCATACAGGGAGGAAAGATTGAGAGTTCACCATCTGGTTCTCTCTTGCTCAATCTATGAGTACTCTCCACCTCTCCGAGCACTCCCCTCATCGTTGAGCATCATTGCCTCTATTACAGACTCTTTTCTTTCCCTTACTCTAGCTCCTCTCTATTCTCTCACTCACTTCTAACTTAAGCATTGGAGGGGATTACCATCCTCGAGATCAATTTCAGGCTCATGAGAGATCGAGTGGACTTACTGAGAAGGCTCAGAGAACTGTTGGAACTAGGGATCTGAATGTGAAGGGGTGTGCATGCTTTGCACGATGACCGTGGCTGATGGCTTCTCGCCAGGAATCGAAGGAGAAGATGCCAAAGATGCTAATGCATCAGCAAGAAGATTTTGAGCCCTAGGAGTGTGTACAAGGGTGAGCTTCCTAAACCGTCGGACTACCCTGTCGACCAGGTCTTGGTAGGGTTTTAGCTTCGGGTCCTGGGTTTGATACTTGTTGAGGGATTTCCAAGGAATAAGCTGGGAATCTCTGATGATTCGGAGCTCCTTAACTCCGAGTGCCAATGCCATCCTTAAGCCCATGAGGAGCGCCTCATATTTTGCCACTTTATTTGTGGCAGGGAAGGTTAGCTGACAAGCACGCGGAATAACAACACCTTCCAGAGACTGGAGAATGGCTCAAATTCCACAACCCTTGGAATTAAATGCACCGTCAAAGTAGAGAATCCACGAAGGTTCACCATCTATGATGGCTCCTAACTCTTCGTCCGGGAAACTCTCATCAATAGGGGAGAACATAGGGAGTGGATATGGGCAAGGTGCTCGGTGATGGCATGGCCCTTGACCGCCTTCTGACTGACGTATGTGATATCAAATTGGTTGATAAAACTTTGCCATCTCGCTAAACGATCAATTAATGCGGGCTTTTCCAACAAGTATTTAATTGGGTCTATTCGCGCCAAGAGCTTTACTTCATGTGTGAGGAAATCATGTTTTAGCTTTTGGGCGACCCAGATGACGGCCGCGCAAGTCCTTTCCATGGCAGTATATCTCCGCTCAGCTTCATTGAACAATTTGGACAAATAGTAGACTGTGCGTTCCCTCTTCGCATCGTCGTATTGGGCCAATACTGCTCTGATAGATTCTTCCGTGGTGGAAACATAGAACAGCAGAGGCTGACCCGGGACCGGGGGTGCCAGAACTGGAGGATTTAGGAGATAGCTCTTTAGGTCATTAAAGGCATTTTGACACTTATCGTTCCAATCAAATTCAGCCTCTCCTTTTAGCAGGTCATAGAAGGGTTTGCATCGCTGAGAATGAAGAGATATAAATCTCATAATAAATTGCAAATGCCTACTTAGACCACAGACTTCTTTGATGTTCTTGGGAGGAGGCATCTCGACAATGGCCTTAGCTTTATTAGGGTCGATCTCAATCCCTCTGTTGCTGACTATAAAGCCTAAAAGCTTACCTGAGGAGGACCCGAATACACATTTCTTAGGGTTCATTTTGAGCTGGTGCTCTTGAGACCATTGGAGAACTACCTGGAGGATTTTTGCATGGCCACTCCTGATCTTGGATTTAACCTGAATGTCATCCACATATACTTCCATGTGGACATATCGGTTTCGGCTACACTCGGCGGCGACCCCGTCAAGGCTGTAGCCCTGCAGGAAGCCCGCCATGATAAACAACCTATGCCATCGGCTGAAGAGACACAACATGAAGAAGTATTCCACTGGAACCCCCTCCACCACAGGCGTGCGGGGAAAGTCTCTCCCTCTTCCGAAGGTTCAACCTCAAGGGACCGCATCATCAGGGTTCCATCATCCCTGTCTATTGGCAAGGCAAGAAGTAGCGGTACGGGCTGTATTCCAGGCCCTCCCCAATACGACCCCATCATGCTCGCCCTATACCATAGGCAGTAGCGGGAGATCGAGATGTTGAAGGCACAATTGGCCGAAGTAACTGCACTTGTGACCGACCTGATCTAGGGCTCCCTCCGCCCGTGGGGTGAAGGCGTGACTTGGTCCCAGGCTACCAGTCCTGATACCTCCGTCCAGTCAGGGAGGGGACGAGGAATACGGTGAGCCCTTCAGCCAGTCAGCCAACTGGGCGAAGCCTTACATTACAAGAGAAGTTGCAAAAGCCCTACTCCTTCCCAAGAGAAAAGACCTGAGGAATCTTTGATTAGGCCTGTCACTATGGCAAGGTTTCCCTCTTGAGGTTCAAGAGGCCTCAAGACATTCAGAGAAGCAGTGACCCATTATTCTGCCCCTATCACCAGATACTCGGTCACGCCATTGAGGACTGTTACGTCTTCAAAGATATTGCTCAAGACCTGATCGATAGGAATAAGCTCAGAATGGGAGATTATGTGGTGGCCCCGCCGCGTCCCCATGCGGCAGGCAACCCCATGAGAGGAGTCTACACGATATCCATCCAGCACCAAGCTCCTAAAGATGCAGTGACCTCGGCCCTGATCGAAGCCATCTATGATAATTACCTGGAAGACTCCGGGGCAACCCTGTGCCTTTCTACGCTAGGGAACCCAGCAGGCCCGCCGACTGTAATCCAGGAGGGGTGCGAGGTGAACGCCGCCTCGGCGCCGGGTCAGGAGGAGCAAGAAGAGGCCTACGGCATCCTCAAGGCTGAGGAGGGTGAAGACCAAGACTTTGTCGATTTGCTACCGGCCCCGCCGAAAATTGAAGATGGCGGTCAAACTACTGTCGACGAGCTGATCAAAATTAATCTTGGCATGAAAAGTGACCCCAGGCTGACCTTTCTAAGTGCCCTCATACCTCCCCAGGAGAGAGAGGAGTATGTGAAGTTCCTGCAAGAGTTTTACGATTGCTTCACTTGGAACTACAAAGAGATGCCCGATCTGAGCCCCGAAGTGACCCAGCATATGTTGGCGATTGATCCCAAGATGGAGCCGGTAAAGCAGCCTCCCCGGTGCATGCAGCCGAAATTGATAAAATAGGTCTGCAAAGAAGTTGACAAGCTCATAGACGTCGACTTTGTAGCAGAGAATCAATACACCACCAGAGTAGTGAGGAGATACACAAATTTCCATTCTAATGCTACATCTGTAACACATTAGGGCCCTGTTTGTTTCGCAGGTTGGATGGGGGAACCGATGAGAGAGAGCGGTGTGGACCCCACCACTCTCTCACACACAAACGCGTTAACTGGGATTAGTTAGTGCACTCGACCCTCTGGGGTCGCTTGCGCTAACCGCACCCGGTTAGCAAACAGGCCCTAGTAATGCAGTTACAAACAAGGAAGGCAGAATCAAGGATTGGATTTGAATCGCCAGTCCAAAAAACAATCTGGATTGGCCCATCCGAGCCAGTCCTGGCCGAGCCTTATATTACTTTTAGAGGTTAACATATATGTTACAGAGGTTTAAGTGCTCTTATATTAGTTCACAACGGGCTGTATACAATGTTTGCAACTTTACCTTCCCAATCTTGAGGCTTCTTTTCTTCTCCTTTTGCAGACTTGCAGGTGGAGCCATGGAGCAGAACAAGGAAGAAGGGGTGGGCAGCGGCGGAGGAGGAGTAGCGGCGGCGGAGGAGTAGGTGGTGGTGGCTGGTGGCAGTGACAATGATGGCGGCATCAGTGATAAGCGGCGAACAGACATTGGCACTAGGTGGCGATGGCGACAGCAACCATGAAAAGGTAAGACCCAAGCCGATCCACTCTATCCCCAGTAAGAATTGGGGTCAGGTTGGTTTGGCCCAAAACGAATCGGATTGGCCAATCTAAGGCTGATCCGATCCAATCCTGCCTTCCTTGCTGAGAAATGCTGACGTCAATATGATCCACCTACTTCTCGAATAGGATAACTAGTAGCTTAAGGCTTTATGTCCTTCAAAATCCCTTTATAAACAATGGAGGTTTCTTGATTGCAGTTTCGCCATCTTCAATGAAATGCATATATACCTTCGTCATGATGATGAAAATTAAAACAAAAAAACTTGAGCACATTCAACATGTGGATATTTCATGTCAAGAACCTACATGAAAGGATCAAGGATTTGACAAAGATTAGTGCCTAGGTGTCTCTTCCAACACAAAACCTCTACGAGCTAGTGCAAAGTTCCAGCCAAGGTGAGGGGACCTTGTCAAGAAGTCCATTGGAGCCAGGTGGTGGGCAGGAAAATTACCTTATTAGCTTCACTTATAATTTGTAATTCATAGACAGGTGCAATTGGCATAATTAAACTCAAATCCTCTAAGAATCATCACTACTACGTTCTTGACCATTTTTACCATGGCTCCTTGAATAACATAGAACGACAAGAAGCCAGTAAGAACATTGATAGGAAAGAACACGTTCCCCTTTTAATAAGACACAGGAAACTTCTAATAGATGTCCAAGGAAGGCCTACGGTCTTGGTGATTTATCTGTTCATGTGTATGCATGTACATATAGCCACTCTCTTTAGATATTCTATTAAGAGGACCTGCCGCCGAAGCCACCCCTGTCCCTCTCTCTCTCCGCCCTTTCCTCTCTCCTTTCTACGGCGGCGAACATAGCTGCCCCTCGCCCCCAACCCGGCCTCCCCATCGGCGTCCCGACCACCTCACAGGGGATGGTGTTCCCGGGGGAGCCCCCCAGGGGGGTGGAGGTCATGACGGCGCCGGCGGCCGCCTCCCCTTCCTCCCATCATTCGCCGCAGCCCCACCGCCCGACCGCGCTGCGAGTGAAGCCCCGGTCCCGCCTCCCGCAGCCGCCCTTCAGGGCTTGGGACGACCACCGCCTCCTCCGCTGCGTGGGGGCGGACGGCGCCGGCGGTGGGCTCCCGCCGCCGACGCCTGCCGCCGCGTCGACATCCTCGCCCTCCGCGCCTTGCCCGGGGAGGAGGCCTGCGGGGCCCCGCGACGACGGCTTCGAGCGGATCAGGGCGAAGCTGATGGATCACCTCCGCGAGGCCGCCGGCCGGATCGAGCTCCCGCCGGTGACGCCCGGGGACGCCAGGCGGAAGGAGCCGGCGACGGGCGCACTGGTCGGCCGTGACGCCGGCGAGGACGTGGGCGGCGGCGACAACTCCGCTAACCACGCGCCGGCGGCACCCGCGGCCGCCGCGCCGGCTCCCCCCGCGGCGTCTGGGGAGGAGCTGCCCTGGAACCTGCGAACCAGGAGGTCCGCGGCGGCCTCCAACGCGCCGCAGCACAGCCGGGGGCACGCCAACTCCACCCCACTGGCCCCGTCGCGGCCCAGGTCCGGTGCGCCGGAGAGGAGGGACGCGGCGCCGCGACGGCGGCGGCCGCGGTTCTCGGTGCCGCTGACGAAGGAGGAGATCGACGAGGACCTGTACGCCTTCACGGGGCGCCGCGCCCCCCGCCGCCCCAAGAAGCGCCCCCGCGCCCTGCAGAAGCACCTGGATGTACGCCTCCCCACCACAAATTTCTCGGCGCCTCCCAAAGACAAGAAAATAAAAAAAAAAGGCTCTTTGCTTTCACGTCTTCTTCCTCTTAACTTTCCCTTCTTCTTCTTATTCTTCTTCTTCTTGTGCTGCTTCTTCCATTTGTGCAGATGGTGTTCCCAGGGCTGTGGTTGTCGGAGGTGACGGTGGAGACGTACCAGGTCGCCGACCCGCCGCCGCCGCCGCCACCATCCTGAGTCAAAGCTCGAAGCTAACAGCGCCCCGTCACCCTCTCCTTCCTTCTCCGCTCTCTGCTCCCTGAATGTGTGGTTCCCCTGATCTGTGGATACTCGTTGGCCGATGCAGATGGGGTTGTTTAAAGTTAGTACGGAGTTCCTGACGCGAGATCCTCCCTCTCTTCCTCCCTCCCTCCCTCCCTCCCTCCCTTCTTTCCTTGCTTCCTTGCGGCGGGTCAAGATCCTGCAAATTTCACGGGACATGCGAGTATCTTGGGTGCCGAGCTCTGTAATCATGAAGGGACTCTGCCTTGTCTTTTTAAGGAATGAGGACCACAAAAGTTGCATTGAAGCATTTCACACCCCAGGGTCTGCTGAAACTCTATTAACTGCTGCCATGATATCTTCCTTAAGTAGATCCTAGAATTGTTGATAAAATCCCATTGAGAATCCATCCGGACCTGGTGACTTATTAAGAATCATAGAGAAGACTGATTGGTTAATTTCTTCCCCCGAAAATGGTACGCAAAGGGACTCTGCCTCTGTCTCGGAGATATGCTGAAACATGTCACTGCTTATATGCAGCCTTCATTGTTCATCTTCTTTAAACAAGGCTTGATAATGTTCCGCTATGGTCTTCTTAATTTCTGCTTCCTTATCCACTATCACATTCCCAACTTTAATTGCGTCAATGTAAGTCTTCCCCCTCCTAACATTAGCCATTGCATGAAAATATCTTGTGTTTTGGTCCTTCTTTAAACCACAATTCTTTGGCTCTTTGCTTTCACCTGATTTCTTCTCTAATTGACCATTCCTCATACTACTGTTTAAGATCTGCTCAATGTCTTTTATCCTCCTCTGATAAGACCCCTCGGTCATTCTTAATATCCAAATCTTCAATTTTCTGTAAGAGCTCTTCCAGATATTTTTGCAAGTATGAGATTCTCTCTCTTCGGTCCCCTAGAGTGAGAAGCTCGAGTGTCTCCTAGGCATGGCCCGCAGAGGGGCTCTCCCTCCGGAACGTGCCCCTAAGAGGGGATCTGAGGGTCGGGTGTCGACCTACTTTGTCTGAGAAGGGGGCACATTAGACGTTTTTGCAGTGCTGGTTCCTTCACCTTCACCGATGGGGTTCCGTGGGGGGTCCGCTCGCTACACCTCCTATGTGGAGGTAGTGAGAGGGTACCCTCCAACCACTGGGGTCAGGGAACAAGAACATTTTGGATGCAGGGGAGTTTTCGGCAGAGCTTCTGATCAACCGGGCTGGATGGCTTTGATGGAGTCTCTGCGTGACGGAGGTGGAAGGGTTGGTGGAAGTGATGGAGGTCAGTTGTAGGTTCGTAGAGATCCCGGGAGATTGTTGGGAGCATGATTTTCCAATCTGGTCCGGGACGGGGCGAACCGCCCTTACCGGACCGTGCCACGTGTTGGGCGGGACGAGCGGGCCGTGGGACGTGGCCGGGATGCATTGGACCGCATGGGACCGTGCGTCCCACTGTGTACTATACCGGTTCGAAGTGGGACCGGCTTGGTATGTGCAGACCGCCCGGCTTGTGCCAGTCCGGCATTAAAAGCCGGCGGTGGGCATGGGGGTGGAGGGCGTCGAACGTAGCGGTAGGGACCGGTGAGGGGCGGTGCAGGCGGCGGTGCAAGTCGGCGAGGGGTGGTGCAGGTGGCGCGGAACGGCGATCGGAGGCCTCGGACGAGGTATTTATTGTTTCCCCCTCAATGGAAACACGTGAAGTGGCAAGTCATTCAAAGCATGGAAAGATGGACAAGCGCCAGCGCCTTGCTAGTTGCCTGACCAATTGGCACGCAAGATATCCACAAAGAAAATCACCACCTTCCTAAACCACTACAGATACGGTGGTCAAATCACGCCAAAGATGGTAAGAAGCAGTCAATTTAGCAATTAATATTGCCGTCATCATATATACAAGGAAAATTTTTAAATGGCCACATTAAAGAAGAAAAAGAGAAAAGCCAATACATCAGGCCTCCGGCCCATCGTGAAGCCCGGCAGGTAAAGGATCCTCGGCACTAGGCAACCTACCCCCAGCACCCTCGGTGATGGCCAATCTAGGCACTGACCACTTGCATGGGAATTGTCTCGACCGTGTGCCCTCTCGCGGCCGCCAGTGTTGGTGATCGCTCAGACGAAATGGAGGCATCCCAGCCTCCCCCTTCACTCGACATCATGGAGGAAGAGTCGGTAGTATCCCAGTCCAAGACATAACACTGCCCAAAAGGGAACACAAGGTCCTCAAGCACCTGGCATTGAGCCTCTAGGACAGCTCGATGGAAACCTTGCGAGAGACCCCTCCGCAGAACCCGATAGTAGCCCAGCTCGTACTAAGAGAAGGCGACCTTCTGGAGAGCCACATGGTAACCCTCTGAGCACTTGTATTACTCGAGCGCCTCCACCCTAGCTAGCTTCGCCTTTCTCGCAAGCTCGACTGCCCTATGCTCCACCTCGGATAGTCTCTCCTCGGCTCCGACCTGCACCCCCTCGGCCTCCGCCCGTTGTCACTCTACCTCTCAGACTTGGCCTTCGAGCTCTTCATAGTCGGCCTTCCACTGCTCGTCACGCTCGACCTGGACCTTGCGCTCCCTCCCCAGGAGACTATCTTTCAGTTCGACCATAGAGCGAGCTTGGGCCAGCTGCTCGGTCGATATCCGAGCCTCTTTTTGGCTCGACTGCACCTGTGCTCGAAGCAAGGTCACCTCCCACTGAATGTCTTCAAGGTCGAGAGTTAATCGTTCGACCTTTTGATCGGATGCGCCACGGGCCCAAGAAAGAGATTCTCTCTCCGATTCCACCCAGGCGAACAAGTCTGTCATCTCAGCCCCCAGCTGGGCAAGAATAAGCCCACCTTCCATAACCCGCTTGAGGAGCATGTTAGGGGGCTATGCCTGAGGCCACCTCAAACCGCCCCCGATGCCACAGAGTGGCACCTCCGGTATAAGGGAGCTCAGACGGTGAAGGAGCCAGTCGCGAGAGGGATGGCCCTCTCAGGAACAACCGGGATTAGAGCACCCCCTCCGAATGCCCCTACCTTGGGGGTCCCACCAGTTGGCTCGGATCGGGTCCCCCCACCTGGCATCTCCTCGGTCTCGGTCGGCTGGGATTGGGTCGCCTCACCCTATGACCCCTCGGCCTCTATCGGCTCAGATCGGATCCCTTCGCCTTGTGCCCCCGTCACCTCATCTAGTGCCCTAGCACTAGTCACCTCTGCCTAGGACCCAGCCGCATCGGCCACGACTTCTTCGATGGTGATAGCCCCCTCTAACTTAATGGCAGGGAGGGCCAGCTGAGCACCCCCCTTGATCGAACAGGTGGCATCCACCCTCTTCGCCCCCTTCCGCTCGGCGGCCACTGCGCTCATCGAGGACCACAGTAGCTGTTCCATGGAGTCCTTAGTCTTGGCCCCACGGTGCTCGGAAGCACCCTCTCGGGCGATCTGCTTACCCTTGTCTCAAGCATGAGAAGAGCTCCCGGACGTTTGAGGTCCGCCGCGAGCAGACTCCTCCTCAAAGATGATCACCTCCGGTTCGAGCGGCGCCACCCCCTCATCAGCCGTTCACCTCGCGTCTAGACAAAAAAAAGTAGATCACACGAAGGAGGCTAACTTATCTGACCCAAAAATGATGCAAGACCCTAAGGTCCTTACCTGAAGGCACCACCGCTAGGGAGGGATACTCTTCAATGTTCGCCACAGTCATCAACTCGGTAGTTGATCGACGATTATTCTAAAGAAGGGTGGCTTTCTTCTCCACCTCCGGGGAAATCACCGCCTACTTTGGAGGGATGTTCAGATGGAAGTTGGGCACTGTCGGGAAGGCCCAGGTCTCACCACCCATGGCCGAGCCCACCCAGAAGTACTGGGTCTTCTAGCCCTTGTGGGAAGAATCCCTGACAGAGAGGGTCCCACAACTCCTCCCCCTCTTCGCCTGAAGGTAGAAGAAGTCCTTGCCCGTATGGGTATGCTCCTTCAACTTGAAAAAAGCATGGAAGAGGTCCAGCGAAACGTCAACCCCACACGAGCGACAAAAAAAAATGAAGGACAAGATGAAGGCATCGGAGTTGGAGACCAACTAGACCAGAGCCAGTTGGTAGAACTGAAGCAACTCGGTAATAATGAAATGGAGAGGTTGGCGGAACCCACACTTTCAGGCCAAGAGGAAAGAACAGAAGGAACTAGAGTGAGTGTCCTGAATGGACTCGTAAGGCTCTGCCGTAGAGAAATGGTACCACCACGGTAGCCTGTACTGATTCTCCAACTGTTTTACCTCACCTTTGCTCAATTCGCTACGCCAAGGCTCCGTCGGCACCATGAAGACCCTTGGGTCCCGCTCAAGCTCCTGCCCCTCGGCCTCGAGATGTTTATCTACCATGGAATGACCAAAAAGACTAGAAGAAGAGGAAGAAAGCACTAAGCCGGATGATTCAGGAGGAGGTGGAAGTTGACGGACTATCGCTGCGGTAATCTCTGTGAGCTCCGCGAAGGCTGCTGTAATTTTTCGCTCCTCTGGATCGCTCCCAGAGTGCATGAGCCTCTGACAAATGCAAGAGTGGCAAAGAGAAAAATCCTAAGCAATGGAGGTCTAGGATGCAAACACGCGCTACGCTTATAACGCCCCAGCAGGAAGCGGCACGACGTTCCAGTTCCCCAAAAAGGAGCCCTCCACCCATCAATTTGTAAGAATTATCATCATTACAGGCAAATCCCTAGGATAGCCACATCAAGTGTCCCCTGTCGAGATAAAATTTCCAATCAACTCAAGCTATTGGGTCCCCTAGTTGAGTATGGTATTTAGTTTTAATGATAATAAACAATGTGTGCTTACTTGAAGAACTTGATTGACATCACATGATTTCATGGATGAATGTTTTGCTTGTATATGGTTTTTATGTAGAAACCATGATTGGGTTTTTATGAATGATGCTTTATGCATAAATTGTTCACTTGGTGAAAATGGGGTATTTGATGTTCACATGTATTGCATAAATACTTGTCTAAGTGATTTCACCTTTGGCTAAAGTTCCGGGTTGTTTTCATGAACATCTTCCATGAGGTTGTATTACATTGATGGTGTTTCATGCATTTTTCATATGAGATTTTTGGGCTTTTCAATGTGCTTAATCTATTCACATAAAACTTGGTAGAACATGGTTTGAATGATGCTAATACTTTATTGAATGCATGATTATTAGATCTTGTTTATTGGGTATGGTTTTAGTGCCATCCTTGATGCGAGAATTTTGATTGTCATCTAACCACTTGCTTTATCATGTTTTGCAGGTTTGAATTCATAGGTTAAACCCCTTTTGAATCAAGGATAAATGGTACAATCAAACCACATTAAGTTCATGGGGTTTTTGAGGCTAAAGATGGTGTTTTGGCTTGCAAGAAGAGAAGAGTCGACTCTGAGAGTCGACTCTCTCATGCCTTAGTTCTGTTCTGAGTGTTGTGTGTGTTGCAGGGAAGAAGGTACTAGCTCCGTGTCTTTTTCTGGACACCCCGAGCTTTTTTTTTGTTGGCGTTAGGCACTCTAAGTCTGTGCCACTTATTTCGGCTCTTCGAGCTGAGAAGTTATTGAAGAAAGGATGTCAGTCTTTTCTAGTCTTGGTTTCTTTAACCCATAAGAAGGAGTTGGAGATTAAGGACATCCCTATTGTTTGAGATTTCCCAGATGTCTTTCTTGAGGAATTGCCAGGACTTCCGCCTGAAAGAGAGGTAGTCTTTTCTATTGATCTAATTCCTAGCGCGTCCCCTATTTCTAAGGCTCCGTATCGTATGTCTCTTACGGAGTTGAGGGAATTAAAGCAACAATTAATGGAGTTACTCGAAAAGAGGTTTATTCATCCAAGTACATCCTCGTGGGGAGCCCCAGTGCTATTCGTCTAGAAGAAAGATGGCTCAATGAGACTGTGCATTGACTACCGACAATTGAATCATCTTACTATCAAGAATAAGTACCCATTGTCGAGGATAGATGAATTTTTCAACCAAATAGTAGGAGCACAATATTTCTCTAAGATTGATCTTCGGTCAGGATACCATCAGTTGCGGATCAAGGATGATGATATCTTTAAAACAACCTTCCGTAGGTACAGACATTTTGAATTCATGGTAATACCTTTTGGACTAACGAATGCTCCTACAGCTTTCATGCAATTAATGAATAGCATGTTTCGGCCCTACCTAGATCAATGGGTCGTAGTATTTATTGATGATATTTTGATATACTCTAAGAATGAGGAGGAGCATGCTGAGCACTTGAGGATGGCATTGCAATTATTAAGAGATCATCAGTTGTACGCCAAGTTTAGTAAATGTGATTTCTGGTTGCAGGAAGTGTCTTTTCTGGGACACATTATCACTAAGGAAGGTATTTCTGTTGACCCTTCGAAGGTGGAGGCAGTAAAGAACTGGGATAGGCCTGCAAATGTAACTGAAGTAAGAAGTTTTCTAGGCCTGACAGGTTATTATCGAAGGTTTATTAAGGATTTCTCCAAAATTGTGATACCTTTAACAAGACTAACCTGCAAGGAGAACCGATTTGAGTGGTCGGAAGATTGTGAACGGAGTTTCCAGATCCTGAAGGAGTGTTTAACCACTGCCCCTATTTTGGCCTTACCTTCTGGGGAGGGAGGTTTTGTAGTTTACACTGATGCTTCAGGTATTGGCCTAGGCTGTGTGGTTATGCAGCATGGGAAGGTAATAGCTTACTCTTCTAGACAGTTAAGAAAGCACAAGGAGAATTATCCTGTCCATGATTTGGAGCTAGTAGCTGTAGTATTTACCTTGAAGATTTGGAGGCACTACTTGTATGGAGGAATATTCATGGTGTTTTTTGATTATAAGAGTTTGAAGTACCTATTTTTTCAAAAGGAGCTTAATATGAGGTAAAGAAGATCCAGGTGGTCACCTGAAGAAGACATTGCTGGTCTCCTCTTCCCTTTGGAGCTGCTACATGATTTTAGGAGTAGAAACAAAAAAATAGTGTATAAATAACATGATCATGATTCAGGTAGCATACATAATGCAAAGAATAATAAGTTGGATAAATTAGAGAATGAATGACCAACAATGTAATGAATACAATTTTTCATTTTTCATGGGGGACATTTGTTGAACACATTTTATCCCAATAAATAACCCAGATTTAAAGGTGTGGGACCATGCCCGAATATCTTAAGGACATTGTTTATTCACCACCCCTACAACATTCAAGGCTCAATTGTGAGCCCGAACCGGCTAGCCATGGCCCACAGTAACTTCAACAACAAGCGGGGATCGTCCTCGATTGCTCGACTCACTGTGTCGACCTATCTGCAACTTAGCTGCCCGGGCCAACCTGAGGGCTCTCAGCAACAAGTCACAACGTGTGGTACACAGCGACGAGACCTAGGATTATCCCAATATGCCACTTCCCAGCAGTTCAACACTAATGGTTTTGGAGTTCGAGGTTAAATCGAGCTTCGAAGGCCGCTAGTCAGCTCATACGGCTCCTAATAGATCATCAGGAATTATCCTGAACACTTTGAAGGCGTCCCGTTTCTAGCCATTCTACATCAACCCAGGGTCAACCAAGGGTCCTAGATCACTTTCCACACCATATGATGACTCAGCATAAGGCAGGGACCAGCACTGACCTTCCAGCAAGTAGGATTCGCCCACCACCAATTTAGTTACCTGGGCTAACCCAGGAGCTTGTAGCAATACGCCGTGACGTGCGACACCAGCCATGGGGCCCAAGATCCCCTCAAAAAGCTCCCTTTCAGCCAACTAACACTAGTGGGCTTCTTCCCCAGCTCAAATCCAAGCTCTGGGGTTCACTAGCCGGTCTATACGGTCCGTAGGTGATAGTCGAGAATTACCTCAAACACCTTGCGGGCTCTCGTGTTTCCAGCCATTTCACTATGAACCATGGGCAATCTGCGGCTCGGGAATGCTCACTCTGACATCCAATGGCACTACAAAGGAGGGGGACCGCCCTCGACTCCCAGACACATAACGATGAGCCACTTACTTTGTAGCCGTCGGGGCAACCCAAGGCTATGCACCAGCTCGCCGTGTAGAGTGGCACATTCTTATTTAAGGCCAGGCTCTCACGCCCCTAATGCCTTCCTTTTGTTGTCTTAGCTATGCTAAGCAAGGATTTCAAGTCCTAGCGGGCCGCCCGGGCCCCTACCCAGCCTATACGGTACGTTAACGAGGTCATGAAATTATCCAAAACACCTTGAAGGCGACCTGATATCAACCTCGCTTTGAAGCTCGTGCCAACACACAAGCCATGAAGTGGGCAAGCCAACCCTTCCCCAGCCATTAAGAACAATTAAGTCGGTTCCGTTCAGCTGTCCGGTCAAGACCGTTTTGACCAAGAACTGTTTTGGGTCGTGGGCTTGAGCGGCCAAGGCTTGACCGGTCATCCCCTTGGGCGGTTCTGCCTTGACCTTTTATCCCCCTTAGGATCCGACCCTTGAGCGGCCAATCCCAGACCATTCATGCTTGGGCGGTCCTGCCCCTGACCGCCCATCTCCCCTTTGACCGGGCTGTCCCTGATCGCACATGCCCTTGTGCGGTCATCCGAGAGCCACTCATCCCTGTGCGTTGTCGGTTTGCCTTAGTGGCTTATTCCGTGACCGTTTGAGTGTTGTGTTGGCCTCCGGTCGGCTCAGTTGTGACCAAGTGGTCGACTTTCGGTCTCGTGAGTGTCCCGGACACCCCGAAAGTTTCGTGTCTGTGTTTTGAGGTGTCTGTGGGTTCCGTGTTACTGTGATTTTAGGCCTAGGGACTAGGCTAGATCAACAGTGTTGTGCCATCACGTTCGACGGTCTTGACCTTGAGTCTCGTGACTCAAGGACCATTGAGTTTAATAGGTCTAGTGGGCTGTCCAGAGTTTGGTGGCCTCGAGCCACCTGTTACTTCGCGTCACTCGCGATGGGTGCGTGCGTAGTTTTCTGTATTCACGTCAGTGACCCTCCACTAGACGCAGCCTTCTTACGACACGCGCGTGCTGACCCACCCGGGAGTGGTGGAGCGGCATACCCAAGATAGACGGTGAGTAGGCTGGTTACCATAGGGCCCCCACATACAGCTGAGTCTGGGCTTAGGGGGAATTACCAGCTAGAGGATAGGCCTAGTACATATGGTCTGAGTGTGCACATGAGGCTGAGGGTGTCAGACCTGCGCTGACGAGTGCGACCTCAGCTAGTCCTTGTTTTATGTTCCTGGTCACTTTAGTGTCTTTGTCTTCGCCTGGGGCGTCATAGCGAGATACGGGGGCATGGTGTAAGATGTCAGGGGACGCATCCGGTCTGTTCTTCTGGTGGGCGGTACTCCCATCACGTGACGTGATTTATCATGTCCGAGTTTCTGTTTCCCATCTACGAGACGGAGGCTTCGTGTGTGGTTTCAAGAATGTTCCCGTAGTCGAGGTCTAGGGTTTTTGGTGAGCATCATCGAGGGATTTTTCCTAGATGGCGTGGAATTCACGACAGTGTGGTCATGATTGTGTTTCCGGACGGTGTAGTTTCGACTGTGAGGGTAGGTTTCCGCGACTGAGGCGTCGTGGCATTTTCTTAGTAGCGTGACTAGGGCGGTTCGTGTCTGGTTGTCCCCCGACCGTGGGATCGAGATGTTGGGTTCGTGACTTGGTTGTTCCCCGACTGGGAGATCGGGTCATGTGTTCCGGTACAGTAGGAGTAGTTGTAGAGCCGAGATTTTACCGGCCACCGTTGCTACTGTTCCTGCTGCCATTGTACTTGTGACATTTTTAAATAAGAGAATTGCATCATTTGTCTAAATGTGGTTTCTCTAAATTCATTTGTGGAATAAACAAGTTGGGAGAGTAAAGGATAGCAAACTTGTTGGCTTGAGGGGCTTGGCATAAGTTCTTATGATGAAGGGGCCTTCATATAATTTTTTGTATATCTTCCAAACCTTGTGAACAGGAGCCCCACCCTTCCCTTGCACGACCGCAGCAGGCCAGCGACATCCTCTTCATACGTGCACATCCAACGTGGCTAGGTCTCAGCAAGAAGGCAAGCAGGGCAGCCGCAGCATCTGGCGAGCCAATGGGATCGCAAGACAGCAGCAAGATCATCTGGGAAACCGATGATGGAAGGACAAGATCTCGGATGGTTTCACTAGCATATCTTTCACAACTGGTGATGGCAGGGGAAAGATCCTTGCACAACATGCATGGGGAGCCGGCGAAATCTCAGCAGCAGGTTGCATGGGAAGCCAGCAAGTTCTAGAAACATGGTAAAATTGCATGGAGCAGGTGAATCTCGGCATGCAGCGGCGAGCAAACTGACAGCGACAGTAACTCCATCCAGCCGCAGGCAGACAGCAGTGGCATGATCGGCATGCAAGGTAGCAGCAGCGGCGAGTGCCGAGAACACATCAAGATCACCTTGGGAGCCCGCAAGATCGCATGGATGCAGGCTATGGCAGGGATAGCAATGGACGTGGGCATTTGGGCTACTATAAAACTACAGGATGCCCCTCCCTCGCGGTAGTTTTGTTGTGGCACCTCTTCCTCCCGTTCGCTCTCCCTCTCACTTCTTCTCCCCTCTCTGAACCCACCTTCTCATCTCCCTCTCTTCTTCAAGCTCTCTCCCACATTCTCTTACTCTCTGCCTCCTTCTCTCTCTCTCAACTCCATGCAGTTACGGTGCCCCTGTTTCGAACAGGGCCACCGCAACCCACCCTTTCCTCCCACACCCCAGCCCTCTCCCCCTCTCTCTTTGCCCCTCACGCACTCTCTCACCCTCTCTCTCTCTCCTACCCTCCGGCTCTCCTTCCTCACCTGCTCCACTCCCCTTATACACCTTATCTCCCGCTTATCCTCGTTCTCTGAACTGCACCTGCAGCAGGCCTGCCGCGTCTTCACCGCTCCACAGCATACACCGGCGGCCACCGGCCTCCCATTCTCACTTAAGTGTGCCAGTTGGAGCAGATACGAAGCGAATATATGACTATCTGTATCCGCTCTATTTTAAAATTTGAATTATTCGATTTTGATCCGCTCCGATTTGAATTCGGATACGAAGCGAATATATGACAATCCGTATCTGCTCCATTTTAAAATTTGAATTATCTGATTCGAATTCAAAAGTATATAAATATAATTATAAAATGTTAAAAGTATATAAATTATAACTATAAAATGTCAAAAATATATCTATTCTTGACAAAAAAGTCGAGAGCATGGATATAAATACGCTCAAGGGTGTATGTGTAAATCCCTTCTAGATACAGATATCCTATAATTTGACAAATTTTAAATATTTCTTAAAAAGTAATATTTTTACAAACCCGGTTCACGGCTGACTGGGGAAGGGAGGTAAACATCACTTCTCGGTGTTGGCGTTCACTGCTCCCGTCGCTCTCATACCCTGCCCGCGGTGCCGCCAGCCGGGGCGGCGGACGGCCTCGATGCGAGGTGCCATCTGATGCGCAGATTGAGCTCGATTTTCCGATGGACGCCGCCGACCTCGAGCTCCGGCTTCTGCGCCACCATCGTTCGCTGCAACAGGCTCATCGAGGCATACTCCAAGGAGGGCTGCCTCCTGGAGGCCCGCCACCTGTTCGACGAAATGCCCGCAAGGAACGTCTTTACCTGGAACTCCATGATCAACGGCCACGTCAAGAACAAGGACTTAGCCGGGGCGCGGGCGCTCTTCGATGCTGCCCCGGAGAGGGACTCAGTGACATACAACTCCATGATGTCGGGCTATGCCCGACGGGGATGCAGTGCTGGAGCTATCGAGCTCTTCACTGAGATGAGGTGGAAAGGGACCCGTGCTGATGAATTCGCCCTCACCACAATGCTGAATGTTGCATCAGAGATGTTGGATCCATACTTTGGAAGGCAGATTCATGCTTGTGTGGTTAAGACTGGGAATGACTCTGACAGCTTCGGCGTGAGCTCGCTGATTGACATGTACTCTAAATGTGGGTGCTTCTCCAATGCATTTGAGGCATTCCAAGCAGCGGGTTGCAAGGTGGACTCAGTTTCAAAGAACGCGATGGTGGCAGCCTGTTGCAGGGAAGGGAAGATGGATATGGCTTTCGACCTGTTCTATGGGGTCACAGCCCCCAACGACGTCATTTCCTGGAATACTCTGATATCCGGGTGTGTGCAAGATGGGCTGGCAGAGTTGGCTTTGGAATTATTTGTTAGAATGTCGGAGGATGGTGTTAGAAGGAATGAACACACAATTGCTAGCATACTAGGAGCATGTGCATGCCTGAAGAACTTAAACTGTGGGAAACAAGTCCATGCTTGGGTTGTGAAGAATGACATGAGTTTGAATTCATTCATAAGCACTGGCATTGTTGACTTGTACTGCAAGTGTGATGAATTGCAGTATGCCGAGGCTGTTCATGCAGAAACCTGCAAGGGTAATGTGTTTGCAACAACCTCGATGATTGTGGGGCATGCTGGGAGAGGTAACATGGAAGAAGCAAGGAGGCTTTTTGATTCGTTACATGAGAAGAACTCAGTTGTGCTGACTGCTTTGCTCTCTGGGTACCTACGCTCTCAGCAATATGAAGAAGTCTTTAAGCAGCTGAGAGAGTCCAGAGGGAAAGAGGGAACACTGATTCGCATCCTTTTATAGTGGAATATCCCCTTGGGTGATCGGAAAGCCGTATGAATTCTATCATGCTCGGCTATCCATATCTGGTTGTATCTAGATGACCTGTCCATGAAAGATAAGGCTTCATGGCCAGTGGTGGCATTGATCATGACTTTAGTGATGGGCACTGGGAAATCGTCCTTCGGGCAAGCCTTGTTCAGGTCCCGAAAGTCCACACATATTCGGATCTAGCCATTCTTCTTCTTGACAGACACAATATTGGCTAGCCAGGTGGTATATTAGTTTTCTGCTACGAAGTCGATGTCTATGAGCTTGTCGACTTCCTTGCAGACTTGGCTTATCGGTTCTAGCCTCATTCGCCAAGGTGATTGCTTCACTGGTTCAACCTTGGGGTCAATGGCCAACATATGCTGAGTGATCACCGGGCTGAGGCCTGGCATTTCTTTATAGTTCCAATCAAAATAGTCTCAGAACTCTTGGAGGAGCTTGATGTATCTCTCTCTTTCTTCTGGGAGAAGGAGGGCACTAAGGAAGGTTGGCCTGGGGTCATCATTTGTACCCAGATCCACTTCTATCAGCTCATCAACGGTGGCTTGGCCACCATCTTCTATCTCCGGGGGAGCCGATTGCAAATCGATGAAGCCTTCATCATCTTCTTCAGCCTCAAGGGCATCATAGGTGTCTTCTTGTGCCACCCTGCTCAGCGGCAGGGCTTCGTCAGCTTCTTTCCCTGGCTCGGGGACTGGTGTTGATGCCGGCATTATGGCTTTCAGGCGACTTGAAGATTGGTCCATGGGAGAACCACCCTCAAGAGTAGTAGGGAGCCCTTCTGCCTCCCGTTCCCGTAGAGCATCATTGGAGGTTGTGGCGACCTCGTTAGTAATAGATTCCCAGCATCTGTAGGGGGAATCGGGTTTCGACTCTTCCTGTATCATTGTATAGGGCTTCGGGGTATCTCCTGGCACAAAGGGACGCAAGATCTCTTCATGGCCTTCTTAATATCTATCATAGATCAGCTTTATGGGGCCTTCACCCAGAGGGGTGGAAAGGGATGCTTCACCTACTTCGAGGCTTCTTCCATCGGTGGGGCTTGCGACCTCCGTGAGCAGGGAGATCATGTGCACCCGACTTCTATAAATGTCTGCATCTTGTGGACGTGGTGGGTACACTTTACATCTTCCCATCCTCAATTTGCCCTTCTTGATTAGGCTCTGAGTGATATTTTTGAATACATAACACTTTTCGATAGGATGCCCCAACACCCAGTGATAAGGATAGAAGAGGGGGTCATCACTTCGTTTGGCATCCTCCACCCTTTTGGACTCTGGCAAGGTAATCTTGCCATAATGATAGGCCCATTCAAAAATCTTCTGAGTCTTGTCTCTCGGGAAGGAGTAAGGCCTTCTCATTTTCTCTCGCAACGAGGTCAGTT
>JANBPO010004163.1:0-15362 GCA_024336825.1 Amorphophallus titanum | reverse complement strand
GGCATGGGAATTATACGGTGTGCATCCACCGTACCAAGCCGTCGGAACTCCTAGACAAGTAAATGCTTGGGCGTACGACTGCCAGCTGAGGCAGCTTTTTACAGCAGCTTCCCACAACGCATTACCGTGCAGCAAGCACTCTGCCGCTGTTGGCCCGCCATCAGCTTTTCGTCGAACAATTGTCCTGTAGTGGACGGATTGAACACCAGTGCTTTTACCCTGGTGAATGCGTGAGAAAGAATTGCCTGTCGGTGGTTGAATTATTTTTACAGTTTATCCAACCGATATTGCAATCCAAATGATCCAATAGCGTGTAATCAGACTGCCAGTCTTGGGCCTACATTTTTATTCTTTTGACCTGGCCCTGCACTTGATCGGATGGTGTTTCTCGTAAGCAACTTGTGTTATCATTTCATGGTGTCTGGTTTTTTTCCCGAGTCCCTCTACGGTGTGGATCGTTGCATTTAGATTTTGCAGCTTCTCTGCGTTACTGCACTTGGGCAATTAACCACTCACCTTTCGTCTCACCCACCTGCCGTAAAAAGGTACCTTATGGTAAAAGGTTATTGATCCAGCTGAACAGGGGTTCCGTCCCTTTCGTATCGAAGAAGACAGTAAAATCTTTTTTCTACTGCATGTTTATATCTTTTAATCTTATCAAGATGGGAACAAAATGCTTCGATTACCAACACCTTATATAATATTCTTTTGTAAATTAGGAATTTTGGCTATAAGTTTATGTCTTTATAATCTTATTAAATTAAAATACTTACATACAACTTTTACCTATTAAACAAAAAACATGAAGAAGCTTTATGTTCATACTGCCGGACAAGATTCAAACAAACAAACAAAAAAAAGTAAGAAAAGGAAAAAGGTTCACCTTACTGATTTGTTTATTACATTAGTGACTGACCAAATTTGATCGATGGTCTAGTATGGACACTTTTATTTGCGAATGCATTTGCGAATCCTCACCCGCTGTATACCGATTGATCAAGACAAGAACGAAAACCGTTGAACACCGTTACATTCTTGATTCTCTTTTCCATTTTCCTCTCTCTTGCTCGGTTCTGCTTAACTTTGTTAATCCGGGCCGCTGTACTGGGTGGGCGACATCCTGATTGTGGATGCACCTCAACAGAATGCAGGGGCCGACGTTAACCAGAAGCTGTTCCGAGGGTTCGCCACGACGGCAGCAGCAAGGGAAGGGCGGACGGACTTGGTGGAGCTTCTCCTCAAAGCCGGGGCGTCCCAGCCGGCTTGCGAGGAGGCGCTGCTGGAGGCATGCTGCCACGGCCGGCCGCGATTGGTAGAACTCCTCATGGGATCGGACTTGATCAGGAATCAGGTCGCCGTCCATGCGCTGGTCCTCTCATGCTGCCGTGGGTTCGTCGACGTCGTGGACTCGCTTATGAAGGTGCTCGATAGTCTATCTTTGCACTAATATGTCTCTCGTGGCAGTTGAACTCCCCGAGATCAATTTTGGTTTTCTCCCTGCAGTGTGGTGTTGATGCAAATGCAACAGACAGGGTGCTACTCCGCTCCCTAAAGCCATCCTTGCACACCAATGTGGATTGCACGGCCCTCGTCGCCGCTGTTGTAAGCAGGCAGAAGTCCATCGTCCGACAGTTATTACAGGTATTGCACGTGCACACCATCCGAATTAATAACTTAATGCCTTGCTACATGTACATGTGCTTATGGTTCTAGTGTTATATGTGTTTTCACTATATAGAGCTTGATTATCCGGGTACTGACGAACTTGCAATATGATACCAGGCGGGAGTGAAGAGGGACACCAAGGTGCCCTTGGGCGGGTGGTCGTGGGACACGGACACGGGGGAGGAGTTCCGGGTGGGTGCGGGCCTCGCCGAGCCCTACGGCATAGCGTGGTGCGCCGTGGAATACTTTGAGTCTACCGGCACGATACTGCGGATGCTGCTGCAGCAATGTCCCCCCGACGCGCTGCACAATGGCAGGGCCCTCCTTCACCACGCCATCCTCTGCGCGAACCCAGGAGCCGTGGATGTGCTGCTGGACACTGGCGTCGACGCAGAGCTACCAATTAAGACGAACTCGGGTGTCGCGTTCCGGCCCATCCACTTGGCCGCGCGGTTGGGTCTCCCGGCAATACTGCATAGCCTCATCAAAACCAGTTGCGACGCCAATTCCAGGACAGACTCCGGGGAGACGGCCCTGATGCTGTGCGCCAGATACAAGCGAGACGAGTGCCTCCGCGTTCTTGCCGCAGCGGGCGCCGATTTCGGCCTGGTCAACTCCTGCGGACTCACCGCGGCCTCCATCGCATCCTCGAATAAGTGGAGCGTCGGCTTCCAACGGTCAGTACTCGCCGTCGTACACTCGGGGACGACCCTCTGCTCGAGCGAACGTTCGATCTTCTCCCCGATGATGTTTGTAGCCGGAGCTGGTGATGTCCGGGCCTTGCAAGTATTGCTCTCTCAACCAGATGCAAACATCGACGAACAAGATGAGAATGGTTACACCCCTGTCATGATTGCGGCCAAAGAGGGGCATGTCGAGGCCTTCCGCTGCCTGGCTTTTGCGGGCGCGGACGTGAAGATTTGCAACAAGTTGGGTGAGACGGCCATCACCATTTCCCAGATGAACAGGGAGAACAGGGACCTCTTCGAGGAGGTGATGCTCGAGTTCGCGCTCGAGACGGGGATCGCGGGCGGTTTCTACGCGCTGCACTGCGCGGCGCGCAGGGGGGACTTGGCCGCGGTCCGCCTCTTGACCAGCAGAGGCTACGATGTGAACGTCCCCGACGAGGACGGCTACACCCCGCTGATGCTGGCAGCGAGGGAGGGACACGGCCCCCTGTGCGAGCTCCTCATCTCCTCCCGGGCACGCTGCGACGTGAAATCCCACCGAGGCGAGACGCCCCTCTCTCTCGCCAGGCTGAACGGCGGGCCGGGGAGCCACGCCGAGCAGGTGATACTGGACGAGCTCTCGCGTACGCTCGTCCTGGGCGGCACGCCCGTGAAGAAGCACACCAAGTGTGGCAAGGGGTCTCCCCATGGGAAGGTGATAGCCATGGTAGCCGGCGCGGGGGTGTTGAGGTGGGGCAAGTCCCGCCGGAGGAACGTGGTGTGCAGGGAGGCAGACACCGGGCCGAGCTCCTCGTTCCAGCGCAACCGGAAGGGGAAGGCGGACGCCTCCGATCCTGGGATCTTCAGGGTGCTGACGACCAAGAACAGGGAGATACACTTCGTGTGCGAGGGCGGGGAGGAAGCGGCCCAGCTCTGGGTGAGGGGCATCAGGCTGCTGACGAGGGAGGCGCTTGGGAAGGTAGGAGCGGCATGAGATGGATCATATGGGTTGTGGGTAACTCGGAGGTTGCTCCTCCATCTCATGGTGATCATGTATGTAAAAAAAAGAAGAGTTCGAGTTGCGTGGGCTTGGGATTTTAGTTTGCGGTTGTGGGCAGCCTACTAGCTAGTACTTCACCTCGAAGTCAGAATTTCTGTTCCCCCAACTCTTGTTTCAATTCTCTCTGAAATGCCTGTAAAGTTTGTTTCCCTGTGTAAAATGCCCCGTTCTGCTTCACTTCGCAAGGTAGTCAAAGGTTCGCTTCGTATTGATTGATCTATTTACACAGGTTAGGTCTCGATGGCCATGCGTCCAACAGCCTCGCAGTACACTTTGTACCCGTGTTCGAAGATTTGGCAGTCGACATTAAATTGAATTCCCACCTATCTGAATTCCGTCTGACCAGGATTCCACGACTGTACAACCCTGTCCTGTAGACAGAAGATGTGGACTTTATTTTTCTCTCTCATCTGATAATTATTTCATACCGTCCTATTCCTGAATTAAAGAAGGCCTAACATAAATTAGAGGGGCTGAAAGAATCCACAACCGAACCATTCCACAAATTTGTGGGCTTCGGCTTCCGACCGGGTTCCGGACTCGCCGGTTAATGGGTCCTGTTTAGATGAACGGCTTCCGACCTCGTCACACGCCCCGCCCCCTCACAAAACCACGCACGGCCGCCGCAGCAGAACCTCCCCCGGCGTCGCCCCCTCCCATCACCACCACCCCTTCGCAGGCCGAACCATGCCGGGAAACCCTCATCTCGTACGCCTCCGCGGTCTCCCGCGGCGTCCCCTCAGACCCCACCTCCGTCCCATCCCTGCTGAGGGCGTGCGCGTCTCTCGGCGCCTCATCACTTGCTCACAACCTTCACCAGCAAGCCATCGTCTTTGGCTACCACCACGATGCTCACGTCTCTTCCTCTCTCATCCACATGTATGGGAAGTTGGGCGACGTCGAGAGTGCCCGTCGCGTGTTCGATGGTATGGCCACGAGGAACGCCATCCCCTGGTCTGCCGTCGTCGGCGCTTATTCGCAGTCGGGCGATGTGGATATGGCGTTTATAATGTATAAACGGATGCGCCGTGAGGGGGTGGAGCCCAATTCAGTCACTGTGGTGGGATTGCTGTCTGGGATCTGGAAGCTGCAGCATTTGCAATGTTTGCATGGCTCCGTGATCCGGAGTGGCCTCGGATTGGACCCCGCCGTTACTAATTCCATGACGAATGTGTCCTTGAGATGTGGAAGTGTACGGTCCGCTCGGAAGTTGTTCGACTCAATGACTCTTCGGGATGTCATCTCTTGGAATACTATGATGTCGGGTTACGCCCAAGAAGGAGATCTCAGACGGGCGGTGGATTTGTTCAAGAGGATGAGAGCTTCTGACATGCACCCAGATCACCAGACGTTTGCATCATTAGTTTCTGCTGTCACAAACAGCAGTACAGGATCGACTGTTTTAGGAGAGTCGATTCACGCGGAGATAGTAACGTGGGGTTTTGATATTGACGAACATGTGCAGACCACTCTGGTGGTCATGTACCTGAAACTGAGGAATGCAAACTGCGCATTTCGTTTGTTTGATCAGGCCCGGCACAAAGATGCTGTCTTTTGGACTGCTATGATCTCAGGACTTGTTCAGAATGACAGAGCAGATGATGCTTTGCGTCTTTTCCAGAGAATGTTGAGAACAGGTGAAACTCCTGTGACCACAACTATAGCTAGTATCCTGGCAGCTTGTGCACAGCTTGTTTCACTCAAGCTTGGAGCTTCAGTCCATGGATATCTTATCAGGTGGAGTATCGCATTAGATGTTGCTGCTGAAAACTCTCTTGTTAGTATGTATGCAAAGTGTGGCTGCCTAAAGCAGTGTCAATATGTGTTCGAAATGTTGGAAGATAGAGATGTCGTATCCTGGAATGCAGTGATTGCAGGTTATTCTCAGAATGGCCAGTTGGATAGGGCCTTTAATTTATTCAACAAAATGAGGGATGCCAGTTTGATACCAGACTCGATCACCATGATCTCATTGCTCAAGGCCTCTGCATCCTTGGGTACACTGCACCATGGGAAATGTATTCATGGTTTTATTGTCAGGAACCACCTACATTCCACCATCTCTATTGCCACTTCTCTAATTGACATGTATTCAAAATGTGGTGATCTAGATTATGCCCGAAGCTGTTTCGATACAATGCGGGAACAGGATCTGGTGTTATGGAGTGCAATCATTGCCAGTTATGGGAATCATGGAAAGGGAGATATTGCACTGAGGTTGTATTTGGATTTCCTCCATGCCAGAATTGAACCAAACCATGTCATATTTTTATCAGTACTCAATGCATGTAGCCATGCAGGGTTTGTTTTGCATGGACTAAATATATTTCAATCAATGGTGGACGATTTCAGAATCTTGCCACACCTTGAGCATTATGCTTGTGTGATTGATCTTCTTGGTAGGTCTGGTATGCTTCAAGAGGCAGTCATGTTCATCAGGGCAATGTCTCACAAACCGAACGCAGATGTTCTAGGCATTCTTCTCGATGCTTGTAGGATCCATAGAAATGTGAGTCTTGGGGAAGAGATTGCCAGAAAGATTATTGCATTAGAACCCGAAACTGCAGGGAATTATGTTCAATTGGCTCATAGCTATGCTATTATGAACAGATGGGATGATGTGGGGGAGTCATGGATGAGAATGAGATCACTGGGATTAAAAAAGACACCCGGATGGAGTTTCATTGAGTTAAATGGGGTCATTACAACATTCTTTGTAGGACATACTTCACACCATCACCACGAGGAGCTGACTGCGTTGTTGAATATCTTGGAGATGGAAATGAGAAAGTCCAGCCCTGAGATTGATGTCTACTAGCTGTTCTTAGAATGGTCAACTCATGTCAATACAGGTGTGAGACTGATTACAACCATTCCTATGGGGAAAAAAACATCAGAAACCATTTTATTTCGGACAAATTTTGCAGGCTTATTACGTTGGGAAAAGTAAGTGCAACAGTTAGGGATTGACTGGCTGGGCTATATGCTATGGCATTCAATTGAATTGAGGAACATGGACTGCAAGAGGGTGGTCATTCTTTCCTCGCGCTTATCGAGTCGATTAGCTCAAGTTCTGTCATGTGGAAGAAATCAAAGGAGCGATACCTGTAAACCTACATGTGTTGTTTCAGCCATTAACCCAATAGCGTTATCTACTTAAGGTAATT
This sequence comes from Amorphophallus titanum, assembly GCA_024336825.1. Taxonomy (NCBI): domain Eukaryota; kingdom Viridiplantae; phylum Streptophyta; class Magnoliopsida; order Alismatales; family Araceae; genus Amorphophallus; species Amorphophallus titanum. The sequence continues at coordinate 8,802 of JANBPO010004163.1, read as the reverse complement.
AACTGTTACATATCAGTCCACACTCCATAAGTTACAATCAGATAGCATGTTAGCTTCCAAATGACGGGTAGTGATTACAACTTTCTTTCTCAAAACAGAATTCATGAATTTACTCAACTTTATGGATAGTCTTGTCATACTAATACAGAGGAATCTATGAGATGTAATTGTCTTGACCAAGGTTGACATTTTGAGCTGACTTTGATGAGGATGAAGAGCCAAAATCCAGGTTAAGTAACTCAGTGGCTTATTTTTTGTCAAAAATAAGTGGCTGTAACTTTTTATGTCTGAATTCTCCCTACTGGCATGCATGACCAAAATTCCTTGGTGAAAATGCATATGCCAAAAAGACCTACAATACGCTAACAGCATTATCATTGGACTAAGACTATCATGAAAACATGAGAGCATGGCTTTTGGAAATAACTTTTTGACGTTGTTGTTGTATTGATAATATTATGTGTTTTTATGCACACACTGTGACTCTTTTGTGATATAGATATGTTTGTCTATTAAGAATGTTTATCAATATCTGCCTTTTCCAGCAGGGTTTATTTGCATATGCTGTCATTCTGGGGCACTCAACCTTGCATATTTAGTGACCACAAGATGTGATTGGTTGGGAAACTTGAGAATGCTAATCATCACTTGATTATGGTCCTGTTCTTTCCGCTCAGTAAGTAGAGCTTGCCTAATTTATGGAAGTTGGCTGCAGGCAGGAGGGATAATACTAGTATAAGAAGGGGATAAGGAATGGCCAAATTTTGGAAAGTTTCTTGTTCATCTTATCAATAAGTCAGTCATCGCTTGGTAAGATGAACTTGATTGTAGACATGAAAAAGTAAGAACTCAGCAGAACCATACCTCCTTACTTCGCAGCTGCTCAGGGGAATGACCGAAGTACCTGCAGGAGAAAAAGGTACAAGGTTCTCATGTTTTGATGTTCCCAGAGAGTCACATGCCTGAGAAGTGATTAGATGAGAGCAACGGTTGATATAGCTCCATCACTGCATAATGTCCCTGAAATTTAGGGTTATTGTTTTATCTCACTTAAAGAGGACTCCTGGGAGTCAGAGCAATTTCAAGAGCCTTTTGTAGCATTTTCTGGTTCTTTCATGTCACTGCTAACAGTACAAAGAGGATTCTTTGGAGACACCTAAACTGTGCCCACATGATAAAGGTTAGATCAGAGGCATCATATTATGGCATGCAAAGCTAACATTTTCTATAGACGATCTAATTAAATACCTCTTAATTCAAATAGTAGATCACTTTTTTCTTTGCATTCGTTTACAGGTCTGTTGGATATCATCTAGCCCTTTGTTTTACCGGGATCAAAAGGTGATGCCATTACATGCTTAGTGGCATTGTGAATCAAAAAGGCTACAACAAGTGTACCAAATTCTTTGAAGGACTCCTGTGAAGTACACCAGTTTAGAATCTAAAGATGGAGATTTTGAGCTATATTTTGTATCTTGTGTGTATATTTTCTATTGAAATTTTCAAGTAAATCAGTGTTCAGTCAATTTTGAAGTCTATGATTGGTTTTTGCCTTGCATTGGAAAAGAAACTGCACTTTTTTTAATAATGGGAGGATAATCTTTAAATGCTTGAAAAGAATTTCTTGCCAATGATTGTCCTTGTTGAGCATGGGGAATGGACATAGGTCTGAGGTTTGGGTGAATTGCTATAGCTTTATTTGTGTGACTACCGCATATCTTCTACCTCCATTATCTTATTCTATTATTTTTCTCTTTTGCTTGAGAAATCAATACTGTGGATGTCAGTGCATGGTGGATAAGAGGCCCAAATGCAAAGGGACATCATCTTCCTCTGGTGGCAGTTTGGGAGAAAAGAAAGCAAGAGCAACTCTCTGAAATACAGACCAGTGGCATCTTATCTATCATCAGATGCAGGGATATGTATTAGAAGACTGGTTTATGTCAAAGATGCAATTGAAAAAAGGATTTAGGCTAAGACACTAGACATCAGTCACCACCTGGTAATCCCACCTCAGCCCCATGTAAGGATGAAGAAACTTTCATTGGGGCTGATTCATGACCAAGTGACTAGTAGTCTAACTCCAGGTAACAGTCTGGCTGACGCACCTCGTTTTGGCTTTGTACTCACACTGCAGGAACCCCATTAATATCAGGGCGTGCATTTGAGAACCTGTAGAATATGATAATTTTCTAACTGGACCACCATATTTATAGACATTGAAACTAGAAATGGCCATGTGGCACAAGAAAACCCTTTAACTTCCAATTTCTGGAAAATTTTGTTCCTAAGTAGTAAAAATCACGAGTTCATTGCTAAGAGTGCAGATCTTGTATGGCTCTACTGAAGGAGAAAACTCCACCAGTATTGGCCTTGGGTGGAGGTTGGATGGGTGTGTACTATTTGTTCTCCCTCCTATGCTGCCACACCCAAATCTGCACCATACAGTTCCTGAATTTGTGGTTGCCATAGGAGAGAGCCAGGTGGAATTCACTGTCTTGACAGACACACACATTGATTATTTATATGGAGTTCCTCCCACCACTGGCAAATGGCACTAGGGGATCCACACTTTATTATTAGTGGAGCTTCAGTAGGAGATGCATGGTGAGACATCATGTTATCGACCTACCAATGCTTTGACTGTTACTTGATTCACTGTGAACGATCCTTTCAATTGTTATGGAATGTTCTCAATGATATGCCTGCCTTTGACAAAAGCAGTCTGCTCCTTTGAAATGAGTGAGGGCAAGAGTCTGCTCATTCTGTTGGTGAGGATTTTGGAAATAATTTTATGAGAGAAATTACATAAGCTGATGGGCCTTTATTCAGAGATGTTAGTAGCATTATTAGTCTTTGGGATAAGGGCTATGACTGTTCCTGTTATGCATCTTGGTAGAGGCTTCCTGTCAATAAAAAATTCCTGAATAGCCTTAGTGATTGTGTCTGCAATGATCTGCCATGCATGTTGGAAAAAACAACTAGTATAGCCATCCGGACCAGGGGCACTATCAGGGGATATAGAAAAGACTGCCTCCTTTATTTCCATATCAGTTGGGATTGCATTTAGCATATTGTTGTCATCCTGGATCACAATGTAGGGAATGCAGTTAATGCTTTCCATATCAACATAATGGGGTTGGGTGGTGAAAGTAGTTTGAAAATGGGAGACTGCTATTTCCTTCATCTGTTGAGGGTCTGAAGTGAGATTGCCCATGGCATTCCTGAGACAGTTGATTGAATTTTTCCTTCTATTAGCTGAGGCAGTAGCATGGAAAAATTTAGTGTTTCTATCTCCTTCAGCTAACCATCTGATTATAGACTTTTGTCTCCAAAAAATTTCCTGCTGTAAGATTCTTTCTGTGAGAATGTTTTTGGCACTGTCAAGGGCTGAGAGTGTGTGAGGGTCTGGATGCTGGTCATAATTGTGTTCGGCCAGTAACACCATATCTTCTACTTGCATTAAGTTTTTGTGCACATTTCCAAAGATGTTCTTGTTCCAATTTTGAAGGGTATGTCTCAGGGATTTAAGTTTGAGAACCAGAGTAGTAATGGTAGAGGAGGCAAGTAGATTGGTTCTCCAAGACTGCTCCACTGCTGTGAGGAATAATTCATGCTTTATCCACATTTGCTGAAAATAGAATATGCTTTTTGTAGTGTGCTGTCTAGCCAATTTAACCAGGAGAGGGGCATGGTCAGATGCTTCTCTAGAGAGGTGATCCACTGTAATAGGAAAGGACTGCATCCAAGAATTATTGGTGAGGACTCTGTCCAGTCTAGCCCAGATGCCATTGGAGCCTACTTGATGATTGTGCCAAGTGTATTTGGAGCCCATGAAACCTGCATCTAAGAGTCCACAGTCATTCATGCAATCCTTAAAGTCATTCATGGACCTGAGTGAAGGTATATTGCCCCCCAGTTTTTCATCTACTGCCATGATACTGTTGAAATCTCCTGCCACTATCCAAGGGCCATTGATTTGCGAATTGGTATGGATGAGGGATGCCCATAATTGGAGCCTTTCCACTGGAGTACATTTAGCATGAATAAATGGAGCATGGAATTCAGGCAGAGTGTTAGAGACCTGTTTGATTGTAACTTGTTGATCATGCTGGCATGTGATTTCAAAATTCCACTGACCTTTCCACATTATCCAGATGTGAGCATTCTCATCTTTATTTGCTTTATACTTCTCCATACCTAACTTTTTGCAGATTTTGTCCATATTGCTATTAGGAATTTTAGGTTTAAGAATGGCAATGCATTCTACTCTATGCTCTTTAATTAATAGTTTGGCATGACCCACAGAGAGGTCATTGCTAATGCCCCTTATATTCCAGATGAGGAAGGACATTATATCTGGGTTTTGGATTGGATCTTGCCCTCAGATCCAATCCTCTTCATGCCTCTGGTTAATACCCCTGGTCTGTCAGCATGGATGGCTGTGGTGTTGTCAATCTCAGCTTGTAGGGCAATGTTGTTCCTGCATTCTGTTAATTTATCCTGCCACTGTGGATCATTAGGGAGGTGAGCCTCCTGCTGCATACTGGAAATACTGTCATTCTCCAACAAGTAGCCTTGGGTACCAATTTGGACAAAGCTTATTGTAGATGGTGGCCTAGTATTGAAAGAGGAGGGATTTGCAATAATTTTGTTTGTGTCCACACAATAGACTGTCAAGTGATCAGTGCCCTTGGATGTTGTAGTATAGGATCTTTCAGGATTGTCAACAAGCGTCTGTGTGGGCATAGTGTGGACAGAAACGTAGCAGGAGGTGGCAGGGATTAAGAACGCTTATCAAGAAATCCTTCTGGATAGTTAAGCGTTGGGCAAGAAAACTCTTTGTCTCCGGTATCGATGGCCTTCCATAGGAGCACCTGGCTATTATTGCGAACTCAAGAGGCTTATAGGAGTGCAATACTTCCTGTTTAGAGAAGAAAACCGCAGCATGACCATCATCCGTGAAGGCTGGAGGCTTAATACCTATAGCGACCTTTGCTGGAGAGAGGGCACGAGCTAGAGTTTGAAGGAAGGTAGGCTTTGGCGCAGCGGGAGGGGGATGGGGATGGAGCTCGCCATCCCCTGAGGGGGGGCCGCCATGGCTAGGCAGCCATGCAAACGCTAGGAGAGGAGACGTAGGCTGTCTTCAACATCCATTAGCAGTCACATTTGTTAGATGGCAAATAAACAAATCCTTACCATATGGTACCACCTTAAAACATCAAATTCCAGGTCATTTCTTAACCAAATAAAGTGATTTCAGGGGCAAATGAAAGGTATTATAGTGAGGAACATTTCTCCTCTCATAATACCATGAAATCTTTACCATATGGTAAGAATTTAGATGCGCAAGGGCTAGGTCAACGATGGCAGTGGCGTTTTGAACATGCCACTTCAATGGTCGATTTCTCCCTTCCTAGAAGGATCCATAAGGAGTATGACCTATTAAAAGAAAGCTCTACGGGTCTATTTTCATTTGGTAGTTGTGGTGTTCGCAGAGGAGATCGATCAGAGGAGATATCAGGAGATTAGTGGTGGTGGGTTGGCATGCCGTCCTCTTCCTTTCTTCCTCTTTGTTCATTCGATTAAGGTTGGTACCCTCAACCAAAATCTATACATAAGTACATCATTTTGATCCTCTTGATGAGCTCTTTCGAGTGGTAGTAAAAGCCCTAAATTTTGTTAGGTATCCAAGGAGATATCGAGGTTTTTTTGAAGGGCTATCTAGTTCGTTCTTCAATCTAGGGTCTCGATCAAGTTCCCTCTTCGATTAAGGTAGGTTATAATAGCCAAACTCTAATTAATATATATAGATGTAATCAGCAGCATGTTAGCTTTCATTTGATGTATAAAGCCCAAAATTTTATTGAGCATGTTTAGAGAATTTCAGATTTGAGTAAGAGCATGTCTAGACTTGATTAGAGAAATTGATAAATGCAAAGAAATCAGAAATCGGCATCAGAGTAAGCAACTAAATCAAAGCTCGAATTACGTGAAAACCATAATCTTAAATTAACTGAACCAGTCCCAGTCGAGCCCCTCCCTGCCCTCCTCTCGGAGAAGGGAACAGCTACAAAAGTCGGGGGATCTGCCGGAGATCTTATCAGCAAGCGGGGGAAAGTCGGGGAGCAGTTTCACGTCGGACGTCGGTGAGCTCCCTCTCCTGCTGCTGCACCGGCGGCAGCTGGTGGAGCACGACGACGACGCCGAGGGGGCCAGCGGGGAAGATGCAGCTGGAGAAACCCTACAGCCACGAGAGGATGGCGGTCGAGAAGGAGAGGCGAGTGCTCGATCCCAATTCCCAAGCGTCGCCCCGAAAAGAGGGCTTTCACGGCGCCCCGAGAACCGATCCGACGATTGAGATATCAGACCAGGAGAACGTCGCCCCGGATCGATGCGGCTATCCCATTTGATACCCCGTATGTTGATCCGTATCCGAAAAATGAACCGAACTCGGATCGGGTTTTCGGATCCCACGGATCCGTTGACAGGGCTAGCACCATTCATGTTTATATTCCAAGTGCACATCTAATTTAAGATAGTTTTGGACATGAAAAGGATTTATCGAAGGTCGTTTCATGAGAATGGTTGGCATGGAAAGCTCCCACCTTAATTTGTCTGTGCAGCTTTAGTTCATGCGATCGACAAATAATAATGATAGCTCATGAGACTAATAATGACCCTGGAATGTGGCCTAGACGAGGAGAAGTAGACACAAGTTTGGAGTGGTCCACATGGCCGCAATCAGCCAAAAGAGAGTTTTATCTCAAGGGCCGGTTAGTTTTAAGTAAAACATCGTAAAATATCATAAAAAAACATCTTTTATGTGTCAATATGAAAAAAATATTCCTATTTCCTTGAGATCTTTAATTATGAATAACTTTATATCCCTCTCTTTGTCTAGTCTGCCTGAAATATGCTAACCAGAGTAGTTATACCTCCCCTAATGGTTAGATATTGTAACGGAGAGGTCATTCCAGTATTCAATATGGGAGGTGAGTTACCATGTCTTCCTATTATATAGGCCCACAGAAATACCAAATGTTTATGCCTTGGTCTCAATAAAAGCCAATTAGATGAAAGTTATCTTCAAATTTTCGTTGGTGCTACCATGTCGTGTAATTATGCATAGCTTTTCTTTATCTTTTGAGAGTGCTTTCCACTTCTCTTCTTCGACACCACTCTCTGGTTGACCATATTTTTGAGTCACTGTCATGAATTCTCTGAGAAATTTTTTCAAGTAAAATTCTGGGCATTGGGTTGATTGAGTTATAACGTACCGAACTACATCCATGGGAGACGTGTAAATATGGGTTCTAATTTGCATCATCAGATACCCAGTGCGATGCATTTCTATTTATTTGTCCACTGTGACTCTTAGCTAGAACTTTTGGATATTCTGCCCTAGTTTTAGATTTCACCAACAAATCATCCACATACACCTCTTAGTATACATGCATCATGTCATGAAATATGGCCATCATAGCTCTTTGATAAGTAGCTCCAGTATTTTTCAACCCTAATGACATGACCACATAATAATATGTTCCCCAAGGTGTAGTGAATGATGTCTTCTCCTGATCCTCTTCTGCCAAATGAATTTGATTGTATCCCAAAAATCCATCCATGAATGAGAGAGTTTCATATCCTGTCGTGTTGTCAATCAACACGTCAATGTGGGGCAAAGGGAAATCATCCTTTGGACATACGCAATTAAGGTCCCGAAAGTCAATGCAAATCCTGACTTTCCCATCCTTCTTCATGACCGAGACAATATTTGCCACCCACTGATGATAAAGGATGACTCTAATAAACCTGGCTTTGTGGAGCTTGTCGATCTCTTCCTTCATTTTCAAAGCCATTTGAGGATAGAAACGCCTTAACCTTTACTTTACCGAGACAGACCCTAGTTTTAGAGTTAAGCGATGTTCAACCAAGGTGGGATCCAATCCCGACATATTCTTGTAGCTCCATGCGAATGTGTCCTTGTATTCCTTGAGAACCTCGATTAATATCTCTTCTTCTAATGATGGCAAATTATCACTTATGAGGACGATCCTAGGGTCTTCCTCAGTTCTTAACTTTATTTCTTTGGTTGACTCTTCTACAGTAGCTGACGGTTTGTCAAATCTCCTCATTCCACTGGCGTAGGCATCAGCCATGTCCTCATATTCTTCATCCCCTTCTTCGATCGGGTATTCTTCATCTATGATCCCATAAACTCCATACCCTTCATCAATTATACAATCCTCCTCACATTCTAACTCTGCTAGTTGGATGGGATTTTCCAATAGTTGAGGAATCTCTAGGCATGCTCGGCACTTGTTGGTTAGGTCTAGGAGGAACCGGCGAGCGATTTGCTTACCCTTGGATTTCCTTTTGGGTACTACCCCTAACCCATTATTCCTAACCTGACTGACCTGACCTACAGAAGAAGAAGAGGACCTTGAAGAATGTACAGGGTAAGACCCCTCAGAGGAGGGGTAAAGAAGGTCACTCAAGGGACCTTGGATGAGTGGTCCAAAAGTCAGGGCGCACTCGTGAGAGATGTAGGATGCCTTCTCAATAGAAATGTACTGTTGAGGGGTTTGAAAATTGACATTTTCATTTTCATTTTTGATGACAAAACAATGAAAAGTAGTTGTAGAAGGAGAGAAAGGAATTATAGAAAGGGGGTTGGATGGCTCGTAGAGCAAATCTTGATTGAAAGCTTGGCGCGGGTTAAGAAACCCGCACATGTATGTAAGTAGAGAAGGGGACCTGAAAAGATCATCAGACAACTGTCTGGCCCAGGAAGAGGAC
>JANBPO010004161.1:0-22314 GCA_024336825.1 Amorphophallus titanum | reverse complement strand
GTTGAGATCACCAAGCGGGCCAACGATGTCGAAAGCCCACTTGGAGAATGGCCAAGGAGTAGTGCGAGGATGAAGAGATGAAGCAGGAGCATGGATTTTCTCAGCGTGGAGTTGACATTTAAGATATTTCCAGATATAGAGGGAGCAATCTTCCTCTAGAGTGGGCCAATAATAACCTTGCCTAAGGATTTTCTTCCCTAATGGCTGGCCATTAACATGACCTTCACACTCACATGAATGAGCGGCTTCGGCTATCTTCCAAGCTTCATCACCATCTAAGCATCTCATGAGCACACCATTGAGAGCACGCCTGTACAATTCTCCAGCAATGATAGTGTACTTCGAGGTGGATCTTCTAATAGCCTTACACTACTCAATACTTACCCCTTCTAGGAACAATCCATCTCTGCAATATAGTTTAATTTCATGATATTAGGGTAATTCTTCTTCTTCCAGGATCTCTTCTAATTTTATTAGAGATACTTCCTTCAAATCTTCCTTCTCAGCCCTTGCCTCTACATTCTTCCTAAGGTTTAAGTACCAAGGATCCTAAAGAGAGGGGGTGTCCAGTCTCTGGATGACGATGGTCTCAGTGCTCTGACTGAGAGGAAAAGATAAGGAGGAAGCAAGTGATGCTAGCACATCAGCAAGGATATTCTAAGATCGAGGAGTGTGGATATAGATCACTTGTGGAACTGCCTAGCCAAGAGAGTGACCATGTCCTGATATGGCTTGAGCTTCGGGTCACGAGTACGGTAAGTGGATAGAACTTTCTATAGAACGAGCTGAGAATCTCCTATGATATTCAAGTAACGCGGGCCCAAGAGGTAGGCATGCTTTAATCTGGCCAGGACAGCCTCATACTCGGCGATGTTGGTGGTAGCAGGAAAGCGGAGCTGATAAGCAAAAGGAATTGTCACCCCTTCTGGAGTGAGGAGGATGGAACCTATCCCTCAGTCTTGGGAATTGAGCGCACCATCAAAGTGCAGAGACCAAAAGGGATGATGAGTAAGGATAGAGAGATGCTCTTCAGGGAATTCATCCTCAACAGAATCCATGCAGGGGATAGGAAGATGGGCTAGATGCTCAGTGATGGCATATCCTTTGATTACCTTCTGAATGACGAATGTGATATCAAACTAAGAGAGGAAGCTCTGCCACCGAGCTAACCTACTAGAAAGGACAAGCTTTTCTAAGAGATAGCGGATTGGGTCCATTCTAGAGATCAACCTAACCGGGTGGGCTAAGAAGTAGTGTTTCAACTTCTGAGCTCTCCAGACTAAGGCGGCACAAGTCTTCTCCATGGTAGTGTATTTGGCCTCTGCTGGGTTAAATAACCTGGAGAGGTAATAAGCGACCCGCTCCTTGCCTTTGTCATCTACTTGTGCTAAAACCACCCCTCGGGAGTCCTCAATGACCGAAATGTCATGGAGCCTTCCGCCTTCGCTTCACCTCCTTTTACCACTCGGAGTGGGTGTGTCTCTACAAGTTTATGTGTTGAAGTTGACCGAGAGCCGGGCAAGAAGGATTTGGCCGCGGCTATATTGTTCAAGATGCAAGAATTGATTTGCCGGATGCCAATCCGCGTTTTTGTGCCGAGCATGGTTGTAGAGGCCAAGCCCCCGCCGCTGCCCACCATAAGAGAATGCCAAGATTTGATGCCGTATGAGTTCACGCCCAAGGGCCTAGCAGGGCACCCCTTCTCCCAACTTTCCAGTCTTACACCCATTCTTCTATTTAAGGGGCGAATGCCCATTTTGTTCAACGCTTTTCATACGCCACAATCCCTGGGCAACACGATGCTTCCCGTTCCAACTTTCTAACTCCCTCACATTATTGCCCTTCGTCTTCCAAGGGAGTTGGCATTTTTTGTTGAAGCTTTGTCATGGGCTTTGATTTTATCCATTGGGCCGATTTGTTGTACACTCTCATTGCTATGGAGGGGTGGGCACACTCTTTTCAAGGGGCTTTCTGCTATCTTATCCACCTTCTATTCTACTGTACCCATACTCATGTCTATCACCAATTCCTCGTGGACCACTCAATGGGTGAGGAGGAGGATCTCATCCTCTCACCCCTCGCATTCTTTGCATTTTAAGCATTCATCGCATCCATTGCATTGCATTCGCATGCATTTGTATTTCTTCTTCCCCGAGTTTTCAGACCCATATCTTCCTCGCCTTCCGGAACCTGCGGATCCTCCACATCCTCCATCTCATTTACCTCTATTTTTGGGATCTCCGGGTCCCCTTACACCTACCAGGCATGGTGCCCCATCCAGTCTCCTCCTAGGGTATCGCGCCCACTCCACACCTCCACTTTTGGACCCTCCGAATTTGTCTCCTCATATCGGGCATCGCGCCCTCCTTTTCCATATCTTCCCAGAACTTCCGGACCTCCTAGGGCATCGCTCCCCTTCCTTCCTTCTTCCTCCCGCACCTCCGGACCTCCCTCTTTGGGCATCGTACCCCTCTACACCCTTATATCCGGGTCCACCAGATTTCTCACTGATTCTCCTAGGGCAGTGTGTCCCTCGCTACTTTATTCCTCCAAAACCTCCGGATTCTCTTTCCTTATTCTTAGGGCATCGCGTCCCTTCTGATTCTATCCTGTCAAAACCTTCGGATCTCTTCTCTTTCTTGTGATTCCTCCTCCTGCTCCTTCAGGACATTGCGTTCTTTGTTCTCTTTTTCCTCTTCAATCATTTTTTTTCATACCTCTTCCCAGGGCATGGCGTCCCTCGATATTCTCTCCCTCCGGAGCCTCCGGATTCTTCTTCCCACCATAATTCTCGTCCTCTTCCTTTGGACCCTCCGGATCCTCCTCTCTCCATCTACCAACTCCTTCTTTTGCCCGGTTATTGTCGTTTTGTACTCTTAAAGTCCAGCCCTAACACACCCAGCTATTGGGCCACCCTCACTCGTAGGGGCCAAAGGCCCATGGGCTGGGAGGCCAAACCCTTAGTCTCCGAGCATGTTAGAAGGCAAGGGCGATGGCCGCCCACATTTCCCTGGAAGGCCACCAGTCTGGCCGCCCAGGTCTGTAGAAGGCAAGGGTGATGGTCGCCTACTTCCTCCCTAGAAGGCCATTAGTTTGGCCGCCCAGACCCTTAGAGGGCCATATGCCTGGCCGCCTACTCTCCCATGGAAGGCCAACACCGTGGCTGCCTTCCTGAAACTGCTAGTCAAACGATCATGGCCCGTTCTCCCACCACGTTCCTCACGACTCTCCCTCATCGCTCATGTTCGATCCCACGACGTCTGCAGCTTCTAGAGTGAGCCTGGGACACAGAACTAGACTCGATCGAAAGAGAAAGAGATAGATGGGGGGAGAACGGGGGGGCATACGGGACAGAGAGGAGATACAAACAGAGGCTGCAGGAAGAGACTCGATCACGGATGCGGACGAATAAAGGAGACTCTGGAGGAATTGAGTAGAAGGAGACTTGGTGAACCTCACCTGAAGTCTCAGAAGAGCTTATTTCTGTATGTCACTTATGGGTGGCCACGAGCTTGGCCACCTCTGGGTTTGATCCTTCGTCCTCGTTTATCCCTGTTTCATCTTTGCAATTTCTCCGCCCCTGTTTGTATCATAGCATTTTAAAAATCCATCAAATCATATCTAGAGATTTTCTTCTTTAAACAAACGGGAAGGCAGGTGGTCGAAAGTCTCGGCCATCCCCCCTTCTCACAATCCCCAGGTAATCACGCCTCCATTTCCTCCATCTTGATTATTGTTAGAACTTTGGCTACACTTTGCAAAACTAATGGCATTTGTCTTTTCTTTGTCTTCGTGAGCTTTGCCACTATTTGCAGGATTTTGGCATTTTGGGACGTAAAAGAGCTCTTCATCCTTGGCTGGCCGAGGATGGAGAAGCTGGGACCCCATATTCTCCCTGCTTGAAGGCACTCCTATGCGATCACACCACTCCTGCGAGGTTCAAGTAATAACCTCTGGCGATCACATTCTTTCCATTTATTCTAAACATCATGTTGTAGGAAGCAAGCAGACGGCAACAACGATCACAATCCTCCACCCATTCCCCCATTCCCACAGACCGGACGGCCGCATTCCCCTAGCAGTCCAGATCCTGGTGCCTACACCCCCGCCATAGGATACACCCACATATTTTAAACCAAGTCATCGGGTGTTCCACCATGAGACAGCCCTCGCAGGGTTCACACGGTAAAATTCCAAGTGATTTTACCCAAAAGTACCTCTATTTAAGATTTAGAGCAAAAAGTGAAGTTCCCGGGGCCAAAAAGGCAAATTTCTAACATGAATCATGAAATGCATTAGAAATTACATAAATAATCTTTTGAAATCTCTAGGTACATAACGGATCAGGACCACCCCATTACAAACCATAACGGACTTGGGCAGGACTGCTATACTCAACAGAACTCATAAAAAATCCACAATCAACTGGGACTATGATGCACCCGGGCAAGCGCGCTATAGGACTATAACGCAGGGGGGTAGGGGCGTTAAAGTCAACAGGCACACAACACGATCGACAAGGGCTATAACGCACCATAACCGGCGCGTTAAAGACACCCGAACTCAAAAATCCATAGAAAACTAACAATTTTCATGCATGATATAACACACCCATACCGACGCGTTAAAGAACTATAATGGACCTAGAGGAGTCCACCACAAGGGGAAATAACGCACCTATAGCGGCACGCCAAATGACTATAACGCACCGGGGTGGGCGCGTTAAATCACCTGGGTTTCAAGATTCTAGAGCTCGAAACTGAACCCCCTCCCGATCGACCGAAATTGACGGGGGACGTGGGGAAATGCGTTCCTAAACTACCCTACCATGCCATGATAACATTCAATACCTAAACATGCCACTAGAATTAAAAGACGATGCCCGTGGAGACGATTTCATGAAATTAAGGCTAAATAATGCTAACATGGAATTATACACGAATAACGAGAAAAAGGGCATCGGACCATGACGCATGTGGTACCGGCGGTGTCCTAACGAGGTAAGGAGTCCATCCCCCTACTTGGATTATGACGAAAATAACGATTCGATGCCGATCCGGCGAGAGGACGACGTGGCGCCTCCCGACCCGACTCGACTCCACGCTCTGCGGATCAAGAGAAGATGGGCGTCAACGCGATCCTCGCAACGCGACCAATCCAACGGTACCTCCCTCGCTTCGATCAGTGGCCGTCTGGACCAGAAATCGAGAGAGGAATAAATTTTGAGAAATTAGCTCAAAATTTCACAAAATAGAGTTTTGCACGAAAAATGATAAAAATGGTGGCAGATGGTGACGCATGTGGCATCAACGGGTTCCTGGCGAGACGAGGAATCCGTTCCCCTACCTCTTGCACAGCGAAGATCACGAATCAGTGCAGATCAGGCGGCGGGGGCCACGCTGTCCTTCCACTCAGACACACCTCCAAGCTACGCAACCCGAGGGATGAAGGGTACCGACGCGATCCTCGCGTCAAGCCCGTCCAGTCGGTCCACAAATAGGTGTAGATCGAGTGACGGGGGCCACGCCGTCCTTCCGCTCGCACGCACCTCTACGCTCCACAACCCGAGGGATGAAGGGTACCCGCGCGATCCTCGCGTCGAGCCCGTCCCGTCGATACCTCCCACGTGTCGACTAGAGGCCGAATGGGCCACAAACTGAGTCAAAGGGGGAGAGAAGAGAGAGAACGTGTGAGGGAGAGAGAGGGATGTGGGAGGAGGATACAATAGTCGGGGAATTGAAAGGGGACAGACAAAATAGAAGAAAGAAATCTCGAATGGAAAATACATGGTGAGGAAAAAGCAGAATAACTTAGTATCTTCCCCTACCTTCTTCTACACGGATCAGACCTCTGGACCCTTTCTCTCCTCTCTATTCTCTCTATCTCTCTCCCCTTTTTTTTTCTCTGGTGTTTCTTCTCTTCTTGTCTATATGTTCTCCCTTCTGTATTTTTTTTACTTCGCTCTCCTCTTTTTTTTATTCAGGGTAGAAGGGGGTGTTTTATAAGCAACAGGGCACGACGAGTCGGTGGCGACGCCACCGAATCACCTGCCCAGGCGTTCGCACCCCCACCGATTCAACGGCCCGCTTTCCATCAGGGCACCACCGAATCAGCCGTGCTACCGAATCAAACTAAAGCCAACGCCATTGATTCAACTGCTTAGGCGCCGCCGACTCACCGGAGGGTATTTTCGTAATTTTGACATTTTTTTAGAAGTTGACCCGGTGAGAGCTCGTGGTCTAGAGTATTATCGGGGTTGCTCCTGTGGCTCCAGAATGTACTTCGAAGCCCTAATTTTGAGTTTCCGGTGAGTTCCAGCACGTGCCAAATCCGTACCGATTTTCTCAGATTTTATCTTGATTCGGCCTTCGACACTTTGATTTGCACTACCAACTCTACTTTGAGGGCCCGTGGAGGGTCTTCATGAGGAGGGTCATCCCTCGAAGTGTTTTTGCCTTGGCTGGGCATCTTTATGGCCACTTACGGACCGTTCCAGCATTCCGTGCATGTTAATCGGACTTCCTAAATTTTCCGCTGACATCGCCCTCGATAGTAAACATCATGTTTTCGAGCTCATTTCGCGCTAACATGAAGCATCTTCATTAGATGGACAACCATTGTGAATACTTTCACCCTTACGGGCAAGCTTTTCGATCACTTACGGACCACTTCGGTACTCCGGACGCCCTGATAGGGTCATTTGGGTCCTTTGCTGATTCGGCCTTCAACTCCCTACTTTGAGAACCCAGGAGCATTTCTTCATCTCGGGAAGGGCTCTTTGTCAAGTGGCTGATCACCTGGTACATTCTCGTCCGAATTGGACGGGGTGTGCAGATATCTCCTGTATGATTGCTTTCACTACCGGGTTCATTGGCTCTGATCGTTATTCAGCCTTAGTGAGCTGTGATAGATGTTTTACCCTGAGACGACGGGATGTAGAGTCTCTGGTACTTTCGATGAGGTGACCTGAGGCTTCAGTGGTCCTAGTGGACCTGTCGTTGACTTTCAATTGAGTTTTTCGGGCACGTAATTATTACCCAGTCATATTTTAGATGTCAATAGACCCTGGCCGCCTTGGTCACTGGGCGGCCAAAGGTCTGGCCGCCTAGGGGAGTTGAGCGGCCAGCACTATGATCCCTAGCCTAGAGGACGTAGCTAGGATTACTGGCCTTAGAGTAGATGGGGAGGCGGTGAGTGGGGTCACCCTTCCTGACTACGGGGAGCTAGCTGAGCGCCTATTAGGCCTAGAGACCATAGCCCAGGGGGAGTGTAGGACCATTTATAGGACAAATTTGACGGCAGCTATGGGTCTAGAGGATTGCAGACAGAGGTCTAGGGAGACCCTGTCACAGTGGTTGGAGAGATTGATAAAGAGAGCCCGTACCACCTACTGCCATGACCGGACCCAGAGAGAGAGAGTTGACATTGATTTGAGGCAGTTCTTGTTCTTTCTGCTGGGGCGGCTTATGATGGAGACCAAGGGCGACATTATGAACTGTCGGTTCCTGAGCGTCCTGGAGGACCTGGAGAGCGTTGGCAGATATGCATGGGGAGCTGCGATGCTGGCGCACATGATAGCTGACCTGTCCACCGGGACAGGGCGTGAGATGACCGTCAGCGACTTCTCACCATTTTTACAGGTATGCATGTTCTTCTAAATGATTATGAATGTAAAATGTCTTAACTTAATGCATGTGACTAATGTAAACTAACAATGCAGATCTGGAGCCACTTATATATGCCCATGAGGAGGGTAGATGTGCGACCGGGGAACGAGGGGGCGTTCCCCTTGGCGAGGAGGTGGCTGCCCTATGTGAGTGGGGCGCCACATGCTTTTGAGCTTCACGTACTCCGGAGGGAGTTCAGGGACTTCCCTCCCTCACTGGTACGTTTCTTATGACTTAAATGAGGTGAATATTTATGCTTATGATGTGATGCTTATCTAACTAACTTTCGATGATGACATGATGCAGGTGGTCTGGAGACCCTACCAGGGCATGACTGATGTGGGTCAGTCCTGGGTGGCCACAGGTCGACCTCTATTCGGGCGGGAGATTTGGCTCCATTGCCTGAACGAGATCGAGCCCCTGCGCCTCCGACTGGTGATGAGGACCCTCAGACTCCACCAGGAGTGGGTCGAGGTGGTGGAGCCTCGTGGCATTGGCAGGAAGACCCGTGGCCGAATGAAGGCTACAGACTGGAGGATCTGGTTCACGGATCAGTACGCAGACTGGCAGCGAGGTGGGACGAGGGTGACCTCCCAAGTGACTGACAACTCGGAGTACCTTCACCGCTACCGGGAGGTTTACGACAGCCGGCCCCAGATGAGGGTCCTAGGGGTGAGTAAAATGAGAATGCACTTCTTTTCCTATATGATGCATGTTTATTTTTATGCAACTAATCGTGTGATGAATGCAGGATGCATGGGACCTAGTGGCGATGGATGCCCAGGTCCACCTACACAGCGTGGAGGCCCAGTTGGCGGCCGTCAATTTCCCTTGTCAAACTGTCTATCCATCTTTAATACATTATAGTCGACGCACGCACACTGTTCGACCGATAGCATAAACACATAGACTGACCAGTACTGAGGAAACCCCGGGGAGGGGGAATGGATATCACCCTCATTGGGCGTGGCCATATGCCATTGGGATGAAGCCACCACAGTACCTTCTACTGAGCAATCCCAGGACTCACTATGACTATAGCCCTTAAGGGCAAGCTCATGCTCGGGGAAGTAGCTAAGAAGAATCAAAAGAAACAGAAACGAAGGAAATAGCATAAAGACAAAATAACGCAGAGGAAGAATTGGTCAATGTGCACAGTAAACTAACGAGCGAAAGCTTTTTATTCTTCTCTACAATTGCAGAGGAAGTAGAAAGATAGAAGTATAGAATTCAAAGAGAAAATAAGAATACAAAGAAAAGGCATTCCTCCAGAGCAGAACCCACCTACTTCTACTCCTTCGCCCTTCTCTTCTCTCTTCACTCTCGCATGCGCTAGGTGTATGGCTGGCCTATCTCTGTGGATTTCTTCTCTCTTCACTCTATTCCTCTCTTTCCTTCTCGTCTTCTGTCTTCTCGTACTCTGTCTCTCTCTTTTGATGGAGGGTGAATGCCCATTTTTATAGATGAATGGAAGCAGTGGATCGGTGCCACTCCTCACCGAATCACTAGCCCACCGCGCCAAGGGCGCCACCGACTCGTCGGTCCATAATTGGCATGGGCGCCACTGATTTAGCTGCGAAGGGGACACCGCCGACTCAAAGCACCAACGAGTATTTGGGCACCACGGACTCAAAGGATAAGGCGCCACCGAATCAGCATTCAAGGCGTCACTGACTCAAGGGAAGGCATTTTCCATAATTTTGACATTTTGCCCCGAAATTGACCCGACTAGAGCTTGTCGTCCAGAGTAGCCCTGGAGTTGATGCAGTGGCCTCGGAATATGCTTCGAAGACCTGATTTGGGGTGTTTGGTGATTTTCAGCATGTGCCGAACTCGTACTGATTTTCTCGAGTTTTGCCCTGATTCGACTTTCGACACTGTGATTTGTGCTGCCAGACTTGGTTTAGAGCCACGTGGAACTTCTTCATCTAGTAGGCCATTCCTCGAAGCATTTTCACCTTCACTGGGCATCTTTCAGGTCATCTATGACCCTTTTCTGGTGCCGTGTATACTCGAATCGGGTAACCCAGGTTTCCCGTGATTTAGCATTCCACACGTCGATTTGTGCCCCCAACTCCACTTTGTGGACATGTGAAGGGTCTTCATGAGAAGGGCCATCCCTCGAAGCGTTTATGCCTTGACTGGACGTCTTTGTGGCCACTTACGGACCGTTCTGACATTCTATGTGTGTGGAGCGGACTTCTCAGATTTGTCACTGATATTACCTTCGGCACTACATATCGTGCTTCTGGGCCTATAGAAAGCATCTTCATTGAGTGGGCATCCATCTTGGAGATTTTCACCCTCACGAGACAGCTCTTTGGTCATCTACGGACCACTTCGGCACCCCTGGTGTCCTGATTGGCTCACCCAGGTTTTCTGCTGATTTATCCTTTGGCTTCCTGTCTGGAGGAACCGGGGACATTTCTTCATCTCAGGGGGCTTCCCTATCAGGTGGGAAATCACCTGGTACATTCTCGTCCAGGCTAGACGGGTATGAAAATGTATTCGACATGATTGCTTCGATGCCGGTTCTTTAGCTCTGACCATCGTACGGCCTTGGCGAGCTGTGGTAGCTAGTTTATCCCGAGATAATGAAATGTGGAGACTCCAGTATTTCTCTTGAGGTGACCTGAGACTTCACCGGTTCGAGTGGACTAGTTGCTGACTTTCAGTTGGCTCCTTCGGGCACATAATTATAGCCCAGTAATATGTTAGACGTCAACAAATGCCCCCCAGCTGCGGACATCACGAGTGAGGGATGAGTGGAGCGGGGTCCACAGATGTGCCTGGTTCATCGGGCTTTGACATGTGGGGCCCACATCATTCAGCCTGCTTGAATCAGTGACGGCCCTGACCCCTAAGTCGGTGGCATGCCTTCACTGCTGATTCGGTGACGGGTCTACCAATTAATTCGGTGGAGGGGCTAGGCCCTGAGTCGGTGGCATGCCCTCGGCACCCTAATTCGGTGGCGGGGTCATTCGATGACGAGCATCGCGTTTGATTCGATGGCGGGCTGTGTGTTTGATTCGGTGGCGGGCCTACGCATTTGATTCGATGGCGAGCTCGAAAGGGCGGAGTGGTGAGTCGGTGGCGACGGCACTGGCTCACCCTCCCCCTTCTTCTCTTCTTAAACCCCCTCGCAGGGTATTAAACCCCTTCATCTTTTTCCCCATCCTCCCGATCTCTTCTCCAGCGGCGGCTAGGGTATTTTCTTCCATCAACGAGGATTTCCTCTTACCTTGTTCACACACATTGCTTATTTATCTAAATTCCATTGTGTATTATATTTGCCTGACAAATCTATTTACATGCTCGAGTGAGTCGGGAGAGATTGAGTAAACTTAGCTTACAATATTTAGGTCAATTCCTTCAATCTCGCCAAACTTGTTAATTTCATTAGTTTATTTTAAATTTGCCATAGTGTGCATGGGACAATTCAACTCCCCCTTCTTGTCCGCTTGCCTACCCCCGGGACTAACAATTGGTATCAGAGCCAGGGCTCTATCTTCTTTGGTCTAACGACCTTTAGAGTGATCCCTCAGTGAGTTTCATTGAGCATCATGTCTGATAGTTATATATCTTCTCTTCACTCCACTCTTGTAACATAAGACTCGACAACTTAGCTATCAGCTTCTGGCTCAAGGCATCTGCTACTACATTGCCTTTCCCAGGGTGATATTCTATGAAGAAGTCAAAATATTTTAAATACTAGAGCCATTTCCTTTGTCTCATATTAAGCTCTTTCTGGGAGAACAAATACTTTAAGCACTTATGATCAGAAAATACAACAAAGGTTTTCCCATATAAGTAGTGCCTCTAAATCTTTAAGGCGAACACCACGGCTGTGAGCTCTAAGTCATGGACAGGGTAGTTCTCTTCATGCTTTCTCAGCTGCCTCAAAGAATAGGCTATTACCCTACCATGCTACATCAACACGCAACCTAAGTCAATACCTGAGGCATCGGTATACACTTTAAAACCCCCTTCCCCTGAAGGTAAGGCTAGCACAGGGGCGATGGTCAAACACTCCTTCAGTGTCTGGAAACTCTTCTCACACTCTTCTGACCATTCAAATCAGTTCTCCTTATAGGTCAACCTAGTCAGAGGTACTGCAATCTTGGAGAAATCCTTAATGAACCTCTGATAATAGCCTGCTAGGCCTAGGAAGCTTCTAACTTCAGTTACATTCATAGGTCTAACCCAATTCCTTACTGCCTCTACTTTAAAGGGATCTACTGCAATATCATATTTAGTAATGATATGACCCAGAAAGGACACTTCTTGCAACCAAACTTACACTTACTAAAGTTGCCATATTACTGATGATCTCTCAAAATCTGCAACGCTATCCTCAAATGCTCTTCATGCTCTTCCTTGCTCTTAGAATAAATGAGAATATCATCGATGAACACCACAACCCATTGGTCTAAATAGGGTCGAAACACACTATTCATCAGCTACATAAAAGTTGCAGGAGCATTCGTTAGTCCAAAAGGTATTACTACAAATTCGAAATGCCCATACCTGCTTTGAAATGTCATCTTAAAAATATCCTCGTCCTTGATCCGCAACTGATGATACCCCGATCGGAGGTCAATCTTGGAAAAATACTGCGCTCCTGATATCTGATTAAAGAGCTCATCTATTCTCAGCAATGGGTACGTGCTACTTGTGTCGACTGTCCCCGTGAGAGTCTCGTGACTGCGGAGGGTGTTTCCCGCGTGAGGGCTATGATCGCGGCTAGAGATCTTTGTAGGAGTCGTGTTCCGTGGTCCTTGTGTTCCCGTCCTACGCTTTGGTTAGTCTTTCATGGACCGGTAGTGTGGCTCTGAGGTCTCCTATGGTTCAGGCGCGTGTGTACGCATGTCCTCGAGTTTCCCAGTGGTTTTCCCGCAAGATCGCGGAGGGTGGTTTCCTGCGAGAGTGCAGAGGTTGAGCCCTGTCGTTTCTTTGCTTTGAGAGTTTGTCGTGCCTGGACCGGGCGAGACCACCTGTGTGTACGACGCTCCTACGGAGGCTGGACTGCCTGAGCGTGTGTGTACCTTGGTTAGGACAAGAATACGTTGTTGACGGCAGTGGCGCGTACCCCGTGTCAAGTAGCTGGACACGGCCGTACTGTTGGGTGCAGAAGTGCGGATTCTAGCCAGTCCGAGGGTGTGGTGTGTGTAAGCATCTCCTCTGCTCCTCCCGAGACCGGGTGTGAGTAGTGTGCGGGCATATGAGGCCTTGGCACAGTATAAGATGTCAGTGGACGCATCTGACCATGTTCTGTTGTTTTGAGTGGCGGACCCTATGCTGTGAAGGTGGAGATACCGATCGGACAGTCATGGCCCTTCCGGCAGACGGGCTGGTGTTGCCCTGTGAGTTGGGCGTAGTTCTTTTCCTATGTCGTGACAGTGGAGGTACCGACTGGACTGTTGTGGCCCTTCCGACAGAGGGACTGGTGTTGCCCTGTGTATGTGGGCATGGTTCTTTCGCTGGTTTTAGTTCAGGATCGAGAGATTCTCCCGAGGGTGTCGGTTCAGTGTGTGGCCGTGTGGCCTTGTCTGTGGTTCCGTTGGTAAGGGCGGACTGTCCGACCGTGGGGTCGGGGTTGTGTAGGGGTTCAGTGTGTGGCCGTGTGGCCTTGTCTGTGTTTCCATCGGTAAGGACGGACTGTCCGACCGTGGGGTCGGGGTTGTGTAGGGGGTTTGTGTGTGTGTTTCCCCTAGTTTATTGTCTTCTAGTTCCGATCACCATCGTCATGCTGTACCGGTGTTGTTATTTTGTTGCTGCCGTTGTTGTTCTTGTTGCTTCCACGTCGTTCTTGTTTACTGCTTTCATTGTAGTGGGGACCCGCGGGACCCCTGCTGAGCCAATGAGATGAGGCTCACCCTTTGTTTTTCAGGTGTGACGTTCTCTTGGGAGTGGAGCGTTCCAATCGGTGGTTCGCTAGTTGCCAGCTCGCCAGGTTGCAGGGGTATGCCCCGAGGCAGTGTACGTTTTCTTTCTTTGATTGTACTTGTGGATTGGACTCTGTAGTTATTTAATTCTTATAACATGTAATTTTATTTCCTTGCAGAACTTTAGATTTACTTTGCTGCTATTGGGTCCAGGTAAAGGGGGCCAACCTGATCCGGGTAAAGGTTTGAGGGGGGGTTTACCTAGGCTGGGTAGGCCTTGCTATCTGTCGAGGCTTTAGCCTGAACACGCCCCTCCCAGATACCACATTCCAAACGCGGCTTTGGTGCAGGCCGCGTCTTGATCTAATCGCGCCCAGTCGGGGGACTACGATCCATGGCCTACCCACGCTCGGTAGGCCTCCACCTAGCTGGCGAGATCCATGGTCTATCTAGACCGGGTAGACCTTACTGTTTTGTCGGGGATTCAACTTGAACATGCCCCTACTATCGCGTTCTCAACGCGCCTGTGCGGCGAACTGCGTCTGGATCTGATCGCGCTTAGTCGGACGGCCGCGATTTGGTTGAACCCCACTAGTGGCTCCGGAGCCCATATGTGACTCGACTATTGGAGCCATCGGCGTCGGCCATTGGTGAAGTGTTCAGGAGTGATTCCTGATTCCTTGTAGGGCACCGTGGGACACGGCGAGTCGTTCGGAGTCCTGGGTTGGCCCAGTTGTTGACCTGTCTGCAGGGCAGTGCCGCCTGTGGGATGCCCAATAGTGGTCCCCGAGTCCCCACAGAGTGTCGTGTAATACGGCAAGTTGTCCCGAGCCTCGGATTCGACCCGACAAGTAGAGCATCTTTGGTGTTATGCCATCTTGCACTGTCTAGGGAGTAATTCCCCTTGCTTGAATCTCAATTAGCTCGAGAAAATATGCGAGAACAACAATGGGAAACACATTTACAAAATAAGTACAATATTTCAAAAACACGGGAAACACCGAGAAAACATCAAGTGAAAATGCCTCAAATAACAGAGTAGAAGCATGAGGTTGAATAAGGGAAGGCAAGGAAGAAGGGAGAAGGTAGAGGAGCAGAAGACATAGCAGCATGTTGTGCGGGCACGAACTGTATTAATGATGTATGAAAGCAATAGCAAGCGAGGAGGATGATGCCAATAGCATGTACAAGTGAGGATGGCGAGTACATGTGATAGTGGCAGTGGAAGCGGCAGCAATAGCAGGCAAGAGCAGCGGCAACAGTGAGCACAGGCAAGGGTGAGGGTGTGCGGCCATTCTTGTGTCTTCTGTTGGTATTGCTTGGGTTAGATTAGGTTTAAAATGTGAAAGATTGCTTATTTTTGAAATGATCCCCGTACAGGCAAGAGCAGCAGTAACAGTGAGCACAAGCAAGGGTGAGGGTGTGCAGCCATTCTTGTGTCTTCCCTTGCTATTGATTGGGTTAGATTAGGTTTAAATGTGAAAGATTGCTTATTTATGAAATGACCCCCCTACAAACGTTGATTACAAAACTTTTAAATGATATAATTGATATAAATATCCTAAAAGTCATAAGGATAGCTTACTTTTAAATGATACCATAAAAACAATAATTGCAAAACTACCCAATCTGTCACTCTCTCTCTCCCGTTCTCTCTCGTTCTCTCACATTCTCGGCTCTGGCTACAGACGGAGGCGACCGTGGGTCAGGTGATGACACTTGGAAGCTGCTGAGACAGGTGGTGGAGCGAGGATCGGTGCGATTTTGGCGTGATCCTGAACGGTGGATTGAAAGCCGACGGTTCGGATCGCATTGTGGTTTTCGACACGGTTTAGTCCCCTCGACGCTCAGTTTCTTCGGTGGAGGTAGGGAGACTGATCGCCACTTCATTCTGCACATTTTCCCTACTTCTGTGCGCGGTTTGGTGCTCGATCGGGGGAGATCGGGCTTGTTTAGTAAAAACTATAGTTTTTGCGATTTGTAGGGTTCACTGGAAAACGGCAACCATTCTCGGTAAAATTAGCGTCAAAATGATCGCTGGGATGTCAGGATCCCATTCTCGTAAGTTTCATGTCACTTGGTCATCATTTGGGGCCGGTAGGAGTCCGAGAACCCTGGTGACTCATTTAGGGTCGATTCGTCGGAATCACCCCGATCTCACGTTTTAGTGCGTGCATGCACCATTTTTGACCTCTAGGCGTGTTGTATGGCCATATGGCTTTGTTTCCCCAACGCTTCGGTGTGAATGGGGCGTGGAATGGGCCGATTCGACCATTCCACCATTTTGTTCGCTGGTTCGGTGTAACGGTCGTTCCAGTGACCGTCATACATGTAACAGTCCCTCGATAGACCGTTATGTCCGCGGGTCATTTTGGGTCTTTCGAGGTTGGGTTCGTGTGATGGACCAGTACTGGACCGTCACATGACTGTAACACCCCTGTGTTGGTGCATTACGCTCTGGTCGTCTTTCGAGGCTGTCAGTCCCTCAAAGACTGTGGTCTCCCTCGAAGATCGTGTCAGTCGGTTCACTCTAACAGACTTCTCCCTGTGTGTCATGGTTAGGTAATGCGCCTATGTGAATCCGCTATGTTGCGTTTGACTGACGTTTGACTGGGTATGGCAGTTGGTGTAATGCACCAAGCCCCATGCGCCAGGTTACTGTGACGGACTCATCCTGGTCCGTTACGTGCCGTCTGTCCGTGTTAGTGGTTTTGGGTCTGTTAGCCCTGGCGCACCTGTCCTGGTGCGTTAGGCTGGTGTAACGCACCTATAGAGGTCCGTTACATGCCCTTTCGTCCGAGTTGTGGTTTGGTTGCCCTGATGCCCCTACCCTGGTGCGTCAGAGCAGGTAACGCCCCTATGGTGGTGCGTTATGGTCCTGTTGTTGGCCGTGATGGCTGTTGTTCTGTTCTGTGTGTCTGTCTGTCTTAGGTTTGTGTTCTAGGGTGGTGTCTGTGTGTCGGTGGTTTCTAGATCGGTCGGTTCAGGTGACTGGGTGTGGTCTTTCCTTGACTGCGATAATTCCCTAACGACTTGATCTAGACCTACCAGTGTCCTTGTCCCAGTAGAGTTACTTTCTCTTTCCTCGTGATGGAGCCACTAGTCGTAGCCCAACGACCTTAGTGTCGGCCCACCCGAGAGAGGTGGAGGGGTGTTCCCGTCTAACGATTTTTAGGCTAGTTACCGTGGGCCCCCGCGGTTACAGTAGCGTCCTACGGGAGGGGGGGGACTAGCTAGAGACCTGACCCTAAGCAGGGGTCAGTGTGTGTACACGTGGTCAGAGGCTTGGAGTGATATTGACGAGTGTTACTCTGACTAGTTCTTGTTCTGGCACTTTCTACGCCTCTCGCTCATTATTTCTGTCTGACTTGCGAGTTGCAAGAAACACAGTGTAAGCCGTCAGTGGACGCTTCTGGTTTCTACCTTCTGGTGAGTTCTCCATCTCTCACTTCACGCGATTAGTTGAGGTTTATTCTGCTAGTAGATTTAGTTACTATTGCTATTAAATTACATTAAATTAGCATATAGATAGCTGTTTAAATTACTTAGTTGGGTTTTACAGCTTTGCAACCCATGTGTTTAAATGGTGTCAATGCTTGTTTATGGTATAAATGTATGCTCTAATTACTTTATATTTGCATGCCTACTTGCTTAGTTGCATGGTGGGGTTCCGCGTGACTCCTACTGAGTTTAGCTGTGACTCACCCTTCTCCTTTTTAGGTGAGCAACCACAGCCTTTGACCGGAGGTCCCCGTGCTTTTCCCGATCGCGTTTAGCTAGTCAGCCAGTGTCGGTGGGGTCTTCTGTGTACTTTTGACCGGGGTATGTCCTGAGTAGTTGTACATTCAGACTTTTTATAGTTGTGGACTTGTCCTTTGGCACTTCTGGACTATTGTATATTGACTATCACTCTGATATATTTTGATTGCTTCCGCACTTTAGTTTAAAATACTGTTCTAATAAATATTACGTGTGGTGTAATTACAATTCATTATACGCTCCCTCGACAAACCCCTCCAACCCTTCAGGGGCCTGATTAGCCTCTTGGGTGACTTTCCCCGTTCCTGGTAGCGGTAATCCGATGCTACACCAGGTTATCAGTACCTAGAGCTCTGGGTCGTTACAGTTGGTATCAGAGCCGTGTTGAGGAATCGTGTAAGGAATTGAAATTGCACAGCTATTGTCCAGAACTAGTCCATTTGCACCATCTATTGCTGGCTTAGGGTGTTTTCTGTATGATTAATGGATTTTCTTGATTATTATATGTGTTTCTAGTCGTTTCAAGATGCCGCCTCAGTGTCGGAGAGTTTCGGTTCCCCAGGAAGAGAGTAGTGTCCCTCAAGATGTTCTTGCTCTAGCTCCCATTATTCTAGCTCAAGAGGATGCGCCTGGTAGTCACGGACGTGCTTTGAAGGAATTTTTGTCGTTGCATCCACTAACTTTTGAAGGCCAGACTGATCCTGATGCCGCCAGGGTTTGGCTGGGTCCAAAGAGTCTACGAGGGCGGAGCCTATGTGGTCGTCAACCACCGTAGAGAGGTGCAATTCTCACCCCTTAACGGGAAACACCTGAAACTGTATCATGCCACGCCACTATCTTGTAGAGAAGCGGCAAAAGAAGATAGTAGCCAATGAGTGGAGAAATAATTAAAAAGAAGAAGAGAGAAGGAAGAAGAAGGAAAAGTATTGGATGAAAATGATGGGACCGGGAGGGGGCGACGTTCAGTCACCGCCATATACACCAAATCAATCCGGACCTTTCGTCTGGATAGATTATGAAACCTTAATCCTTTGTGTTAATGTTAACCCCTACATTAACGATAATACTCATACTCTTGGCAAATGGCTCCGTGCCTAAGCCACCGTTTACACTCAAATCAATCTGGACCTTCCATCTGGATAGATGATGAAACCTTAATCCTTTGCGTTAATGTTAACCCCCACATTAATGATAATACTCGTACTCTTGGCGAATGGCTCCGTGCCTAAGCCGCCATTTACGCTCAAATCAATCCGGAGCCTAAGTCGCCATTTACGCTCAAATCAATCCGGACCTTCCATCTGGATAGATGATGAAACCTTAATCCTTTGCGTTAATGCTAATCCCCACATTAACGATAATATTCATACTCTTGGCGAATGGCTCCGTGCCTAAGCCGCCGTTTACACTCAAATCAATTCGGACCTTCTATCTGGATAGATGATGAAACCTTAATCCTTTGCATTAATGTTAATCCCCACATTAACGATAATACTCTTACTCTCAGCGAACGGCTCCGTGCCTAAGCCACCATTTACACTCAAATCAATCCAAACCTTCTGTCTGGATAGATGATGAAACCTTAATCCTTTGCGTTAATGTTAATCCCCACGTTAATGATAGTACTCATACCCTCGGCAAACGGCTCCGTGCCTAAGCCGCCATATACACCCAAGTCAATCCAGACCTTCCGCCTGGATAGACGATAAAACCTTGTATCCTTTGCATTGATGTTAACACCCACATCAACGAAAGACATCCTCGAATGACCAAAGGGGATGATAATCTATGAAGTCAAAGTCCCAAGTGCAGCAACATATAAAAAAAAGGGGGGGTTCAGAATAGAGATGTCCCGTCGGACTTGTTCAAGCACCCTGGACAAGGGCAAAAATGGCCATAACCCAGTTGCGGTGAAAACCCGAAAGGGCGCGTGGGCAAAAGCAAGAGGGGGCTGGCTCCGGTGAAAACCTGAATGGGCACTTGGGTCAGTAATGTGGTGATTCAAAATGTTATGCTCTATGCCTACATCGGCAGCATGTCCGTTCCACGTCCTACCGACGATGAAACCACTTGTTGATCGATCGGCGCATTGCCCGTTCGACTATGAAACCCATCTGGGATAAACCTTACGTCTAATCTGATAAAACTCACAATCTTCAGTAGAAAAATGTTCAAAAGGAGAGCTTACCTCACTATTCTTTTCTCCATTAGCCATCAGGCAGAGATCATCTTTCTCCTCCTCAGACGAGCTATTTTCATTTTCTTCTTCATCACTCTAGGTACAAACCATGGCCTGCTTCCTCTTGCCCTTCCACTTGGGTATTGTTCTCTTAGCTCCCTCTAGACACTCAGACTTGATGTGTTCGGGTTTCCTGCAAGAGTAGCAGACGAGTTTGTCAAACTTTTTATCATTTTCAGGTTTTGGCCCGAAACCTCTCTTTACCTGAGGCTTCCACTTTGTGAAGTCTTTACCTTCCTTTCTTAGAAACTTCTTGAACTTTCTTGTTAACATAGCAACTTCATCCTCTTCAGAGTTACTGCTTGAAGGTTCTTCATCATCAGAAAAGTCTTTGGTACTTGGCCCTGCTTTAAGAGCTAGAGACTTTTTCTTACTTACCTCAGCCTCTATGTTCTTCATATTCATCTCATAGGTCATTAGGGACCCTATGAGTTCTTCTACCTTGATGGTAGTCAAGTCTTTTGATTCTTCAACCATTGTGTCCTTTGTATGCCAAGCATGGGTTAGTGATCTTAGAATCTTCCTTACTATCTTCTGCTCGGAAGAGGTCTTACCTAGCTCAGTCAAACCATTAGTGAGCACGGTTAGCCTAGCATACATGTCTGAAATGGACTCATCAGATTTCATTCTAAATTTTTCATATTCAGACACTAGCATGTTTACTTTAGTGGCACGTACCTGCTGTGTCCCTTCATATATTACCTCAAGGCGGTCCCACATTTCCTTTACTGTTGCACATGTTGGCACCCTTGAGAACTCAGTTGGATGAAGGGAGCACTACATTATCTGCTTGGCACCCCAGTTCAGCGTCGATGTCCGGATCTGTTCCTTAGTCCATGTATCCTCATCTGGAGGTAGCTCGAATGGTCCTTTGTTGATCACCCTCTAGATTTCATGATCCTGGGCTCTAATAAAAACCTGCATGCGATTTTTCCAGTAAGGATAATTTGTCCCAGTGAAAAAGGGAGGTCTATTTATAGAATGACCTTCGGACATAGGACTCTTAGTTGCCATATCACCAGTTCTCTCAAGATCGTTAGACCACATACAGAGAGACTAGCTGTGATACCACGTGTAGAGTGGTGATAGGCAGATCTAGAGGGGAGGGGTGAATAGATCAACCCCTTTTTGCCCTTCTTTGCGGAAATAAAAGATACTTAGCCAGATAATCAGATAGTAACAAGCAACATTCCTACCAAGCATCTAACGATAATATCCAGAGAGATACAAACCACGAGATGCAACTTTTAAGGTGGTTCGGTTTCTATCCAGAGACCTACGTCCACCCCTCACACAACACAGTGAGGCTTTACTAGTGCAAGAGCACTACTGCTGATTGAGTTGGACAGGTGCTTGGGGAGTGGTGGGTTCTCTCTAGGGTTAGGGGTGGAGTAATGGGGACTGTGGGAAGGAGAGAAGACACTTAAATGAGGGGAGAGGGGAGGAGCTGATGTGGAAGGGGGGAGAAGAGAGAGGGGGCTGCGCCCTCCTTGGAGAGGGAGGGAGATAGAGACAGAGACAGGACGAGGACTCTCAAGGGGGATTTTCTCTATTCAATAATTCATCAAAGTGGGTACATAGGGGAGAGATGGGGCCTATTTATAGGCATCCACTCTTTTCATGACCAAAATACCCTTGACAAATAGACAAAAAGACCAAGACTATCCTAGTGATGCGGGATGGGATGCGACTTGGTACCGATTGGATGTGGACCTCGGACTCTTGGTGACGACGCAACCAATTTGATAAAGTGACCAGCAATGACACGACCAACTCGACACGAACAGAGTTCCAAGAGAGGAGGATATGTCCTCAACAAGAGACACGAGCTCGCGGATGTCCCTATGTGAGGGAAACGTGTAGATCTGCGTGGTTGAGAAATTAGCGTAGAGTCAGGGGTGGTCAGCTCTTTCACGTGCTTGGGTCGAGTCATGGGATGGGTCACGCACTCTCTCTCATAATAGTGATCAAATAATATATCAAGCTAAAATCCTATCACTCAAGCAGTGGCGTTCAAACATATGCAACATGAGCATCGCGACAAAGAGAGGAGCGAGAATGTACCTCCAGGCTCCAGGCGTGGGGAAGACAACCCCGGCCAAGGCCCGTATTCCCGGTACAAATAATTATCAATAAATATAAATACTATACCCACTCCACGCAAGGATGTGATAGGTAACATGTGGGACCTAGGAAGATCGAGCTCGGGTAAATGGGTCGAGTCTTGGGTAGCTCCGACGGTGCCGACACGTTGCTAGTCGATGCTGGCAGGACTGCGCGTGCCGACGATCTGGAAGATCACACTCCGATCGGAAGGCCGATCTGGCTGGGAATGGTCCCGTTGTGAAGAGGACTCCTAGAGGAACGACCCTTAGTAAGGGATCGCGCTGGATCACCTTGTGGAAGGCGGGGTAGTCCTACTTGTGGCCATTGTTGCTTGTTGACCCGAAGCAGTTCTACAGATTCAGAACTACATGACCCTGCGAAAACACCTACTGCGACCAGATCTAATGTCGGATCGAGGTGAGACCAGCGCCATTATGAAGCTATTTTGACGATCTACGAACCCATGGTGTTAAAGGAATTTTATTGGTGATGGATTGTCCTTGGAGGAATATTAAACAGGCTGGTTCCTTTCCCAGAACAGGTTGGACAGAACTTGAGTCATCGGAAGATGATGGTGGAATGGGGGAAACCATGGGATCTGGAAGGCGGGGTGGTATGGAAGATGGTGGAGTAAGTATTGATCAAGCCCTCAAATTTT
>JANBPO010004157.1:0-73150 GCA_024336825.1 Amorphophallus titanum | reverse complement strand
ATTGAGTCTCGTCCTGTCACTTGAGTCTTTTCCCTTATTAAGTGTAATAGTGTGTCCTTCATTTACTTGTGTAAGTTGAGTCAAGCTGTGTAATCCAAATATTGAGTATCAATAAAGGTTATGTTCTGTCCACACCATCTGGCCTTGGTAATTTGTGTCTTATGTTTGCTCTGACTATTCACGACTGTAACACTGTCACGTTCTGAACTACATGTTCCGCTGCTAATGGTTCGGGGTGTGACATTGCCCGTATCACTGCATGCTGGGTCATTTGATTGAAGATTGTTATGTCTTCAAGACTCAGGCCCAGAAGCTGATCTGAGATGGCCTCGTTCAAATGAAAAGTAGTCTTGTCGATCCCCCACAACCACATACGTGGTCCAGACCAGCCAAAGTAACACGTGTGGTTCACTACTCAGTTAATGTGATCCACATGATGGCGGTATTTTCTCTCTCTAATGATGAAGTAGAGGAGTCTGACACCAGTCAAAGAGAGCGTTCACTCTGGTACCTGGGGTGGAGGCCCTGGCACGATCACAGACCTCTCTCCTTCCCTAGGGAGAGGACCCGATGACTCTTCAATGTTCTCATCGAGAGGGGACAGATCATGCCTCGCGGCCCACCGACAGATTACACTCACTGGGACTTCAATCA
Source organism: Amorphophallus titanum (assembly GCA_024336825.1). NCBI lineage: Eukaryota > Viridiplantae > Streptophyta > Magnoliopsida > Alismatales > Araceae > Amorphophallus > Amorphophallus titanum. The sequence goes on along the minus strand of JANBPO010004157.1, from coordinate 72,496 downwards.
CCCCCAGTACTGCCCTTTTCATGCTAGGATCGACCACGCGATCAAGTCCTGTGAGGAAGTCCAGTGCCTCATCCAGGAACAGATCCGGTGGGAGTAGATCGATGCCGAGGGGAACTCCATGGCACTCGTTAGACTTCGACAAACCATCGAGGAAATGCTGAGTATTGCCAGAGACGCACCAGAGCAGCCAGACCCTCCCCGGGAAAATGGGCACAGGCTGCCTTACCAGCACACCCCGGAATGGCTTGAATTCTGGACTGACAATCGGGAAGCTCTCGAGCGATTGCGGAGGCGCTGAGAACAGGATGCCCGTCAGGAGACGGGGCCAAGTAACTTCTCGGTCAATGTCATCCATTCTCTCACCCCTCCGACCTCTCCTGATTCCCTGACATCACCCACCGATCAGTCAGCCTCCGCCACCTCAGTCGTACACTGGCGGCCTTGGCAAGAGCTGGAGTCTCACCCTTTCTATAGAGAAGACACTGCCAGGGTTCTTCGAGTCCTTCTTGGCTGAGAGAACGTCCTGGTGGGTGAGGCGACAATGTGCTCCTCAGGCCCCTCTCACTCTCCTTCTGCCTTACTATCGTCCCTAGTCCTCAGGGACACGAAGGGGAAGCAAAAGCTGGGAGAGGCCCCAGTCCGATTAGGCCATGTCCTCTCAGCAGGTGAGCCACCGGCTCTTCCCCGCTTGTCTTGCAACCTAGCCCAGCCTGCAAGAGCAACGTATTGAACAGCTAAAGGGCGATCTAGAGGGGGGTGAATAGATCGGTCATGCGAGGTAGGGATCCGCGTGACCCCTACTGAGTCTGGCTGTGACTCACCCTTCCTACTTTCAGGTGAGCCACTACCACCGTCTCCTGGAGCTTTGCGAGATTTCGTGTAGCCTGCCAGCAGTAGTCGAGTCGGTCTGCTCATACTTTTGGGTGAGTCATTATGTAATTTTCTTTTTCCTGAGTTTGGAGTCAACTTTATGTACTTTGAGTCTTGTTATCAATAAAGAATTAGACTTTTGTCCAAGTTCTTGTGCATTCTCTTGTGTAGATGTTATGACGCTCTGATCTTGATTGCTAGCTTGAGGCGTTATGCCGACTGTTCACGTTCCCGAGATTACTTTCACTGTGCACATATGGCTTGGGACGTGACAGTTAAGTTGGTATCAGAGCATAGGTCTCAGAACTTATTAATTCCTAGGAAAATATCATAGGCTAAGTCCATGGTTAAGGACCCACACCTATGAACCAGGAAGAAAATTTCAAACCCATGTGAGATTGGGTAGAGCTGGGATGAGATAGTTATTTAGAAATTATTTCTAGGTAAACTTCCCTTGATTCCATAAGGGATTAACGAATCGTTCCTTTTCTCATATACCATGGCTCACCGTATCAACTGGGATGAGATGCAACAAACTGTTGCGGGTCTTACCCAGGCCCTTCCGATTGTGGCTCAAGCTGACGCCAAGGCTGTCGTAGGAAGTTTGCACGGGAATTTTCAGAGTTTAAATCCTCCCCGATTCTCTGGATCTGCCAACCCCGATGAAGCAGAAAACTGGATTGATGAGATGAACTGTATATTTGAGGTCATGCAATGCACCGACCAAGAGAAGGTCCATCTCGCCACATTCCAGCTGAACAAGGATGCACATACATAGTGGAAGGCCACCTTGGCACAACCTCAAATTGCACAGCTTACATGGGATGAATTTCTTACACTCTTCCGGGCTAAATACTTCTCTGAACATGTTAAGGAGAGGAAGACTGTGGAATTTGCCTCCCTAAGACAAGGGATGTTGTTCGTAGCAGAGTATGAGCTTCAATTTTCTCAGCTGGCACCATATGCTCCTCATTTGGTTAGTACCGATCTACTAAAGGCTAACCGATTTATGGATGGCTTAAGGCCCATTTTTATTACTCAACTTGGACCCCAAAATATCCGGACTTATGCGGAGATGGTCCAACGGGTGCATTTACGTGAAAGGACCTTGGAAAAGGTCAGAAAATTCAAAGGCAAGGAAGAGGAGTCTAGCTGAAAGTCCGATCGGCGAGGAAGGAAGGGAGAGTGGTTTAGCATCACGGACCCCTACAAGTCCCGTGAGAATAAAAAGAGATCCCGTAATGGCAATGGGAGTGGCAATGGCAAAGGAAAGAACATCAAGGAGGAAGATAAAGCTATTACAACTGCTTGCACCTTCTGTGAAAAGTCGGAGGCAAGGAAAGCTTCACATCCTTGCGAAATGAGTTTGCAAGCGTGAAGAGATGAAATAAGAGAAGGATGCTTCTGGTATTTGATACCAAGAAAGGAAAACTGTGGAAGACTAGGCTTCTAGAAGGAAATTATCCTACTATGATAATTTATATAGGCATCGTGGTCTACCATCCAATCAACTCCTAGAATAGCATCATAGCCCTCCATGTCAAGGCATTCTAGATTAGCGAGAAGATTGTGCCCCACTATAGTAACTTCAATATTGGGAAAATAGGTTTTCAATTCCGTTCCTGACCCTAGAGGCGTAACTATGGTTAAATCTGATGGTAAGGGAACAAATGAAATAGGGAAAGTTTTTGCAAAGGAATTAGCAGTAAAGGAATGAGTAGCACTGGTATCAAATAACACAAAAGTAGGATGGGAATGAATATGAATTGCACCTTCAATAAGCTCCCCTTCCTTTGTTGTTTCATCTTCTAATACGGCATTCAATCTGGCCTGCCACTTCCATCCACCATTGCTTCTCGTGGATGGCTACTCCTTCATCAAGGGATAATCAGGCATACGATGCTCCCGACTTCTACAACGTAGGTATGCACCTAACCTCTTCCAACATTCTTCGGCCACGTGACTTAATTTATCATAAAATAAGCAAGCCGCCAGGACTTGCTTATCTTCTTCTTCTTTGACCTTATTATTCTAGCGTTCATCCTTCCCATTTCCATTTCGGGATCTCTTCCTGCTATCCCCAGAATTATAGGTGATGCTAAATTTTTCTTGCTTCTTACCTTGTCAATCAGACTTTCGGCTCGGCTCTTCTACTTTACCCTTGAGTTTATCGACCTTCTCTAAGGTTCGTTCATATAAGTGTGCCCATTGGACCATCTCCACTTAGGTCTGAATGTTCTGTGGGCCAAGTTGCTGGATAAAAATGGGACATAACCCATCCATAAAGTGATTTACTTTCAAAAGATCAGTGCTCATTAGATGCTGAGCATAGGGTGCTAGGCGGGAAAATTGTAATTCATATTCAGCCACTGACATCATGCCCTGATGAAGTGATGCGAATTCAACTTCCTTCCTCTCTTTGACATGTCCAGAGAAGTACTTGGCTCGAAAGAGAGTCAGAAATCCATCCCATGTGTGTGGTGCATCTGCAGGTGGTGCCGGGACAGACTTCCACTAGGTACGGGCATCCTTGTTCAATTGGAATGTAACAAGATGAACCTTTTCTTGGTCGGCACACTGCATGACCTCGAATATATGGTTCATTTCATTGATCCAATTTTCTGCCTCGTTGGGATTAGAAGAACCGAAAAATCGAGGAGGGTTCAACCTCTGAAAATTACGATGTAGGTCTCCAGCTCTTGCCCCTGTGCCGACTTGAGCTATATTTTACAAAGTTTGGGTGAGACCAGCAATTTTGGTTTTGTTTTAAACCCCTAAGAGGAGTATAGGATTGGGAAATATGCATGCAAATAGCCTAACAAGATTAATGACGAAAAGAGCTACCGAGATGAACGTTCTGTTGAGAATGATGATAATATGCTGATGATCAAATAAGAAAAATAAGGGGAAAGAACTCCTCCTGAGCCTGTGAGCAGGACAAAGGAGAAACCACTGTTGAAATGCAAGAACAGGACTTAAGACACAATTGAAAGCAACAACAGCAGCAAGAACTCAAGGTGGTTTGATCGAGTGCTCTTTCTCCTTTCAGATTGTTCGTCTCCCTCGCGCGAAGGAGGTTTAAGGGGGGTATTTATAGTGTTTCAATGGGGTTAAAATGAGGAAGGGCCAGAGACCTCCTTCTAAAGTTGATTATGGGGTTAAATAATAGAAGGGCTCTATCTGGGAAGGTAGAAATCAATTCGGACATAAAACTGAAATTACGACCGGATGATGGCTACTATTCTGAAATAGCGCCCCTGGGTCTGCCGCCATTCACCGTGAAACGTGACCGACACTCCATCGTGTATTTTAACTAACGCCTGCTCTCAGAGGAGTGACCTTAAGGAATTAATTCTGACTTGGAAGCAGAAGGGTTCATGAAAATGCCTGAGGTCCAGACGCGACTTATTAATAGACGACAAGGGATAAGGCACTTTTAGATAGTGATCAAAAGAGAGGCTTGGAACGCGCCCTCACGAGTGGTCGTTTATCATGAAATAGCGACCGCCATTAGGGCGTGACTTAAAACGCGACCAGAAGATAGTCACGGCTTTCAAGAAAAATAAAAGAAGGAGAAAAACTGACCTATCAAATCAATGATAAAGTCCAGTTGGGGCATTATATTGTAACACGAAATTTACTCAACATAGTGTCAATTTTGGCGTGTCTATAGCTGCCCCGCCTTGGCGTCTACTTTGCAAGGGACCGAGACATAATGAAGCGTAATGGAAAGGAAGTGAAATGGAGTGAAGTGGAGGTGATGCGTACCAAAAAGTAGATGCCAAGGTGTGATGTGACACGCCTTTAGACACTAAGTGTTAAAAATCTTTCCACTACTCCCATCGGAACAACTCAAATGATTACGAGAAAGCAGCGAATACCTGGACAGAAACTAATCTATCAAAGGTGTGCACGCGGGCACTAAAAGGGAGACACTATTGGAGAGCGATTACCAGTCGATGTGGACGTGCTACAACCAAGGTGGATTTGCATTAAAGTAAAGCGAAGTGAGGTGAGAATCTAGGAAAAGATACTTACATGAAACCAGCCTGAGCGGCTCCAAGAGAACATAGTAGTTGATTTGGAATGGAATATTTCATGTCAACTCAATTCGGAACGAGTGAACTTTATCACTGATTTAATGAAAGGATTTCCCAATTATTGAAGCTCAAAGTCCTATGTCGGCCCAGTTTCGACATGACCAATGCCTGATGGCCTATCTATTTGGTCTATCTTTGGAAGGCTCAGCTCAGGATTGGTTCTTTTCTCTTCTATAAGAGCAAGTTGTGAATTTTCAAGCCGTCCAAGACAAGTTCATTCAGTTTTTTCAAGACCAGGTTAGGCCCAAGTTCTCTGTTGTGGATCTGGCCCATGAGATGATGAAGCCTGACAAGAATTTCTACACCTTTGCCGACCGCTGGCGTCGCCTTGCCGCACAAGCCCTGGGGCACATTCCGGAGCCGGAGCGAATCAAGATGTTAATTTCTAATGCAACGCCCGAGTATCGGTTCATCTTAGCCTTTAATGACATCACGTCCTGGCAATAATTATATAGCCGAGCCCGCTTCATTCGCCAACAAATCTAAGGTTCCCTTGACCCCGAGTCTCCCCCTTCCACACCCGCATACACATCCCCATCCACTTACACCTCACCCTCCACGAGCCAACCCTACGCTCCCATGAGTCAGCCTGGCATGTGTCAGTCTTCCGCCACATATCCTTCCATGAGTCAACCCTTCGTGAGTCAACCCTCCGCATATCAACCTTCTATGAGTCAGCCTCACGCCTCCTCATACTCACATCCGCCTCCACCCCCGGTCAAGGAAACACCACACCCCGAGTAGGTGGATGCCGTCTATATACCCCTTCATCCCGCTCCACATATGCCTTCACCAAATCCCTTCACCACTAGCCACACTCCATTGCCTACACAACCTCCACAGTGGTCTCCACCTTCTCATAGCCCTCGGCATCCACCTTGCTTGAAGCAGGCTCCTCCTTCTCTATTGCCGGAGTCTTTTATAGATATCTTCAAGACTTTAATGGCCACTCACGCATTGTCGCTCCCTCTGGTTGTGTCTTGCTGACCCGCGGTTGGGAATATGCTTTGGTTCTGTGAATTTCACTACCAGCAGGGGCATTTGGTTGAGGATTGCCCCGAGTTTCGGGAGTACATTTACGGCTTGGAAGTGAAGAAGAGGATTGATTGAGCCATCATTCACAAGGTCATTCTACATCTCGGTAGCAAGCACTGCCTAGGCAACCGTCTCCATCTCTACAAGGCCAGGGGCACCCCTGTGATCCCTCATCTAGCACTGCACCCGCTCCGCTGTCTACCACATTGCCATCTCCATCTTCGCCTACCCCATTACCTTCACTACCTCCTACCTTGTCTCCATCACCTCCACAAACCCAAGCCTCTACTTAGGCTAGTGCTTTCTCCACTTCTGTCGTCACTTCCACTACTTCCACTCCCAATGTTGCTCAACGTGTCATATCAATACGTCGATGTTGGGCCCTACGACCTTTAGCTTCGCCTTCATCCTCATTGCCATCTCCTTCCCCACCATTACCCTTTTCGCCCGAACCTGAGCAGGCTATACCTATGGACTCGGTAACAATTACTGAAGAAAGAAAGGCTTCACATCCTTGCGACATGAGCTTGCAAGCGTGAAGAGAAGAGATGATAGTAGAAAGCTTTTTATAGTTGATGCCAAGGAATGAGAAATGTGGGAGACCAAGTTTTTGAAAGAAATTCTCCTGTTGCGAGAATTTATGTATGTGTCATGGTCAACAAGCCAGTCTACACCTAGAATGACGCCGTAGCCTTCCATATCAAGGCATACGAGGTTTACCGGAAGATTATGGCCTTCTACCATTACCTTACTATCAGGGTAGTAGGTTGTAAGTTTGGTTCTAGGACCTAAAGGTGTTGTGATTGCTAGGTCCAATGGTATAGGAACAAGCGCAACTGATAAGGTCTTTGCAAAGGCAGTAGATATAAAAGAATGAGAAGCACCAGTATCGAATAGTACAAATGCAGGATGTGAATAAATATGAACGGTACCTTCCATCAGCCTCTCTTCCTTGGGTGCTTCATCATCATCCAAAACTACGTTAAGATGCGCTTGCTGCTTGCGTCCACCATTAGAGGGTTGTTCCTTCATAAGAGGGCAATCGGGCATACAATGCTCTCAACTTTCACAACGCAAACAAGCACCGAGGCGCTTCCAGCATTCCTCGGTTGAGTGGCCAAATTTCTCGCAGAATGTGCAAGCCGTTACGACTTGCATTTCCTCCTCCTTTATCTTTGTATTCTTGTTATTATTTCTCCCATTTCCATTGCGGATCCTCTTCTTGCTATCATGGGAGTTGTAAGTACTTGTGATGCTGAACTTTTCTTCTTTGCTCCCTCGCTTATCAAACTGGCTACTTGATCCCTCACTCTTACCTTTATACTTCTCGACTTTCTCCAAGGTCCTTTCACACAAATGAGCCCGTTGGATCATCTCCGCATAAGTCTGGATATTCTGCAGTCCAAGTTGTTGAATAAAGTCAGGCCTTAAATTGACCATAAAATGATTGGCCTTGAGGATATCAGTGCTAACTAGATGAGGGGCATAAGGTGCTAGACGAGAAAATTGGAGTTCATACTCCGCCACGGACATCATGCCTTGACGAAGAGAGGCAAATTCTACAGCCTTCCTCTCCTTAACATGTTCGGAGAAATATTTTCCTCAGAAGAGTGTGAGAAACCCTCCCAAGTATGTGGTGCATTTGGAGGTGGTGCAAGAATAGTCTTCCACCAAGTACGCACATCTTTATTTAATTGGAAAGTGGCGAGATGGACCTTTTCTTGACCAGTGCATTGCATAACATCAAATATTCTATTCATTTAATCAATCCAATTTTCTGCCTCATCGGGGTTGTAGGATCCCAAAAATCTTGGAGGGTTCATACTTCGGAAGTTCCCATGTAGATTTCCCACACCAGCCCTTGCGCCAGCTTGGGCTACAATTTGTAGGGCTTGGGTTTTCCCTCTCCGAGGGGATGTAATTAACGTCGTAGTCTTTACGGTACGGCGGGTCCTCAGTCCCGACACGATACACGCAATCGTCTGATTAGTCAGAACGATCGCACCACGGGCTTCTCAAAGCCCGCATAAATCGTCACCTCGGTGACTGGCACGCCCTTGCACCAATAAACCAAATAAACGAACGAAAGGATAAATAAACAAACGAAAAGAATGAAGAGTCCCCATCAGTGTGTCCACACACCCCTAGGAGATCAGCACTCACAAAATTGCATGACAGCCATCCCAAGCACATTAGCAAAAATAATGAGACTTATAAAAGACAGGCCGACTCTCATCAATGTCACCAAGAATTCTGTGTGGGTGATTTTGTGATGGTGAGGATTGAGAGGCTCTCCCCGGAAGCCATCTCAAAACTGAGGCCTCGTGGGACTAGTCCCTTCCAGGTTCTGAGGCACATTGGCACGAATGCTTATGAATTAGACCTCCCCAAGGATTACAGAAGTCCCACAGTTAATGTGGCTAACCTGGTGCCATATAGAGGCCCCATAGTGGTACCCAGTGAGGATGTTGAGCTCATTCCCTCCTTTGAGAGAGCACCCACCCTTGAGAGAAAGCCACCAACCAAGAGAGACTAGCGTGAGCAGGTTGAGCGGATATTGGATGAACAGGTCACTACCACCAGGAGCAAGGCGTGTAGGCACTACCTTGTTAGGTGGAAGGGTCGGCCTCCATCGACAGATTCGTGGGAGGCCTACTGCCGTACTCTCAGAGTAGAGAGGACTCTTACTCGACAGAGTCGAGTTCTTTGCACCACGAGAGTATGATGGGGACATCTCCCACTACTTCATCTTTTCCAGGCCCTGATGATCATCGATGGCGTATGGTCTTGATTCGCCTCTCTATTTCGAGTCATATGATGTATTTTTTTCTCTCTTATGTGAATCTTGTCATATAATTTTCTGTTTATTTGAGTCAAGTCCCTAGGTTAATGAGTCATCTACCTAAGTTAATTGTCACTATGTTAGTGAGATTGGTTAATGGGCCCAGTTATATTGGCTTGGCCCAGGGGCACCCCTTTCCCCCTTGGTTAGTTGTCATTAGTCCAAAAGTTAAGGACTTTTTGTAAATTATGGGATTCCGATAAATAGGACCCCATTCCCTCATTTGAGAGCTAATGAATTAATGAGCTTTTGAGTTTAAGCTTTCACAAAAATTGTGTGACTTCTTCTCCTTGGGAGTGATTCCCTCTCTCTCCCCCCCTCGGTGCTGTGTCTTCTTTGTCTCTCTACAGAGGGGGGCCCCGCGGTGGCTCTCCTCCCCCTCCCAAATTCAAATTTCCCTCTCTCTCCTCTCTCCTCCACCTCATCCATTCCCCTCTTGCCACTACACCCACCCATTCAACTCACTAGAGACATTAACTCTGGAAGGTCCGAGCCAAAGGTGAAAGGGTCTTTTTATTAACTAGTTGGACGAAAGATCCGAGCCAGAAGTAAAAAGGTTTTTCTGTTGTATGGTCGGACAGAGGGTCCGAGCCAAAGGTGAAATGGTCTTTTTATTGACTGACTGGATAAAAGGTCTGAGCCAGAGGTAGAAAGGTCTTTTTGTTGTCTGGCTGGACGAAATGTCCAAGCCAGAGATAGAAAGGTCTTTTTGTTCATTGACCGGACGGAAGGCCCGTTCAAGAGATGAAATATTGATGTCGACCCGACGGGATGTTGGAGTCAACCAACCTTACTTAGATGGTATGTCCAGAATAAGGGCAGAAATAAACGTCATTGACATCTCAGTACAATGTCGAAACCAACTAAACTGGGAGAGATGTAGGGTCTGGGCCAGGGCAGAGTATGGTTGCTGACTTGACAAATAGTCAAAGTCAGCCAACTTGACTAAGACGTGGGGCCTGAGCCAAGAGAGGAATATAGGATATATGTCAACCTGACGAGATGTCGAAGCCAATGAACTTGGCAAAGACATGAGATCTAAGTCAAGGAAAGAATATAGGATATGTGTTGACCTGACATCATGTCAAGGTCAACAAATTTGGCAGAGGCGTGAGGCCTAAGCCAAGGGCGGAGCATGGGATGGGTGTTGACTCGAGGTCATGTCAAAGCCAACGAACTTGGCAGAGGTGTGAGGCCTAAGCCAAAGATATAAGGCAGGATAGGTGCTGACTTGACATGATGTCGAAGCCAACGAACTTGACAAAGACGTGAGGCCTGAGTCAATGGCAGAATATAGAACAGATGTTGACTCGACATCATATCAAACTCAACGAACTTAGCAAAGGCGTGAGACCTAAGCCAAGGGTAGAATATGGAACAGATGTTGACTCGACATCCTGTCAAAACCAACAAACTTGACAGAGGCGTGAGGCCTAAGCCAAGGTTAGAATATGAAATGAGTGTTGACTCGACATCATGTTGAAGCCAACGAACTTAGCAGAAGCATGAGGCCCAAGCCAAGGGAAGCACATGGGATAGGTGTTGACTTGATGGAATATCAAAGTCAACGGGCCTTGTCCCGATAGAAGGTTTGGGGTGAGGGCATACTTAGATTGTGGACATATGAGAGGCCCAGACCCAGGCTAAACATAGATGTCAACCTGATGAAATGTCGGAGTCAATAGACTCTGCTCTGACGGAAGGTCAGAAGTAAGGGAAGAACGTATGGATGCAGATGTCGACCAGACGGGATGTCGAGGTCAACCAACCTGGCAGAGACGTGGGGTCTAAGCCAGGATAGAATATGGGCGTTGACCCGTGCAGATGATGGGATCACCAAACCTTACCCAGACAGAAGGTCTGAGACAAAGCGAAGAGGTCTTTTATTGGTTTATTAGTTTGGATTGTACTTCAGCCAATCAGTTGTAGTTCCCTTGGAGGGAAACTTTCTCTTAGTTCTTCTATAAATACATAAAGCTTCTTATGAAGGAGCTGCTACTGCCCTTGAAGCAAGCCAACGTCCCTTGAGCCTTCAACAGAAAATTTGTGAGAAATAGAAGAAGGGAGAGAGAGCAGCCCAGCACCTGATCTGACCTTGTCAAGTGCTGTAAAAGAAAAGAGAGCAAAAGAAAGGAGAGACGCCATGAGCTAGAGTAGCCTTGCAGAAAGCACGAGCCAGGAGAGTAGCATTCAATTTGATCTTAGATCTACAGTCTCAGCTTCATGAACATGTTCTGAAGCAACATTCATTTTCTTTGTTTCTCTTATTTGTTTTTCGGTTTCTATGTTTAACTCCATCTACTTCTACATCATTGTGTCTGGGGAGTCGTCCCCTCAGCAAGCTGTGAGACTTAGCAGTAGCAAGCTGTGAGGCTCAGCAGTAGCAAGCCATAAGGCTCTGCAGTAGCAAGCTATGAGGCACAGCCGTAGCAAGCTGTGAGGCTCAATAGAGCAAGATGTGAGGCTCAGCAGAGTAAGCTGTGAGGCTCAGTTGTTGTAAGGGATTTATTCCCTTGAAGCTGTGGATCAGCAGTTAAGCTGTTTGTTAGCAGGAAGCCTCACTGGGTTGGTAAGGGGTGGACGTAGGTTGCGGGTTTGCAACCAAACCACCTTAAAAATATCTGGGGCAGTGGGTGTGTTCTTGTGCAATTGAATCATTTATTCTACCTTCATTCACAGGCACTTATGCTTTCAGCTTTGCCTATTTTGATTGCACTATCTTACGTGTTCGATACTCACCGCACTTGCAGACCCAGTCCCTGCTTGATACACTCGCACAGAAGTATTTGTATTACATCTTGCTTTGTATTAGCTACCTTTCGCATTGTGCTGTGATTGCCTTGTTTTTAAGGCCTGCCTAATCTGAGCCTTTCATATCTAGCTGGGTATATTATTGCCCCAGCCATCTGCTTGTTTCCTATTGTGTTTACACACTGATTATATAAAGTCTGGTTGGCTTAGTTTCCACACGCACCTGAGTCCCTGGTGGCTGTCTTAGGTAGGGATAGTTCTAAAGCTCCAGCACTCCTTGCTGAGAGTCGTTCTACTGAATGCACTTTCACTATGCATAAGTATCAGTTCTGCACGGACTTAGACTTTCATATTAGTAACACTTGTGTTCCATCTGCTTGTAGTTCTGTGAGTGATTAGATTAATCGGTTTGATTTAGTGTAAGTTATCTTTTTAAATTGGCCAAAGTTTTACACCGAACCTATTCACCCCCCTTCTAGATCTAGTTGCACCCCAGGGGACCTAACACCTAGCGCATTGAGGAGTCCACCTAGGGTGAGGGCATTCTGTGTTTTTCCCGTGAGATGGTTTCGAGTCGATGGCCATCCAAATGAAAAAAACTAGCGCCCCCCTCCTTTCCTAATCCCTCTCAAACTCAATCGCAGCCCTCCAATCCCTCCTACTATCCCTCCAAGAGATTATAATCCTCCTAGAATTCCTCCTCCTTTTCAAAAAAATTAACAAAACACAACATTTTTTCCCTCTACCTAGTTGTTGCCCGCCCCCCTCCCATCTCCTTCCCACAAACCAGCACACACCCCAATAGCCCTAACCCTAGCCGCCCCTTCCCTCAACCTCTCATGTTCCAGCTCCCTTCCCACTGCTTATCCACCTCCCCCTCTCCCAAACTCGTGCACGGCGGCCCCAGAGCTTCCCCCCGACATCGCCCTCCTCTCTGCAACAGTGGAATCCTTGTTCTACTGTTCACAGCTGCGAGGAAGAATCTGAAGCCCGGTTGCAGAGGCTACCCCAACATCCACAACGTGAATCAGCTGAAGTTTTCTTCTGTGGAGTTGTTCTTCTTCGAGCTAGAATCGCCTCAAAAGTAGTCCCGCGACGATTCGACTTTGGCACTAGTCACGTCGTCCATTTTCGTGTAACTGCACCAGATTTACACCAGAACCTAAGGGCCATTTGGCAGTGGCTGCACCGTCTTCCCTGGCATGATTCAGCCCAGACTCTTTTCTGAGAGTTTCTTCTTCCCTGTGTCATCGACGTTCCAGAGGTGGTCCTGCCCCCTTTTGACATCGGCACCGCCCATGGTGGCCATTCTCCCTTGACTGTGCAAGACTAGTGTGACCCAGTCTGCCCAGAATGTACAGCAGAGTCGTCGGCCCTGGAACGCCATCCTCTGTTATTTTTCAGACCAAGCTGTCTTCATCAAAGTCGTACCTCTCAATGTCCTGAAGCCACTCCAGGTGGTGTTGTCATGATCCACATTCAGCGCTGCCTATACCACTGTGCGCACCTGGCTGTGTCCTATTGTTCCCCCAGAAACCAGAGCTCCATCCCGGAAGCAACCACGGTCAGCCCCGAGCACCGGCACTTGCCAAACTTGACCGGCACGTAGGTCTTCCTGTCCTCTTCCAACCCTGCAAGTCCCGCCATGGTCGGAGTTTGGTGGAGATCATACCAGTAATTGCACGCCGACTGCGTAGACCAAGCCTACAGGATAGATTCGCGCAAGTCACATCAGCTACCGGCTCCGCCATCTCACCACCTCAGAACAACGCCAAACTACCAGGAGCACCCCTATACTTCATCAGCTTCGCCTGGGTACCAGCGGCATCCCATTCTGACCCCCATGTGCTATGTACAATTCAAGTCAGGTCGATTTTGCCTAGCCAGACAGACGTAGGGCAGCAGGACTGTCACGCCCCAGGCGCGGAAGGTACCCACGGCGCGACGGGACTTTATATAGAACCACGCTAGCTATACAATTTACTACGGCTATTCTCCTTTGCCATACCCGAACCCTATTTGAATGGGCCTCTCAATATAACAAAGTCACTCTCTCGGAGCTGAAGAGACCCGGTGATATCTAAGGAAGCGGCGACCCCCGATTCTATGCATATCATCGGGCACTCGGGCATCCCATTGAAGATTGCTATATATTCAAAGATGCTGTCAAGCGCATGATCAGGAGGGGGAGCTCCAATTGGGTGAACATAAGGTGGATCCTCCACGTCCGCATGAGATGCCCGATCTGAAGAGAATAGTCAATATGGTATCCCTATGTCACCGGTCACTAAAAGAAGCACTCGAGACTCCCTCAGCATGCGTCAATGGGTACGTCTGGTGTGGGCGTTCAGAGTCCCTAGGCTTAGAGCAAGAAACCAAAGGAAAATCTGAGGCGCTGCATGCACTAGATGATTTACTGCAGGAGCATACATCAAGCCCGGAGGGGAAGGAAGGGGAGACTTCGAAAAAAAGGAGTGGCGCTATCCTCTCCTGCTATACACTCTCAACCGGCCGTGGCTCAGGCCAAATCGATGAAAGAGGAAATGAAGAGATACACTTCCCGCCGCCTAGAGAGGAGACCCCTCATCATGACCCTCCTCTATATGGGGGCTTGGGGGCACCAATGTCGACCCTTCAAAGACAAGGCATCGCTGGCCGTGATGACGTAATACGGCTGGCCTCATCTAAAGCCAGGACGTGGGGCAGCGCTTCCAACTTTCATCAGCCTACCCTCGCCATGACAGCAAGATTATTTGAAGAATTGCACGGAGCCAAAGTGTTCAGAGAAAAATCAACCGAGGTGGGTTTACACCTAGTGGTGTCGGCACAGGCAGGGCCCTCACTTCAAGCCTTCTGGGATGGCCGTGAGTCACCCGAGGTTCCGCCGCCACCAGCAATGCCCCGAATGATACAAGGTTACACCGGGGACAGCCCCTCCCGGCAATTGCAGCAGGCACCTTTCATACCTCGTATGACGCCGGGAGCAAACCCTCTTCGCCGACTGCCTGGCTCACACCCGAGCCCGATAGCGCCAGCAGGGACGAATGAGCCAAGGACTGAGAAAGGGGCCAAAATGAGGCAGGTCGAGAGCAAGGTCGCTGAGGCTGAATCATCACCATCTGATCAAAGAGGTGATAAGTCTGCCTTGGGCTATACGAGGAAAAGGGGATGCCCCCGTGAAGAATGTGGAGACCCTCCAAATTGCCAGGGCATCGTTCAAAGACTCCTAAGAAGCCTGAAGGGCGAAATCCTGCAAAGTGTGATAGATATTGAGGTCAAAACCTTCGAAGAGCTCACCAACCTAGCATCTGATGCTGAGGTCTTACTGGCAAAGTATTGCCCGACCACCACTACCCAGAGTGGGGAAGACCGATCGGCCGGCAAGCAATTGGCGTGAGAAGAATCTTGCACCCCAGGTCTCGAGGCCTTCAAGCGATATTTTTATAATGGCCCGTTTTGCTTCCAAGATAGCTTCGTAGAAGATGACAAGCCTCTCGATCAATATTATCAGCTTCTTCTTGACCCGCCTAAAAATAGGCGATATTTGTGTGCGCCCAAGAATGAGGGGTGGAATCCCTGCAAGCTCCCGAAAAAGACATATTTGGCTGCTTATCTCGTTTACTAGTTGGCTACCTTTGTGGTGCCATATGGAGAGGAGGGCATTATACGCCCTGAGCTGATCTATCCGGCTTGCCTGCTTGCTGATGGCCGGAAACTTACTCTTGCACCTGCAGCCCTAGCCAATATATATCATGGGTTGGGCAATTTCACAGCTTGTAGTTCGCCACAAGACCGCAGTGTCCGATTGGCGACACATTACTTGAGTGCGTGGGCAGGTTTGTTGCTGCCTGGATTGTGCCGGAGTGTCGGGGTGGAGAACCCTGCGGCTCCCTTGATATTCCAATTTCGCAATCGGCCCAATCAGAGTCCCCTGGAGTAGTTGACAGGAGCTCGGAGGTCTTTATCCTTTTTGCCTACCCAGGGCCAGCCGGGTAGAGATTTTGCATGTGTGACGCGGGACTATCGCCCTTTCAGCACTGAGGGGCCTGATGGTATTTCTTATCACCTTCCTTACTGTTCTAGCCCGAGCCGAGTTTTTCATGATGAATGGTTGTACTGCACGCGCCTTGGTGTACTTGTCTTTCGGAAGGGCACCAGCACCTTTTTAGAGCCTTATTATCCTCACCGCTTCGCGCAAAACTTTGGCTATGATCAGGGGGTACCCCAGAACACTGACTTTCCTTTGGGGGTGCGACTGCACAGAGGACATGACAGACACCTTATAGCAGCTAGTTGGTGGCTCCACTTCACCCGGCGAGGGCTAGAGTCGGGTTGTTCTTTTCCTGCCGGCGACAGAGTGGGACATGTTGATATCTATTACGCGCGCTGGTGGTTTCAGCACAATAATATATTCAGGCAGCCAGCTCAAAAATTGAAGGAAGCCGAGGAGGCCCGCTTGAAGAAGGTTGATGCTCCCCCTCTTGCCATTGAGCATTCTTTTCTATGTTCCCAGTTTCCTCATCTTGCCAGGTCTGCTCGGGAGTTCCGCAACACATTGGAGGCAGCCCATGGGCCTATACCGGTGGACAAAGATACTTATATAAGGGCCATGAAGCCTTTGAAGCGTGCAGAAGACTTGGCCTTGAATAAGGGGAAAGCCCCTAGTGATGACAAAGTTTACTATTGGTGGGGACATTTACTTTCAAATTGTGGCCATCCCGCTGATGTTTCTTTATCCAGTCCTCTCCTCCCTACTGGGTTTAATAATGATCTTTGGCCGAAATGGGAAAGACATCTGATGAGTGCAATTGCTCAAACGGGTGCCATTGAATACATTTCTTATATTGAAAATGGGACCACATGCATCCCATCAGAAGGTGCAGGCAATTTTGACCCTTCTTACTTATTTTCTTGATCTTTTTAGCCTGCAAGGGAGAGGGCAATCTAAGAGGACTGCGATGGGAAAACATAGTAGCGATTACATAGCTCGACCGTACTATATTAAAATCAATACTCTAACCAAATCAGACCTTACATCTTAACAATGGATGCAACAGTACTATGATATATGATTCCACTAATGGCGAAGAGTTAATTATGAGTCATATATATGATGAGATTAAGAGTCCTGAAAAACAATTAATTTAACATCCAATAATCATCTTTTATTATTTTTCTTTTAATAAGATCTAATCAGATAAGTAGGAGCTGAGGGAAGGAAAACATGGATGCTGTTATAGGGTAATCTTTTTTTCATCCCGTGAAAAGTGGGGCCTAATAAGTTAAACTTAAAACCAAAATGGACGTGGACGATGGTAACATATATCGTTGGTACAATAGCGAGGGACATCTTTTCTACTCAACATTTTGGTTATAACTTAATAATTAGATGATCCCCAATCTAATAAGATTTAGAGTTGCCATACACTGCATCTGATGCAACCCAGAAAAAATTACGTTTAAATAAAATATTATAAGTCGTCCCAGTCTAACATATATATATACGTACCCATCTCGTCTGATTTTTGATCGGATGATTGAAAAGACGATTAAAAAAAAAGATTGGGCCCCCTGTTTGTCCAAAATATATGATGGATCGACCATTTTGAACCTAATATTGAGCGTCCAATGTTCTTATTTTATTATTTTATTATTCATTTATTTGATCATTAACGATCAGATGATACAGGCGTACAGATTGGAATCAGTGAGGTCGACCAACCATCAAGAATATTTGTTTGGAAAAAAGAATTGGGCTAACTACACGGCATGTGTGAACGCTTTTTCTTTCTTTTTCCCTAGCGTGGTCTCTGCACAACTTTGGCCATCACATATATATATACCACTGACACCGACTTGACTTGAGAGCTGGGATGACTTCCAGAGAGTCGTCAAAGTCTTCTCGCAACAAATTAAAGGCAGCGGTGCAATGCGAAACGGTGGATGACGACAAGGACGTAGGCATAGAAATTTGTGAACGGTGCGCCCTTCTTTCCACAGATGCGCGGGCGTACGCTAACTTTATCTTCTCCATTGTCATTTATTTGGCTTCGGTTAAAGACAGAATTAGGTTAAGAGTGAGTTAACTCAACTCTCTCAATTTCATATAGAGTTAAACTTATTTTTGATTTGATAATAAAAAAGTTAATTTGGATGTGAGGAGATAGACTAAATTATTTTTAATCTAGCAGTGTGATTCATAAGATAGTGAGTTAACCCAATTCTAATGACGGTTAATATGTCATTTTTATTTCATCTTCTTTTATATAGGGGCACGTGCCACTTTCTGCTTCCCCCACATCCCCATCGCCCAAGTTCATCCACAGTGACCCCGGAGTTCCACAACGTCGCCCACCCCTCGGCATAGTGGAATCATTGATCTACTGCTTACAGATTCGAGTCTGGTTCTCAGGCCCGGCTTGCAGAATCTACCACAACTCCCACGGTATGAATCAGTGCAAGCTCTCTTTTATGGAGTTGTCCTGCTATGAGTCAGCTTCGCTCTAGAAGTGGTACCGCCCAGTTTTGACCCCGGCACTGATCACGTCGCCCATTCTCGTGCGACTGCGCCAGATTCAAGCCAGAACCTAAGGTCCGATTGGCAGAGCCTGCGCCGACTTCCACAGAATGACTCATCCTAAACTCTCTTCTGATGGTTGGTTCTTCTCTGAGCCCTCTATGTTCCAAAGGTAGTTTCGCCCCATTCCGGCATCGGCACAGATCGTGGCGCCCATTCTCGTGTTACTGCACAGATCTAGTGCGAACCTGTCTGCCCAGGGTGTGCAACTGATTTGCAGAACGTGTCACGCCTTCCCTGTCAATCTTCTGGTCGAGCCTTCTTCTTCGGTGTCATACCCCTCGATGTCCTGAAATTAACTATGGTGATTTTGTCATGTTTCGCATCTGGTGCTGCTCGTGCCGCCTTGTGCAACCCGACTACGTCTGAGTGATCATCCAGAATCCAGAGCCCCACCTCAGTGGTGACCACGCCCAGCTCGGTGATCCGACGGTGCTCATCTTTTTAGGGTACGTAGAATGTCCTGTCTGCCATCCACCCCCATAGGTCTCGCTTTGTTCTGAGTTCTGGAGAGCGCACCGGACGTTGCAAGCATACTGTGCAGATCTGTCCTACAAGACAGATCCGCGCAGGTCGTCGTCCATGACCTGACCCACCTTCTTGTGACCTAAGAACGGTGTCAAATTTTCAGGAGTGCATCTGCACTTCCCAGGCTTTGTCTGAGGGCCGACGGCACCCAATTTAGATGACTATGCACCCTATACCAGGAGAAACAAGTTGGCTCTGACCTGCAAAACAGACATAGGGCAGTAGGCCCATCTCCCTTCCCCATGCTCCCCCCTCCTGCATGAGGATAGTTTTGTATTAATTATTCCCACCCTACGATCCCCTCCCTGCGTGGAGCTTAGTGCCATAAGGCTCTACTCACAGGTTCACACCGGATGCCACTGTCAACTTTTCCATGCACGTGCTCGTCCCTCATCAAGACTTGTCATACATAGCATGCAAATAGGGGGAGTAAATGAAAGTCATTTTCTGTCCAATGCATAGCTATTTCCAGCATTGACTTCATTGCAAGTATTGCACTTAGAACTCAGTCATTCAGTGAATAAAGTCTGGGGGAGTTAATTAGGGTAATTCTTGTGTCACATGCATATGTGTTTAGATTAAGTCCATGCATGTTTTTCATATTATAGCCCGGCTGCTCCAGTGGCAAGCTTTAGCCGAATTGGCAAGAGGCCCATACATTATCCACGATGCCTATGAGGGTGGGGACTACACGGTCATTGACCACAAGGGTCACAAACTCTTCCCACCTCTCAACGGCAACCACATAAAGTTATATTATGCACCAGAACATGAATTTACGCGTTGCCTAGACTAAGACGCGCACCCCAACTACAACCAACGGAATCAATTTTCTCTCACGGAAGGTCGAACCAGCCACAGCTTCCAACTCCTCTCCACAGTCAAGCAATAAGGCCGGCTAAGCCCTCTCAGAACCACCGTCAGGCACTTTGGGGAGCCAGCCTCCCACCTTCATCCTGGCAACAAAGGGAGCAGAGATGCCTCTGCACCAACCACAGCCCAACCGTTAGACTCTCAGGTAAGTAAAAAAAATCAGTAAAATAGGGTTAAAAATAGAGATACCCTAGCGGACCCAGTCGTCTCCCATCGCAAGGAGACGGTTGGGAGCAAAAAGGCCAACAACCCGGTTGAGGTAAACGCTCGCAAGACACCTCAGGCAAAATTGGGTAACCCCTCGATGTGAAAACCCGTAAGGGTGCATCAGAAAAAGTAAAAGGGGGCTAGCTCCGATGACAATCTGAAAGGGCGGTAGAACTGGCAAAGAGAGCGAAAAAACTCTCCCCTCCTCCATCTGGGGAAACCAGTTACGCACATTCCAGCAATCATACTCCCCGTCCGTTGGCCCATTCCAGTCCTCGACTAACGCCCTACTTTAGTTATGAACCTTGCACCTCCCTGTTGGCCATATACCGTCACATCCGGCCTACGCCAGTTCCCTAGGCCACTCTTCTATTTAGTTGGCCTATACTAATCCCTGACTAACACACCTCTCCAACTCGTCAATCTTACCCTTCCCAGTTAGCCATACATATCTTCGGTTGGCTCATACCTTCTCCGACCACACGTTACCGTGGTTGGCCCATATACACCAGTAACTCATGCACCATTCCAATCACTGATCCCAGCAAATCTCAGCCGACATGCCACCTTGGTTGGCCTCTACATCACGACAACTTTGGATGTCTCTATCATGAGGATCCGCCAATCCACAATTTCCAATCACCAACCTATCATGGTCGAGTCACCATGAACCCAGTCATAACTCCAGCAATACGCCATAAAGGCATACTAGTTCCCAGATCCCAATCGTAACTCCAGCACTACACCACCAAGGCTCACCAGTTCCACCAGTCAAACTCCATGCTACTCAGCAACCAATCAGAGCCACAGTTATGGCTACAACGGCTGCAAGCCATCAATAACATAAACTCCAGGTCACGTCCCCTGACGGCAGTGCACTATGGACGATAGCCGCAAGGCTCCCAGGTCAAAAAAAGAAAGAAAAAAAAGGGGGTTAAAAATAGAGATATCCCATGGCAAGTTACCAGTTGTAGGGATCAGTCTTGTCATGGTGGACCATAGAGTGGGAATCGACATTTCAGTCATGTCCTCTACGTCAGATTCCATGGCAGGAGTTTCTTGTGGCCTTCAAGCGAGTCTTTAGCCTGGAGCATGTCAGAACAAGGAGGATGTATTAGTTTATGGGGCTGTCATATGGAGATATGACAATGATGCGGTATCGGTCTCGGTTTATGGAGCTGGGTTGCTATGCACCCAATATCATGGCAAGTGAGAGATTGAAGACTCAGTAGTTCATTAGAGGTCTGAGGCCAGTGCGTAGACACCCAGTGATTGCAACCTATGTTGCAGATATGGAATCAACCAATCAACCCGTGATGGATTTAGAGGAAGATTGGCTGAGCACCCGAGTGTAGGTCAGTTCGGGGCAATCTCAGTCAGCATAGGGTCAGCTAAGGACCCTTTAGCAGCTGTATGTTCGCCAGCATTTCTAAAGGCAATCAAAATCGACATCTCTTCCATCTCCTGGCATGAGTTCTTCTCCTTCGAGATCGAGGTTCAGTCAGATGACTAGGTTGTTCAGAAGAAGCAAGTCTAGCAGGAGGTGCTAGGAGTAGGACGAGCAGGTGTCTACAGTGTGACTATTCAGTAGCTAGTGGTTCAACCATTGTGGCATGGTATGAATGAGTAGCCAGGATAGTGTCCGAGATGTGGCGGGTTTCATGAGGGCTGGCCGTGCACTGTGGATAAAGCGAAGCTAGAGTGTTTTAGGTATGCTCAGATCGGTCATATTGCTCGCGAGTGCCCATGGCGGCCACCCTAGTCCCGGCCATCTCTGTAGTGTTCCACTAGCCTAGGGAGTTAGGCATCCCGGCATGCGCGAGGCACTTGACCGGGCAAAGTGGTCGTACCCATCCTGTGGAAGGTACGCGTGAATTTTTTGGTTATTATATGTTGTACTTCTATTAATTCTATTGTTTTCTTGTTATAATTGTGCTTTCTTATGCTTGTGTTTTCCTGAAGTGTGTTCGGGAGTCCCCAAAAGCGTCCTGTGGGTGGCAATAGAGTTGCTTATGGGGGTTATGCGTTTATCCCTCTTCGTGTCTAGGCATGTAGGTGGTGTTGAGGTTGTGTAGAATCAGGCATGTAGAGTGACTAGCCAAGATAGTATGTCATGTTATAGGGCTGGTGGTGAGCCTTTTGACGTGCCCTGATGTTAAGACCTACGTGTATAGATGGATTGTCTCGATGGATGCCAGGTTTTCCTCCATTTTTATGGTATAATCTGTGAAGAGTTGCGCAGCAGAAGCGTGGTGGGTCCATAACCCACAGTCTTTAGGATTGGATTGGTAGTGATGACTGGTGTGTGTTTCAATGGAAAGATGATGGGGGCATCTCTCGCCCTTCACATTTTTTCCACAGCTCCGATTGCTCTTCGACACTGCTACGAGGTAAATTTTATTAACAAAAGAAGACCAATAATTCTTTACATAAAGTGGACCAATAATTCTTTACATAGTAATTTTAACTATGTAGTTTTAAAATTTGAAAAGGAAAAAAAAACGGACCTAAGGAGGGTAAAATCAGCTCGACCCATATGAGGTCCAATACGACAGGCCCACTTTGGCCAGACCCCCGCAGCTCCCATAAACGGGTCCCGACGGCTGTGAGGCTCACAACAGACTGTCCAGGATGGAGCAGTTCTTGGATTCGCCAATGTGGAAAGATTCGACCCTAGCGCAATGACCGTCGGATGACCCTCCGACGAACGAATGTTACCTCCCATGGCGACGGTTCCTACCCCACTAAGGGCGAGTGTGCCCCATGAGCGCCATGAGATCTGCCGGGGAATCGACTGACTCTGAGATAACCGTCCCTCAACAAAAAACTCCACCGCTATTACGGGGAACGTTACTCCATGACTGCTTCCCTTCCCTGTTAAGGGATGAGCGCCCTTCTCCACGACAACCCCCTATAAAAGAGACTTCGACGGATAGAAGCAGGAGGAGGGATTCTGACCAAGAAAGTGCATACCCCACTCCAAGCAACAATAAAGAGAGGCTACTTGCTGTCCAGAGAGAAGATCCCCGCCAAGCATCGGCTGCCCTCCGAACACCCTTACCGCCCAGCGAGTACTTTTCGAGCACTCGCTGGTCAAGGCGAGCACTTCTCGGGAGGCAGTCTGACTCTCTAGGTCCACGACCTCTCGACTCTCTCTCTCTCTCTCTCTAACTCTCCTCCTTGATTCTATATCTCCCAAGTGCTGACTTATACATCGAAGGGTTGTCGCTCGGGAGAATGCCTGAGGCTCCTTCTGACGATCTTTTTTTCGGGTGTTTGCAGGCTTTCAGGTGTGCCAGATGGTCCTCCCTGACAAATAAATAAAAAAGTGTGGTACGAGGGTTAGAGACCAGATTTCTTCCTCTACATTTTTTGGCGCCGTTTGTGGGAAGTAACGTTCGATCGCAAGAGGGTCATCCGACAATCATTGCGGTAGGTTCGAATCTTTCCGCGCTTGCGAATCCAAGGACCGATCCATCCTAGACAGTCTGTTGTGGGCTTCACGGTTATCGAGGCCCGCTTACGGGTGTTGTGGGGGCCTAGCCGAAGCGGGCCTGTCGTATTTGGCCTCATATGAGTCGAGCTGATTTTACCCTCCTCAGGACCTTTACGGGTCAAAATCAAAGTTCGAGCTCAATTTGTGGACTTAGTCCGTTCAAACTTTTAGATCCGATTAAGAATTCACGAGCTAAAAAATGTCTTGAGATAGCCCAAAATAGAGCTAAACTTGTGGGCGTGTCGTGATGACTCAGCCAATTGACAACCTAAAAGGAGATGGTAATTAACTTCCAATATTATTACAAGGGGGAAACTCACACACCACCGCGATTTCCTTTCTTTTTTTCCTTTTTTTTAATCCTTTTTTTCTCTTAACCCCTCTTCTTCTTGTATTTGTGCATATAACCCCCTTCGCCCTTCCTCTTCTAGTGTTGGGCTGCCCCATTTTCTTCTTCTTTTTTTTGGTTCATCCCCCCTTTTTTTGGTGCCAACACATCCCCCTCGACGTCAGGTTCCCCCTTACCATTGTCTGCCTCCGAGCCATAAGGTGTCGAGGGAGGAACGAGAGGCGGAACCGAGGAACTGAGCTCCTCTGTCGTGGCTTTAACAGCGGCGCTCCAGCCCTCCCGAAAGCCACGATCGTGCGCCGGCCAGTAAAACTCCAAGGGCACCGCGGTCAACTCGTCTCGATAGACCGAAGATGAGCGAAATCGCTCCACCGCTTCCTCGCCGACGGTCGACATCGACGAACGTAGCACTGCTAGCTCCGCCTCGGCCTCCAGGGCACGGGTCCCCACCGCTTGGACTTCCGCCCCCAGCTTGGCCACCTGCTCCTCAGCCGCGTCAGCCCGCTCCTGAAAAGAGTCCCGGTCGCGTTCCATTCAGGTGAGGGCTAGCCCTTGCTGGACTGAGTGTCTGTGGAGCTTGACGTTGGCGGCCTCAGAGCCCTTCAGGCGCTCCTCGAGCCCTGCCTGAAGGGCCTGGCTGGCTTCCAGCATCCGAGCAAGACCCTGGAAATGATGCCTCCACAAGCCAAGTATTGACTACCAGACACGCACTCCTTGAGGCCACCACCGTCAGCTCCTTCTCAGCACCAGGGCCGAACTCGCTAGTATGCTCGTACCACTGCACGCTCCCCATGAGATCGACGATCGTTGCGATCCCGGCCAATCTTGATGGCAAGTCCTTGGGGGGCGAGGATTGACCACGCTGGGGGACCCCGGTGGAGGGAGGACGTCAGCGTCGTCAGCAGCGGGAGCCTTGCCCTTGTCTCGCCCCCGTGCCGTGGAGGCTGACGCAGGGGGAGCGACCACTGACTCACCAGCCGACAGTGACGCCGGAGCCCCAGAAGGAGGCAGCTCGGACGGTGGAGGAGGCGGAACATGATCCCGAGCAGGAGTGGAAGTTCTCCCTCTCTTCCTCGCCCGACGTTGATTGTCCAGCGCCGCCAGGTCGTCATCAGTCAGGGGGGCGCGGCTATCACCAGCCATGGCGGATTCTTCACCGGCTGCCCTAGTGATTCCCTCGGGGGAGTCCCTCTGAGGACTAGGCCCTCCGCTCACTACAGAAGCCGCCGGCGAACGTGCCAGAGGGACGCCGGTCGGGACCGGGTACTGCAGCCTCCCCGGGGCAAACACAATCTCGGCCTGGGGGGCAACGATCGACACCTGGCCGACCCCCGGAGCGACTTGGTCCACGGGGCGGGGAGCAAACCGCGGCAACCTGACAATCTCAAACAAGTTCAAACCAATGAACAAGTCCAAGCCGTTAGTTTCCCAACCAATAACCAATTTCCCGCACCGCAAACCCATCAAGCTCTTTGCAATGCCCAACCATCACCTCCGCTAAACCAACAACCATCTCCACCTTCACAATATAATAATGTCCCTCCACCTAATAGCTATGCACCCAAGTGCCCAGGTCCGAAGAGGGCTCAATACCTACCATTACTCGAAACCATTCTCAGACGTGTTCTCAGCCTTAATGTCCATTGGTGCACTCCAACTCCCTCTGGAAAGGCTTGTCTAGAACCTTGTAGTTGATCACTCTTGTTACTACATGTTCCATTGGCAACCTGAGCACACTCTAGACAACTGCTTCTAGTTTAGAGATTTGGTGTATGACTTGCATGAAGGACATGGGATTGACTAAGCAGAAATGCATGGAGTTATTACGAAGATGAAGGAGAAAAGGAGGCCCCAGGCTCCTTGATAGCAACAATCGCCTCAGTAGGCGCAGCAACTGCAAGTACAACAACCACAGTAGTAGCAATCGTCAGCGTAGGACATGGGAATTGTACAAAACCCCATGCCGAACCATCCACCCACTCCAAATCCACAACTATTGGCACCGGCTCAGGTTAACCCCATCATGCATCACCCAGCCCCGAAAGCCAAGTGGTCTTATGATGAAGAGCCTTTGACACAACGACTGATGGCCCTCTACCATTCTTGGCACACATCCCCTATCCCAAGACCTTCACCTTCCCCTAATGCCATCATCATCCTACCACCTACCTTCCAAAGCTCGTCAAACCTATCCCTCTCACTTTCCACTTCTTCCACCATATCCTCCACATCCCCCAGGCCTCTTATCCTTCCTCCATCATCATCTCCCATAATTGTACCGCCTACCCTAATCCTCCCGCAAGGCCCCTTTGAGCCGTATGCTTCCACTCATGCGCCTTCATATAACCTTCCAACTTTGACACTTCCATCCAGACCTGATAAGCCTGCCACCACCTCTAACATTCCCACATCACCACTACCTTCCCTTATTTCCCTCATCCATCCAACCGGGCCTATCAAGCCACCAACTTTGGGTGCCATCAACCCATTGCCGACATAAAGTCTTGCCCTAAGTAGCGGGCATATGTTTCATCGCACCTACCCACTAGCGGGCACAACTACGGGTAATCCTTTGTCCTTGCATCAAGTGGCAAATTAGGAAGAGGTGGATCCACTCTCGGGCACACAATACAACTTTTTGCATCATCTAGACCGCATGCCCTCTAAGATCTCTATCCGAGAGATAATCAAGAGGTCTAAGGTCTACCAAGATGCTCTCCAAGATTTTCTATAAAAGATCATGGTAAATGAAGATTTGACAACTGATGGTCTACCTTCCGCACTAGCCACTATTACCAAGGGGCCAGCCATTACTTCAGGCTTTTCTGCCTTGCAGACTGAAGTGAAGTCAGCTCCAAAACCTTTTTGAGTTAACATTTTTTCTTTAAACTTCTTCTTCTCAGCTTGAAAAGGAATGTGTTGCTCCCTGAATATTCTGATTTGTAGAAACCTTGGCATTTAGCTGGGCTTTTTGAACTACTGGCTCCTCTTCACTATTCTCTTACCTTTGACTTAAGGCTTATCACCTAAAACTGTTGTTCAACCAATTTCTTTTAGTCAACCTATTCTTCAACAGTTGCACATACATGATAACATCATATAGCATTAGAGCATTAAAACATGGTATAACAAAAAACATGAATCCAATACAGCAATGACTTCATCAACACATGAATTTCATGCACTAACTCATGATGAGTCATAGTGTTTGACATCATCAAAATCACGGAGACACAATAGGGATCTCAACGGTGTGGGTGTGACTCAGTCCACGTCAGGGAAAGCCTGATGATGGCAATGGTGACGGTCATTTGTTGGCGAGTTCTGTGACGTCTAGATCCTACATGCATAGTAATTCCACCCATGGGATGGCCGAGTTTCCTTGCACCTCAGCTAGACCGCACTGAATGGGCCAGAGGTCGGTGTCTTGGTCCGTCACTGGCTCGGTCGATCTGAGCAGAAATGAGCCTGTCGATATCGGGCCACGTTTGGCCAGGCGAGTTTTATCCTCCTCACTATCCCCCACTCCTAAGTGTTGAGTGTGCTCGGGGCTCGGGAGGAATCATACGAAGCCCGATGAGTGAAGAGTTTTAGGGAAACCTCCATGAACCCTCTTATTCTTCTGACTCAAGAAATCTCATCATTTGCTACCTTCCTTGGTGGGCAAGTGTGAACGCTTAAAATTTGGCACAAAAAGGCCAAGTAAGGTTAGCCACAAAAGAGAAGGAAGGAGTGTCGACACAACTCACTAGCTGCATTGGCGCCCCTAAAGGACAAGACAGAAAGAGCCATTCTGGCTCACTGACCACGACAACCCGCAAGGCTACTGGCATCGACGTAGGTTGGAAAAGCCAACTGTTAAGCATGCTGAACGAAGCGATGCATCGACACACAACCCCAGTTGCGTCGACACATCTAAAGAGCAAAGAACAAAAGGCACCAGATGTAACAAACAGTGTCGACGTAGCTCACCGGCTACGTCGACGCACTCTCAAGACACAGTGAAGATGATACTGGCACAAACTTGATCACGACACGTACTCTGCCCTCTGTATGTTGGCGCTAATTTTTAGAACGTGCATTGAGGCCGTACGGGGCACTTGGATCGAAGATCTCCAATGATTGGAGCCTATTCTTGGCCCCCCTGCCTTGGAGAAAAAGAAAACTCCCAGGTTGCTGCTAGAAAATAGGAGGAATGCCTAGAAAGAAAGGGGCTCGACTGGAGAGCTTCTATTTAAGCATGTCAGTTTGTGGTTGACTGAGTCAAGCGGCCTAATCTATGACTGCTACAGTCACCTTGCGGCCCATCAAACGATCGCCTAGGTCCCGTCTTCTCTCTGGATAGTGTAGCGTCCCTTCAATTGACCGCTTATGTTGTCTAGCGGCCAAGAGATAGACCGCTTATGCCCCAGAGTATTGTTCTCTGTTATTTTAGCTTCTAATTATCTTGGCTTGACCCTTTGGTTTGCCCATTGTCCCGTGGATGTCTCTTGACGTCCTATGAGGGCTGTGACCACATTGTAAGGTAGCCGAGAGTGCCTTTATACCGAGTAGTGCCCATACTGCTTCAGAGTCATTATTAGTTTCCGGTCAACCCGGTGTGACCCAGTGGTTGACATGTGACCTCGTGAGTGTCTCGGCTGTCTTGGCTGTTCTGGATAGATCGAGACATGGTTTTGGACGTCTTGAGGTTTGGTCTTACCTCGGTTTATGTGTCCATGTGCTTTGAAGGTCTTTGTGATCCCTTAGGTCTCCGTGATTCATTTTATGTGGATGTTTGGATCCGACTGTCCTGTGCCATTTCCTTTCTCAGTGTTTAGGCTGATTGGCGGCATGTTACCACTTTGTGCGAGAATCTTGACCCGAGTCTTGTGACTCAAGGATCGTTGTGTCAGCAGGTCTAGTTTTTTGTCCTGAGTTTGGTGGTAGTCTTGTGTGCCACCTTATGCTTGGTGTTTCGTAGTACGTATGACAGTGCATGTTTGGCCTGTCTGTACTTTGACACTCGTGTTTCGGAGTGTCTGTGTCTAGTGAGCTTCCACTAGTCGCAGCCTGATGACACTTTCCTGTGTGTCGGCCCACCTGGGAGTGGTGGCAGGGCAGAGTTCCCGACTCAAACGATTTGTAGGCTAGTTTCCATGGGCTCCCTTGCTTGGCAGTAGCGTCCTATTGGGGGAGAAAACTAGCTAGAGAGCTGGCTCAAGGCAATGAGCTTGTGTGTGCACACGTGGTTAGGGGCGTTTGGACGAGCACCGATGGGCATGACCCTGACTAGTCACTCGTTACTGTTATTCCTTGTACTTGGTTGAATATCTCCGTTACCACCGTTCCAGACGTGTGGGAGATACTTGTGGCACAGTGTAAGACGTCAATGGGTGCATCTAGCTGTTCGTCTAGTGATGAGGTACTTCTGTCACATGGCGCATGACTCTAGTATTTCACGGAGTTTGTGTCTCTTTCCGGGTTAGTCTATTCTTGACCTTACCCGAAGTAAGTTAGTGGAGTATGCACGACAATCTAGTCGTGTATGCGTTAGTATTCTCATCTATATAAGTCTTCTTTTAGGGCTTTTCGCTTGTGCTGTAGGCCGTAGTTTCGGGCCTAATGCTTGGTTGACGGATCGGTAACTCCTGACTTTGTGAGATCAGGGTTCACCCTTCTGTTTGTTCCTCTAGTGAAGTATTGATTAGTGGTCATAACTTAGTTGTTGATTTGATATGTATAAACATGGAAGGTTATGATATAATCTTATGTGCTGACTGGTTAGCCAAATATAATACTAAGGTGGATTACAGGCGAGGAAGTGTAACCTTTGGTGAACCAAGATATCCTGAACTATCTTTCTCTAGAAATAGTTATCCTAGATACCCTCTTCTCATCTTTGCCCTTCAAGCTCAAAAAATGATGAAGAAAGGATGTGTTGCATTTTTGGCTTCTGCCTTTATAACCGAACCCATGAAACCTATTGGGTCCCACAGTATAGTGGCACAGATCTAGAGGGGGTGAATAGATCCCTCTCTAAAAATAAAGTCTAATTTATTCAACTAGAATGCCTTTCAATACCTCGTCACTAAATGTTTGCAAATGATAAGATCACACACGGAGAATTAGCAAATTTAACTAATAGTATGCATAGACAAATCTAGCATCGATGATCAACATGATTAGCAATCCATCCTGTGAATGGTGATAGAAGATAATGAGCATACACACAACCAATCACAAGTGCACAGTAATGTTTTAGGTGGTTTGGGACCACGATGGGTACGCTACGTCCACCCCTCACCACCTCAGTGAGTCTTCACTAACACGCTACTCAAGTTAGCACATGGGGACGAACCCCAATACACCACATGCTGCACCACGGTAGCAAACCACACACACGAGCACGAAGCTCAACACTCTGCTACGCAGCACACACATGAGGGTGAACCCTCAACATGTTGCTCTGTAGCACACACACACATTAGGACGGGAAACGTACCCCTACAGTAAGTCCACACTCGGAGACACCACTCCGAACACACACACATTCATTTCTAGTTTAAAGGAATCAACACAAATATTCAATACAGGCATAATAGGCATCAACTGAACAAGGATGACTGCAAACAGGGACTGAGGTGAGTTTAGCTAACTCCTGAGTGAGGATGATGGAGCCGAGTTCTTCATAGGCTACTGCTGACTGGATGATGTAGAAGAGGTACACCCAAAAAGCTCTAGCTAGTTGACTTCAGAAGAATGAATGGAGATGAACATTAAACCCCTTTTTCATCCTCTTGAATCATGTTCGGCACATTGAATGGCATGAAGGTTGTATAACCGTTGTGCTTCAACAAGGTTACTCCTGGAAGGTGGAAGATGATCTTCTTCAGCCTTGAATTACGCCCAGCTTGCCTTGGAGAGGAAGGAGATGGAGCTTCAGCCTCTTCTTCCTGCAAACACCAAAACCGGATAGAACGTTAGAAGCTTTCTCCCCAAAGAGATAAACCCTATCCTTAGCAATATATACTCTAGGGAATGATGGGCCACGTGGAGGGGATATTCCCCCATGGACCAATCAAGGATTGGCACAAAAAGATGGGACCGTCACCCCACCTCGGCCGCGAGGTGCTTCTTCAGAAGAAGAAGAGCTAACTCGAGGGACTCCCCTGCGTGGGGGCATGATTACGAAAGATGGGAGACGCAATGGAAAAAAAATCCTCACCAGACAAGGGAGGAGGACGCCTACGACGAGCACGGCAACCAGCGGGACGCAGATGGAGTCTGCAGAGAGAACATGCCGTAGCCCTTATAACCACCCACGACGGTCTGACACTACCCTTTGCAAGGCAGGTGAAAAGGTGCCTGTAATAATGTCAGGCAACCGTTTGAGGCCTGCGCTCCCAGAACGCGACAAGACGCGAGTCATGATTACCAGTGTGGCTTCTGTCACTGCCAAAAGTGCCTTGCGCGCCAAGTCGACCTCGAAGCTTTCAACACCCACAATACGAGGAGTCCAACCTCGGGCCTCACACTCTAAGCGACCCTCTCCTGATCGACTCTCAGCCCCTGCAGAGTGCTCGACGGCTGAGAGTAGGGAGAAGTGAGGAGGGTAAATCTTGTTTGGCCCAGGAACGGCCCAATAACGATAGGTCCACGAAGGTTTGTTCGCGATAAGCACTCCTAAGGGATGGACACACATGCTCGGCCCACCAAGGATAAGCCCAGCCCAGAAGAGCATTAGATTCTACAACGCGTAAGTACTACGGCCCAAGCGCAGTTATCGCCGGAGGACTCTCCGACGACCGACCGTTGCCCCCACGACGTCAGCCTTGACCTCATAATGGGCGAGCACCCCCCATGAGCGTCGTAAGACTCACCCCGGGACCAGCCAACGTCGAGGTAATCGCCCTCCAATGAAAAAATTCTACCACTATAGCGGAGAAACGTTACTCTACTATGAACGCCCTTCCTTATCAACGGATGAGTCTCCTCGCTCCAGGACAGTCCCCTATAAAAGGGAGATCGATAGAGGAGACACACACGATGGTTCATTCCACTATAACGCTACCCAAGAGAATAGAGCTACTAGCCCGGCTACACAAAGAGAAGAAGGAAGCGACTGCCCACACTCTGAGAAGGGTTCCTCCCGGCGACCTTACCACCCAGCGAGCACTCACCGAGTGGGCACGGGGACCGGCGAGCACTCGTCTGGAGGATCTCCACGGCTCCTCAGTCTCCTACAGCGATACCTCTCTCTCTCTCACACATGCTCTTCTCTACACTCTACTTTCACGTTGTTGACTTAAGCATCGGAGGGTTGTCTCTCGGGATAATACCCGGGACTCCTTCTGACGCCTCTTTGACTTCTGGTGTTTGCAGGTCTCCACGCGCGCAAGACGACTTCCCCAACAAATAAATAGAGAAGATGGTACGTGACATAGGAACTATTTTCTAACTTTTACACTTTATATTATGAACAAAGTATTTTATCAATTATAACAGTATCGAAACTAGAGGAATATAACTGAAATCAAACCCTGATGGGTTAGAAGAGTTCTGTCGATGCTCGTCCTCTTCTAATCCCATTCCCCAGGGAAATAAGAGTTTCGAGCATTCAGGCCTATCAGCAGCATATGGACACCGAGGTGTCCTAATGTCATTCGGGTCCCATCCCGCCTCTGTGTGGATGACTTCCTATTTCCACTTGGCATGACTCAAAGCCAAAGGGGGATATGCTGCCAGAATTAATCTGTGCAAGCAAATAAACTTGTTACCTATTTGCTATTTCATTCCTATATAATAATAAATATGGACAGCAGTATTTTTGAATCGCCTCCTGAGGCCTCTTACTTTGACATTTAATCAAGGGTTGCCCTTCTTAGGAAGGGCGTAATTAACGTCATAACCTTTATGGTATGACAGACTTCCAATCTCGACCCTAGTCTCACAATCGACTGACCAAGTCAGATCGAGCGCACAATAAAATTGTCACTCTGGTGACTAGCACGCCAATAAATAAAATAAATAGATGCAATAATAAATATATGAACAAAAAGTGCGTCACCAACAGTACAGTCGACAGAAAAGAAAAGACGTACCAGAAAGTCAGGGGAAGCCCGATGAAGGTACCAACTAGCCACTACGAACTCGCACACCAGGAACCATGGAAGTAGCATGAAACACGGCCCACCTAAAAAGCAGGGGTGAGCCTCGTGTCACTGGCTCAGTAGGGGTCATGTAGATCCCCACTGAAAAACACGCAGTAACACGCTAAAACAGCAAGTAAACAATAGGTAAACAATAGGTAACAACAGTAGTAAAGCAGAAAAATTAAACTGTAAAGCTGTAAGGAAAAGGGATGCAGGAGTAGGAAGCAAGCTAAGAGCTGGAGGAGCTAAAAAGCAAATTGAAAGAGCCGTACCGAACAGGCACGACTGTCGAACTAACCTCGTCTCCCTAAACTACTCCAAGCAATGACAGAAGGGCAGACTCTGATCTGACGAACTCAGGAGTTGCCGATCTGTCGACAAGATGCCAGGCCTAGAGTAAAGACCTACAAGAACAACAAGAAAACCTAGGAAAACCTAGACAGACGACAGACAACACGACTAGCACGTCGTGCACACTGCCCCACACACGACCAAAATGTTGTGTAGGCGACAGACACTGACCTCGGGAAAAGCCAAGAGGAGACTAGCCCAAAAAGGTCAAGACGCACAAGAAACACGAAGAGAACTGCGAAGATCCACGTGCCACATGACTAGAGTATCTCTCACTAGAAGAACAGCTAGCTACGTCCACTGACGTCTTATGCCGCACCTACTAGTGTCTTGTCTGCGTAGCCTACCGTAAGGACTAGGCTAAGACCAAGACACTGTCAGAATCAGAACTAAAGTACTGTCGCGAGTGACTAGTCAGGGTCACGCCTATCGACGTGAGTCCAAAGCCCCTGACCACAAGCTGGTCCGCCTAAACCCCTCCCCAGGGGGGTTTAGGTGGGCTGGGCGCTAGGGAGAAGTGGGGGTGGTCCCCACCTATAAAATCCCTATTTTTTATCTTTTTTCTCCCTAAATTGACTAAGAAGAAAAGGACACTTGGAGGATATGTGGAGGCTTGTGAGTGTGTTGACTGCTGAGGACCAATCCTCCGTGTTGTCGTCTTGTGCTTCCGCATGTTACTCTCACGAACTGGTACGGCACACGAACTGCATCGTAGGGCTGCTAACTGGACGAACCGGGGCTGAGCAGGGCCATGGGGCCATCGGGCTGGAGAGAGGGCGCAACCCCCAGGGAGTTCACCCTCCCTGGGGGAACGCAGCCGTGCCCCAGGGCGAACTGGCCCCAAGGCCGGTTGTAACCCAGAGGGATGGCCCCCGGAGTCTCGTTTCTCCTTCTGGGAGTGTCCTTTGAGGGACACTAGGCTCTAGGGGACTGGGACGGGCCCGTGGGGGCCATTATTCTTCGAGTCATAGTAGCCGCTCGCAAGGTGTTCGGGTAAATACCTGACATGTCTCGAGTTGTCGAATGGCTTGGGTAGCAGGCCAAGGGGCCCCAAAGTGGGTCTTGGGCTGAGGATGGTAGCTCGTGGGAGCTAAGGAGAGGCCGTTTAGGCACACGGGCCATGCCTCGAGCTGCATGCTATGTTGCACGGCGGGTTGACAAGGTAGTCTCGGGTTGGCCCGAGAGCTAAAGATGGGTGGCTCGTCGCCACGTGTCTGAGGGTCGGGGGTGGCCCTGGATCGCTGGGGGGTTGTTGTAGGACCCAATTAGCGTGCTAGAACCACGGGTTGGCCCGTGGTTTGATGTCAGAGGGATGGAAGGTGTGCGCCCATAAGGTGTTCGAAACAATGCTGAACACGCATGTGTGGGCCGTATACGCGTGCGGCGAGCCTCCAAAGCCCTTGGTTGACTTGATTAGGTCCCCCTCTAACCTTGGAGGGTTGGAAGAAAGTGCCTCAGGGTGGGCCCTCGGCCCTTTCATTGGGCGCCACGTGGCGTGGCTTAGAGTCGGAGTGCCCCCAGGTTGGCCCAGGCAGCCATGTGGAGTACGGGCAAGGCCCGCAGGTGAGTGGCCGAGATTAGTCCCGGCTAGTTGCTTAGGTAGCCGCATATCACGGCAAGTTGATCATGGCCCTTGGAGGGACCCACAGAGTTGTAGAAATGGCCGGGTAGCTTGTGCCTTAAAGGTGTTCGGGAAAATTCCCGAACCCCTATTTCTTGGCATTCTGTTGGGAAATCATCTGGGTACAACAAATCCCCCCCACGGGTCGTGCGTCGAAGGCGGAGATGAGGGTGTACGGCCCGTGAGGTCTGTTGTAGTTGGATTTTGACACTTCATGTGCCTTTGCTTTGTTATGTTGTATATATTGACTTTTTGGCATGCTAACCTGGAAGCCGAAAGGCGAGATAGATTGGCAGCCCGAAAGACAGAGAGGGGATTTGACAGCCCGGGTGGGACATATAAATCAAATCCGTAAGCTGATAGGCAAATAGGGTTGGCAGCCAGAGGAGGCATACATAGGCCAAACCCGTAGAGGCAAAAGAATGAACTTGACAATCTCTATGGGATAGACGAGTCAAGTCTGAAGCCAAGAGGCAAGATGGGTTGACAGTCCGAAAGGGGCATGCATAGGCCAGACCCAACAGGAAGGAAATGGTGGATTTGACAGCCCTTATGGGACGTGAGAGTCAAACCCGAAAACCAATGGGCAAAGGATGGGTGGGTTGGCGGCCCGAAAGGGACGTGCGTAGGCCAGACCCAGTAGGACAAAAGAGGGTGGATTTGACAGCCCTAGTGGGACGTGAGAGTCAAACCCGAAGGCCGATAGGCAAGATGGGTTGGCAGCCCGAGTGGGCATACTGAGGCTAATCCTTAGAAGGTAAAATGAGTTGAAGGGCATGATGGGTTGGCAGCCCGAGAGGACATGCTGAGGCCAGACCCGGAAGAGCCAAAGAGGGTGGATTTGACAGTCCTAGTGGGACGTGAGAGTCAAACCCGAAAGCCGATAGGCGAGATGGGTCGGCAGCCCGAGAGGGGCATGCATAGGCCGAGCCCGGCGGGACTAGAGGGGCGGATTGGATTCCCCGGAAAAGCATACTACCCAAACCCCTGGGAGACTCAAAAGATGAGTGGAGCTGACATGCCGAGGGGCGTATGAGTCACCTCTTGAAAAGAAATGGATAAAGTTGACAGCCCGAAGGGGCATAAGAGTCAAATCCATTGCAGATGATGGCGTTGATGGTTCCGGTGGGACGGAGTGTAACCATGTCGGGATGCCCCAGTGGGGCTGAGTGTTATAGAAGGACATGAGAGGCATGGCCATGATGTCAATATGATCGGGCCACCCAGAAAGCAGACTGAGCGAGGATAATTTTTTTCACTTTACCAACCTCACCGCCCTTTCGGGTTTTCGCTGAGGCTGGCCCCCTTTAACTTTCTCCGGTGCGCCCTTGCGGGTTTTCACACCTAGGGATTGCCCATTTTTGCCTGAGGCGCCCTTTCGGGTTTTCACCTCAGCCGGGTATGTGGCCTTTATGCCCTCAGCCGACCTTTGAATGTTGACCAAGTCCGCCAGGATATCAATATTTTTAACTTCATTTTTTTCTTTTTTTTCTTCTTTTTTTTTAGCTAGAACCTTCACTGAAGATAGGTAAGTCCAGTGAGGACTGTTGAGGAAACTCTTGCAGTGGCGCATGGTAGATCTTCATATGCTTGCCGTTGAAAGGAGGGAAAGGATTATCTCCCTTGTGGTCGACGACCGTATATGCCCCTCCTTCGTAGACCTTCTGAATGACGTAAGGTCCTCGCCATCAGGAAACTGACATATCTTAGGCTCAGGAAACTGACATGACGAAGCAATCTCTCCCCCTTTGTCATTAGCAAAAAGAGGCAAGTGAGGAGACTTTAGACATCTGCAGAACAAGATCGACTGGAGCTGGCTCCTATGGGTCTGGTTCTTCGGACTGGAGCTCTGCTGGAGTTGGCACTGTCAGTTCTGGCTCCTCGTAAAGGTACAACCATGGGAAATCCAAAAGGAATTCTGTCCACTTTTTTGCCAAGAGCGACAAATTTTGTCATCAGTTTGTTGTCATTATGCTGGATCTCAGCATGTAGGTCCTTAACAGTAGTAGTCAAATCCACAAACCATTGTTGGAGCATGGTGCTCATGTTTTCCAGCTGAGAAGTTTGTTGGTGGTGGATTTCTGCCATTGATGTTGATGCATTGGTAGCTTGACTGGTGACCACATCTCTAAAACTGCCAGCAAGGTTTTGAACTTGTTCATGGACATCATCCAATTTACCATAAATGTTGCCAAGTTGAACTAT
Organism: Amorphophallus titanum; assembly: GCA_024336825.1. Lineage (NCBI taxonomy): Eukaryota > Viridiplantae > Streptophyta > Magnoliopsida > Alismatales > Araceae > Amorphophallus > Amorphophallus titanum. The sequence goes on along the minus strand of JANBPO010004157.1, from coordinate 35,557 downwards.
GCTCCCCTGGATGTCATCTGAGATAGTATTAATTCTTTGGGAGATGGCTTGCTATTCTTGTCGGATGGCAGTCAGCTGTTCATTTATGGCTTGTGGTTCTCTTCTAATATCAAATGCATGAACTAGCATTTGTGTTGACTTGGCATAATGGTCAGCCGGAGTCTGCCTCAAGTTGCTGATCAGAGATCCAACTTGTTCATATACATGCAAGAGAGAGTCCAAGAAGCCATGTAGCCTCTCATCTGATCTGAATTTATCTCAGACAAATTTCTCCCATTGGCTGTTGACAGTCTGTTCAACATGAAGCATCCTGGCATCTATTCTTTCTATAGCATTGTGTAACTGCATGAATTGTGCATTCATTATTCAAAATTGGTCTAACAGTAAGTGTACTAGAGATGGATGCACTTTAGCAGCATATTGCCTTTCACTGGGTCCAGCTGAAGTGGAAGCCAGAAACTCTAGTGGGATGAAGGGTTCTTCAGGTGACATAGGTGGCTGAATCCCAACACCCATCATTGACCCTTGCTATGGTCCATGGTAAACCGCATGACCAACATACTCTTGCGGTGGAATATCAGCTTCTTCTTGCACTTCTCCCTCCTGTGGCTATTCCACCCTTTGCTCCTCAATCTGTTCAGGCTGTGGTGCTTCAACTTTTGCTTCCTGTGGCTATTCCACCCTTTGCTCCTCAATCTGTTCAGGCGGTGGTGCTTCAACTTCTGCTTCCTGTGGCACTCCAGTGTCCTCTCTCTGTTGTTCTAGTTGCTCCTCAACTTGTGGTTCTTGAGCAATATTATCATCCTCATTCAGCTACTGCTGCTGTGACGGCTGGCCAATTTACTCAATGAGTTCATCAATTTGTTGGTCCAAATGCTGTAAAAATTGATCATCAGCCAAATGTTGTTCCAGCGGCACGCCCTCAAATGCCCTCCAGCGGCACACTCCTGTTAACGCCCCAGCAGCTCACCCCTCACCGTCTCTCTCTCTCTCTCGCCCCCACCATCTCTCTCTCTCTCGCCCCCACCTTCTCTCTCTCTCTCTGTCGCAGCGTCTCTCGCTCCCACCGTCTCTCTCACCCGCACCATCTCTCCCTCCCCCTGCGTCTCATCTCTCCCTCACCATCTCTCTTTCCCCTTGCGTCTCATCTCTCCCTCACCATCTCTCTCTCCCCCTACGTCTCATCTCTCCCTCACCGTCTCTCTCCCCCCCTGCGTCTCATCTCTCCCTCACTATCTCTCTCGCCCTCATCGTCTCTCTCTATCTCTCCCTCACTGTCTCTCTCTCTCTTGCCCTCAGCATCTCTCTCTCGCTCCACCGTCTCTCTCTCCCTCCATCTCTCTCCCTCATCATCTCTGTCTCTCCCTCCGTCTCTCTCTTGCCACACTGTCTCTCTCTCCCTATGTCTCTCTCTCTGTCGCCCCCTCCGTCTCTCTCCCCCCTCACCGTCTGTCGCTCCCACCATCTCTCTCTCTCTCGCCTCCACAGTCTCAGCCCCCCGTGAAGCCCCCTTTAATGGCATGCCAGCCTATTGCCCTTCAACGGCACGCTACCCTGATGCCTCCAATGGCACGCCCATGAAGAGCCCTTCAGCGGCACACCCTCCTGGTCTTGCCCGGCACACCCCCCCTGGGGTCCTTCGTCGGCACACCCTCCTCGGTGTGAATTCGGTGTGAATTCAGCGACACACACCTGCGTGCCCTCTGTCCGGCACGCTCTGCTGGGTATCTTGCCCGACACACCTATGGAGGGAGTCCCTCAGCGGCACACCTATCCGTGGCTTCTCCAGTGGCACACCCAGCCTCCCAGTTGTTCAACGGCACCCACCCGTAGCCGTTCAGTGGCACAAACCCCTTGGCCTCTCAGTGGCACGCCTGGCGTGTCTTCAACAGCACACGTCACTAAGGGCTCCAACGGCACAGCTTGCCAGCCCCTCAGCAGCACAATCTTCCAGCCTTCTAGTGGCACGCCCTAAACTACGCTACCTGGGGCATCCGACAGACGACATCTAATGCCCACGCCCTATAGATCTTTGGAGCGCAGTGGGTTCTCTGAGGTGTCGAATCGAGAAGGTGGCACGCAGGCTATCCCCCTGCCACCAAGGACGAACAAATCAAATCCCCATCAATGCTAGCCCGTTCCCACCTTCGAACGCCTCCGTCGCTGGGGGGTATAAAAGACCCTTCTTCTCCGGCGAACGAAATAGACGAAGCACTCCATAGAGGGAGACACACACACAGACAGAGGGAGACACCCAGAAGAAGAAGAGAAGAAGAGAAGGAGCCTGCTCCACCCGTCACCGTCCGTGTGAAGAGAAGAAGAAAAGAGAGAAGAGAACTAATTATCTGCCGAAGCAACTCTTCATTCTTTTCCATGATTTGTTCAGATTTTTCTCTGTTTTCTACTTTCTTTCCTCTTTTCTGATTTCGTTGGAACTGTTTCACGTCTACTGTGACCAAGAATATTTCTAACATCATGTCTTGTCCTGTTCGCGATACACACGCACGCGCAGAGGACGCCGTCGCGGATCAGTACGGTGGACGCTGTCGCTACGGCTGCTGCGGCAGCTGGTACCACGGGCACTGCAGGAGGTGCTGCGACCGCGAGGCCGAGGCAACGGAGGTTAGGACAGAGGCCAAACCGCAGAACTAGTTAGAAAGATTCCTCGATCGGCACGGCAACTTCCACGAAAGTTATACCTGAATATTTTTAGATGATAAATAAATAAATAAAAAGTCAGCCTTGTGACGAGGATGCATGCATAAAATTAACTAAGTTTGTGAGGGACACTTCATGAAACTGGCCGCTACAACAAGTAGCCTCCGAGGTGCTGCTGTTGTCTCTGTTACCTATCTATCTACTTATTTGTGTGTTAGAAAGCTTGTCTTCCCTATGTATTATGCATGCATGGTGCCCCCTGTTTACTGTGAAGCACACTGCACATGTCTTCTTGTAATTTGTTCTTGCAAGACTCTCCCAGCAGCATTGAGATCGGCCTCGTCCTCTGCCCGAGTGAACTGACATGTCCGTTGTAAAGAAATTAAATTATATGAGTTAGTATATCAAAATTATTGAGTTGAAAAAGACGTGATTTAAATCATTAAATTATATACCTTGAACTCGTCCCACAATAAATTTCAAACATGAAGAGGAAAATATCGGAAGGACGACAACGCCCCAGGAACACGTCGCAAAATCATCTGGGTAATAAAATGAGAAGCCCCGCCGAGCTCTAATTTATCCCTACAATTACAAATGTTAAAATAGTTGGCATTAATCACACCATTGATAGATAGATAACAAACATAATTCATAAATTACTATATTTACCTGGCAATCCAACACGGCATACGTCCCTACTGGAGCCCCCCTTGATCACCTGTTTGATGACTACTGGCATCATCTGCCGGCTGTGCTGACTAGGCAGAGGAGCCCACCACTACAGGGGTTGTGCCCGATGTGCCTATAGCAAGTAAAATAGAAGTAGTTAATTAGAATTTCCGTAAGTAAAGAACTATTTAATTAACAACCAAAGAGACAAATTGAGATTGAAACAAATAGTACCTATATGGGTTGGCAACAGCGGTAGTGGCAGTGAGCCCTGCCCAGCAACTGCAAAGGCACTCGGACTTATAAGAATTAAATGTCATTAGTAAAATACATAAACAAGAAACATTTACCTAGTAATTTAAATAAACATACCTATCAGTGGCGGCAGTAGCGATGTGTCCTGTCTAGCCGGTGAAGTAACAATCGGACTTCTGTTGCTGGCTTAGGATGTTTTTCGTGATTATTAATGTGTTTTTCATTGTCATATGTTTTAGATGCGGCCCCGTTCCTGTGAAGAGAGTGGCAGCGTTCCTCCTCCTGTTGTGACTGCTCCTCCTCCGATTGTGCCAGTCCTTGTTCCTGTCGTGCCTGTTCCAGCTCCGCAAGATGACTTACCCGGTGGCCATGGTAGAGCACTTAAGAAATTTCTGCTATTCCACCTGTCGACATATGAAGGTCAGTCAGATCTGGATGCTTCTAGGATTTGGATTGAGGCGACTGAGCGTGTGTTCCGATCGATGGAATGCACGGAGGACGAGAAGGCCATGCTTGCTACTTTTCAACTTTAGGGTGTAGTATTGATGTGGTGGAGTTCGGAGTGGGAAGTTCCTTTCCGTTCCCGACCACTTCGTCAGATCACCTAGGCAGAGTTCATGACTACCTTCGAGCGCACTTACAGTCTAGCCTATCTTCGTATAGATAAGATGCACCAATTCCTAGATTTGGTTCAAGGTGAGATGACCATGCTGCAGTACCGGAACAAGTTCATCGAGTTGGGTCGGTATGCACCGCATAATATTACTGATGAAGCCTTAAAGATAGAATAATTTCTCCCTAGTTTAAAAGTCGAATTGAGAGTGTCGCTGCTTGCTACCCGTGTGAATGTCATGGATGATGCACATCAGACAGCAGTCACGGTTGAGCTCAATTTGGCGAGGCATGCAGGGTTCTCTCATTCCAGTGTTGCTCAGTCGGTTGTACCATTTCAGTAGTCTTTTTAGTCATCAGCACCTAGAATTCTATTTGTCGTGCCTACTTCTAGTGGCCCTTCGAGGCAGATCTTTAGAAAGTCTAAGAAGCGATTTAACCGTCAAGCACCTTTGGGTTTTGTGTAGCAGCAATCGGTGTCTTCTGATTCTGTCTAACAGTCTGTTTCTCCTTTTCAGTAGTGCCGAGAGTTTCCCGTGAGTCAGCGTGTCTGAGGTGTGGTGGCAGCCATCCTGGTGTACCATGTTCCTTGCCAGTAGTCTGCTATCGCTGTAATCAGTCAGGTCACGTTGTTTGAGATTACCTGATGAAGTTCGTTCCGGCGCAGTTCTCACAGGTTACCCAGCCGCAGTAGTCTCAATTTCGTCTTCCTGCACCACCTCTGCCTCAGCCGTCTTATTTGCAAGTTCCAGCTTCTTCTCAACAATCTTCTGCAGCCTCTAGCCGGAAGCCGAGGAGCTAGGTTACTCACATCACTCGTGCAGAAGCCATTCCGTTCAATCTCGTAGAAGGCACGATTTCAATTTTTGGTCATTCAGCTCGCGTTCTATTCGATTCAGGTGCTACACATTCATTTATTTCCGAGGATTTCCTTGCTCGTCTCGAGGAGCCGGTAATCGAGTCACCCTATGAATTACTCGTTGAGTTATCTATATATCAGGGGGTACACACCGTGGTGGCGCAGCTGACCGGGGTGCTATAGGTGCTGGGCTACCCTCTAGAGGAATGGTCGCGGCGAGTCCTATTGCTATTGAAATACGTCAACCATCGCGAATTCCTTGAGGCCCGGGCTCCTAATGAATTCGCCGCCATTAGTGCCCAGGAGGACGAGTACCTATGCGCCCTGGACGTACGGAAAGGCAATGAAGAGCAGCACGAAATGGCATTGGACGAAAACCAACATTGCGTAGGCGCCCTCACAGGCAGGGTAGAAAAGTTGAGGGACTATCTCGCTGCAGCCGAGGCCAAGCTAATTGAAGCCGAGGCTGCTGTGATCAGAGAGACCGAGGAGCTTGCTGTCGCTAGAGTCGAGACGGCGTCTGTGACGTCTGAGCTGACGCGCCTCGAGGAACAGAGGAGCCGACTACGCGACATGTAAAGTAGGGGTATGCCCCGAAGCACATGTAGCCTTCCCTTTTCTGAAATAGAATATCCTTCGCGCACATACTTTTGCATACTGGCCCACAACTCTTTCCTTATTTTTTCTTTTCTTCCTTCTTTTTCTCTTACTCCTCGGCGGGATGCGAGCTTGCGCCAATGGTTTGGTCTAGGAACGCTTCGGTCGGGTTCGCAGAGGCGCATAGGTGAGTGCTCGCCTCCCCAGGGGAGAGACGAGGGGATCACTCCACCACGCAAGCCTCGTGGCCCCGTCGAGTGATTCCGTGAGGAAGATTGACCTGGACGGAAGGTGCTCGTCACCCGAAGAGACGGAGAGAAGAGTTTATTGGTTCAAATGACCTGGACGGAAGGTGCTCGTCACCCGAAGGGACGGAGAGAAGAGTTTATTAGTTCAAATGACCTGGACGGAAGGTCCAAGTCTTGAGGGGTGTTCGTCACCCGAAGGGACGGGGAGAAGAGTTTATTGATTTCAATGACCCAGATGGGAGATCCAAGTCATGAGGAGGTATTTGTCGTTTCAGCCCAAGAGGGGTCTGGGCGAGATGTTCGTTCGTCGGTGTCACTGGGGTGACGAAACTGACATGGTTTGTTTGTCTCTTGAGACATTCGTTGGCACTGGGCCAGTGCTAACGCAAAGAAGGGTCTATTTTCTTACCCCAGACGTAAGGTCTGGGTAAGGTGTTCATTCGTCGGCGTCGCCGAGGTGGCGGAACCGACATGGTTTGTTTGTCTCTTGAGATATTCGTCGGCACTGGTCCTGTGCCAACGCAAAGAGGGGTTTATTTCCTTATCCCAGACGTAAGGTTCGGGTAAGGGGTTTGTTCGTCGGTGTCACCGAGGTGGCGGGACTGACATGGTTTGTTTGTCTCTTGAGGTATTCGTCAGCACTGGACAAGAACTAACGTAAAGAGGGGTTTATTTCCTTATCCCAGACGTAAGGTCCGGGTAAGGTGTTGTGCCGAGATGGGACCCAATCATTTCTAAAGACCTAACAGGCTTAGGCTGACCCCTAAGGGCCTGGGGTTTCCCAACTTCATGGGCGGCCGGCCTGACGGGGCGGGGGTTTGGGTGGCGCTCACTCACAGTCTATGGTGGGCACACTCAAGTGGTGTATGAGATCGGGCTCTCTTCTCACCGTCCGACAGGCATTCAAGATAATACTAAACGAGTAAAGAATGCAACCAGCCAAGGGTACCAGATGCTCACCTGACCGGTGTGAAAATACCGATCCCGATGAAAGACGATGGCGAGCGGGGAAGCATGGGTACGTACCCGCACGCCGCGTCGGAGGCACTTGACCTGGAAATAAAATGGTTACAGTACTACACCTCACACAGGAGGGGGTTCCTATAGTGGGGATTAAGCTATTTACAACCAAAACTACCTCCACGCAGGGAGGGGCCTTCAGCCGGCCAAGCAAGGGGAGGGGACGAAGCTAGAGACTTGTTGTGCCGAGTTCCTTGTCGGTGCTGCCAGCTTCTGGAACCACTAGATAGTCGGTCGAAGTTGGTGCCGCCATGGATGCTAACGAACTCCAAATGAGCTGAGACCAGTGCCAAAACTTTCTAACTTGGCCTAGGAAGACTCCTGAATTTTCTTGATTTACCCTAATAAGGTCGCTGGCCGAGGTAGGACTTGGAACAACGCTAGACAGTTCTGGTTCTGGTCGCTTACATGGTGGTGCTACTGGAGGAGAGAGGTGCCACGGATAGTCCTGAACTCGGTTGGAGGCAGGGCTGGTACCATTACAACCGTGGACGAGCCTTCTTTCAGATAGGACTGATGGAAACCTCAGCTGATGTCAGGGCTGATCGTACTGGCCAGAATGGTGGGGGTGGGTCAGTTTAGGAATAGGGGAACCAACCTGGCGCACCTTTGGGAAGAAATTTAGAACTCTTGATGCCGGGGTCCAAACTTCACTCTGCTTCTTGGGGATGACAGAGGACCAACAGACAATGCTCTCAGCCACGTTTCACGCCCAGACTTTCAAGGAAGTGGCCGTGGTCAGACTTTCTCTGGAGCTCTGGTTCTTTGCCTCAGTGATCCTGCGCAGTCAGGGGAGAATGGATTCTCTGGGCAGCAGGGATGTCGGATGCCAGCGAGACCACCTCGGCTGTGAAGCTGTCTCGATGAGATTTCCAGAGATGTATGGCACGCCACTTGAAAAAGTGTGATGACTCCAAGGCAGGCTCTGCAATTAGGCGCTAGATCTGTTGCCTGCGAACTAAAGTGGTGGAAGGGGATGATAGTGGGGAGATGTGGAGGGGGAAATGCAGTGGGAAGGGGCTGGGGCATCCCTTGAGTGTTAGGGGGATCAATGGGGGTCTAACCAAGGTGAGGGAGGGGGGAAATGGGGCTGGGTGATAGAGTTTTCAGTGGGTGGGTACTCTGGGACGTTACACCGATGGTAAAGGAATAGGCGCAACTGATAAGGTTTTTGCAAAGATAGTAGATATGAAAGAATGAGAAGCACTAGTATCGAGTAGTACAAATGCAGGATGTGAATAAATATGAACATTACCTTCCATCAGTCCATCATCCGTGGGCACTTCATTATCATCCAAAACTTCGTTAAGACACGCTTGTCATATGCGTCCACCATTGGAGGATTGTTCCTTCATAAGAGGGCAATCGGGCATACGATGCTCCCGACTACCACAATGCATACAGGCACCGAGGCGCTTCCAGCATTCCTCATCCGAGTGGTCAAATTTCTCATAGAATGTGCAAGCCATTGCGACTTACTTTTCCTCCTCCTTTATCTTCTTACTCTTATGATTATTTCTCCCATTCCCATTGCAGGACCTCTTCTTGCTATCACGGGAGTTATAAGTGCTTGTGATGTTGAACCTTTCCTCTTTACTCCCTCGCTTGTCAAACCGGCGACTTGATCCCTCACTCTTGCCTCTATACTATTCAACCTTCTCCAAGGTTCTTTTGCACAAATGAGCCCGTTGGACCATCTCCGTATAAGTCTAGATGTTCTGAGGTCCAAGTTGTTGAATAAAGTCAGGCCTTAAACCGTCCATAAAATGATTGGCCTTGAGGATATCAGTGCTAACCAGATGAGGGGCATATGGTGCTAGACGAAAAAATTAGAGTTCATATTCTGCCACAGACATCATGCCTTGACGAAGAGAGGCAAATTCTATAGCCTTCTTCTCCTTAACATGTTCAGAGAAATATTTTCCTTGGAAGAGTGTGAGAAAACCTTCCCATGTATGAGATGCATTTAGAGGCAGTGCAGGAATAGTTTCCAAGAAGTATGCGCATCTTTATTTAATTGGAAAGTGGCGAGACGGATCTTTTCCTAATCAGTGTATTACATAACATCAAATATTCTGTTCATCTCATCAATCTAATTTTCTACCTCATCAAGGTTGGAGGATCCTGAAAATCTTGGAGGGTTTATACTTTGGAAGTTCCCATGTAGATTTCTCACGCCAGCCCTTGCGCTTGCTTGGGCCACAGTTTGTAGGGCCTGGGTGAGAACCGCAACTGTTTGTTGCATTGCCTCCCAATTAGCACGATGAGCCATGGTAAAAATAAGGTACCTGAGAAGAGGTACAATTTGTTAATTCTTAGGGAAATTAGTCCTAGAAAAAATCCTTAATTTACTAGCTCATATTGCGCTCTACCCAATCTCTCATGGTTGGAAAATTTCTTTCCTTAGTCCATAGGTATGGGTCCTGAATCCTTGGACTTAGCCTATGACATGACTTTTCATCCTAGGAATAAGTAAATCCTGAGACCTATGCTCTGATATCAATTTAACTATCACGCCCTGAGATTTATGTATAGCGAAAGAAAATGCAAATAACTCAGGTGCTATCATGCTCACTTCTTGTAGAGAAAACTCTGTTTTAATGATAATAGCATTTGAAATTCTTAGATTATGGATGGCATGAAAATCTTGTTGTTTGAAAGAATGTGTCTGGGGTCTGCCTCCAATTTGATCGGAGCACCCTCGGGGTGTGTATTTTCGACCGTTGGGAGTCATGTGCAGGCTTGCAGTCGGGGCACGACCATTTTTGTGCAGCTTGTGGTCCGATGAGGATCGTTTGGCTGGGCTAGCGACCTGGCAATAGACCACTAGGCCCCCTTGTGGCTCGTTCCCTTGCGGTCATGGCTTGACCGCATGGCTGTACCTAGCGGTCCAAGGGAGACCGCTAGGCTTGCTTTGCGCTCCTGGGGCGACAGCTTGGCTGAGGGCAGTCCCAGGTGGACCGCCACTCCGTTTCCTTTTAGAATTGATAACTTCTGAGAGTCGAGTCTTACCTCTAGTGGCCTATCCACTAGTCATACCTTTCATGCGCATGTGGGTACGGACCCGCTTGGGAGTGGTGGAGAGCGTGACTCGAGTGTGACGATTTTTAGGTTGGTTACCGTAGGGCCCCTTGCCTTTGCAGCCTGAGTCCGACTAGGGGAAAATCAGCTAGAGGACCCAACCTAGAGCAGATGGTTTGCATGTTCACACGTAATTGGGGGCAGAGGATGCGCGCTAACGAGTGCGACCCCAACTAGTCCTTGTTCGTGGTACTTGTTGTGTGTCATACTTTCCACCTGGGGCGTGTAGGGAGACACTTTGACATGGTGTAAGATGTCAGGGGATGCATCCAGTCTTTCCTCTAGTGGGTAGAGCTCCTATCTCTTGGTAGGTACAGACTCATGTTTTGTCGGACCAGGGTCGATTTGTACGGTACCGCAAGTTATAGAGAGCTTTTACGTTTATTTATTATTACTTGTTGATTCCAATGTACTTTCGTTAGGTAGCGTTACCTTCCGTGCTTGCGCGCACCTTGTCACCTTATTTTCTCGTGCGAGGTGGGAGTCCGCGGGATCACTACTGAGCCTATGAAATGAGGCTCACCCCTGTGTTTTCATGTGAGGCGGGTTCGTCGAGGGGCGCGTTCGAGGTCCCTCGTGGTGCATTCGCCCAGGACTTGTTGCCAATTGCCAGAGCCGGGATATGCCCCGCATACTTGTACTTTTTCTTTTTGTTGATTGTACTTATTTTGGATAATGAGACACACTGGACCTTGTAGCTTATAGTGAGTAGTTATTTATTTATTTCCTACTTTATTATTTTGATCGCAGTGTTATTTCTGCCACTCCAGTTTGAGCCAGGAGATCAGGTATTTGTTAAGGTATCTCTGATGAAAGGTATAACAAGATTTGGGAAATGTGGTATGCTTAGCCCGCGGTATGTTGGTCCTTTCCCTATCGTGGAATGTATCCAATAAAACTCTTCTTAAAATTATCAAGAAAATATACGAGTCACATAAATTTGCTGATTGGCCTGAAAGATTAGTAAAAGCTCTATGGGCTTATCGCACCTCTGTCCGTACTCCCACAAGGCAAACTCCTTTTGCCCTTACTTATGGGATGGAGGAAGTACTTTCGTATGAGATTTTGATCCCTTCCCTAAGAGTGCAGCTTGATGAGGAACTTAATCTCGATGAGCGTCGGGAGGAGTTACTAGTCCAGCTAGAACTCTTGGACAAGAAGAGGCTTAATGCGGCCAATCATGTTTCTGCATATCAAAATCGTGTCTCATGCCATTTTCAAAAGAAAGTCATTGAAAGAAAATTTCAAGTGGATAATATGGTTTTAAAATGTAAATTTATTAGATCTGGAGGTCCTAGGTCTAAGCTACAACCCAACTGGGAGGGTCCATTCGTAATCAAGGAGGTTTATCCTGGGAACGCCTATCGCCTAGTTAACACTGAGGGTGAGGAATTGTCTCACGTGTGGAACGAGCTATATCTTAAGAATTTTTATCCTTGAAAGAGTCTAGCTAACAATAGCCAGGTAGCGAGGCATCATTGCCATAATCATCAGGGAGGATTCTTTAGCACAGTGCCAACACACTACATGGCGCCCTTGGTCGGGGTCTTCTTTCTGTATAACACCGTTTCTCCTTCGGCCATGCACGGGGGAGGTATAGGTCTTTTACTTTTCTCTCTTCGGCCACACGCAGGGGTAAGAGATTGATGGATTAGATAACCAACCTAGGTAGTCCCCAATATGGGAGCGGTCTCAAATAGGGGCAATCTTCGACAAAAAAAAAATCATGAAAAATGACCCTGATCCTAGTAACCGGGCCTGCTTCTCCTAAGAAAAGAGTTAAGATTCGTGTAAGACGGTAAAGGGTTGTGCAGCATCATGGGTGTACTTAAAAGAAAAATTATGAGTTGAAACCATGATAAGAGTGGCAAAGTTCCTACGGGTCATCACAAGCCCGGGCATATGTGTGCCAAATAGAAGTTTGACCCCCTTAATACAATAAACCGACTCTTTGAGGGGTATTACCTCAGGGAGAAGTCGAGTCCTGACATCTCACATCCCGATGTAAGGCTTGTCTCCATTTTTCTTCAACTCCCCCACCAAAGACTAGATGATGTGACACCACTAAGGCAAATGCAGTGATGAGATGGAAGATCCTTGGAGCTACTTCGCAAGCATAATGTGCAAGAGTGGAGAAACACGTAGATGCCGAACCAACGTCGCGCACACAATCCCGGCGGTGACTCGGTGATGCCGAGTAGAGGTAGTGGGGCGAGACCCTTGCTGGTAGAGGGCCAACAAGGCTATGGTTTTCCCTCCCAAAGGGTAAGGTGCCCTCACTCAAAGGGCTGGCTAAGTGCCAATTGGGGCACAAGCCCGCCCGACCCTGCCCACCAGGCCGAGGTCACCGCCCGTGGACGCCAGGCCTGCCTCGACGCGATCCGCAGCAGCACCGGAAAGACGAAGAACCCCGCCGGCAAATGGGTCGACGGACCGACCGAAGGAGCACTGACGTGAAGACCGAGACCGCCACCCACCACGTGACCATCGACTACGGCAAGGACGGCTACCCGGCCACCTTGAGCCTGACCTGCTCGGCCCCCGCTGATGCCCCGTGCCACGCGGAGTGGTCCTGCGACTGCGAGGAGTTCTCCTGGTCGGGCAACGGCGCCGACGGGATGCCCGTGCACACGACCTGGAGCGAGGAGGCTGACGACGAGGTCGAGCACGTTGGCACGTTCGGGACCGGCTGCAACCTCGCAGACTGGTTCGACGACTCCGACGAAGTGATGCGCGGCAAGGTCACTGTGCCCGTGACGCCCCGGTTCGACGGCGACCACTACGAGTTCCTGCTCGACGCCGCCGAGGCCACCCGATGACCGCCGCCCGCATCACCAAGCGCACGGTCGTGCTGGAGCGGTACGGCGTCGACCCCGGTAGCGCGTCGTTCAACCGCCCCGACGAGGACGACCACGGATTCCCCGGCATGCCCGAACTGCACATCTCTGGCGCCGACTTCACCGCCCTCGGATCCCCCGAGCGCATCACCGTGACCATCGAGCCGGGCGACCGGCAGGAGCAGGAGGAGAACCGTGGCTGAGCGCAAGGTCATCACCGACCCCGACGAGATCCGACGCCTGTTGAAGGAGGACGGCATCCCCGCGCATGGCGTGGCGACCATCGCCGCCTCGGGCTGCCTGGACGGCTGGGAGGTCACCCGCCTCGAACTGCCCGCCGAGCCCGAGATCGCACCCGGCACCGCGGGCACGGCGACGGTGCGCGGGGTCGAGGGGGTGCGGGTGATGCGCTCGCACCGCACCGGCTCGGTCGCGTCGGAGTTCTGGCTGTCGGGGCAGGAGGTGGACGGCTACCTCCAGCACGGCGACGAGGTCGTCACCGACTTCGTGCCCGACGACGCCCCAGACGCCACCGGGGTACTCGCGGCCGACATCAAGGCCGAGGTCGAGCGGCTGCGGGCTGCGGCGCCAGTCCGCCCCGGAGACGACTCCGACCGGATCCTGTGGGACGGGACGTACTGGTACTCCGAGCGGGACGTTTTTTTTAAGCAGGCGCGCGAGGTGCACCGGGCGGACCGCGCCACCGTCGAGCGCGTCGAGGAGCTGGCCCAGGAGTGGCAGGACGCCGACGGACCGTTCTCGATCACGCTGCAGGACCTGCGGAAGGTGATCGACGGGCCGGTCTCGATGGCTGACCTCGACGCCGACGTCTACCCGTACGACAAGGCCAAGGAGGCGCTGGACGCCGCCGCCCCCGAGCCCCGGCCCGCGTTCGTGCTGCCGGAGCGGGAGGCGGTGCTGGCGGCCTTGGACGGGCACCGTCCCGTCACGGGCATGCGAGGTGACTACTCGCCCGCGATCGTCGGCTGCCAGTGCATGGATCGCGTCTTCATCCGAGGCCAGGAGACGTGGGAAGGCCACCTGACCGACGCCGTCCTCGCGCTGCTGGCCGAGCACGCCGTGACCGAGGAGCGGCTGGCTGAGGCGCTTCGATTCGCCCAACAGACGTGGGACGAGGACTCGTTCGACGAATCGGCGCAGCGCGTCCTCGACCACCTGACCGGGAAGGCGGAGGGCTGATGGGCGACCTGATCACCGACGAGATCGTCGAGGCGGCGGCGGATGGCCTGTTGCTGGCCACCTACGGGCAGGAATTGCCCGAGGCCGCGATGGACCTCGCCCGCGCCGCGCTCCACAAGGCCGCACCGCTGATCGCTGGGCGGGCGCAGATGGCCCTGCTGGAGGAGATGCGCACCGAGGTCCAGGGCTGGCACGTCTACGACACCCGCGACATCGGATCCGCGTTCATGGCGGACTCCGTCGTGGACCTGATCGCCGACCGGATCGAGGCCCGCTCATGAGCGAGAAGACGACGCCGATCGAGGCGGGGGCGATGGCGGGACCGGTCGCGTACACCACGGCCATGATCGAGGCCGGCGTGCCCCACGTCTGGCGCCACGTGGCCGTCACCGTCGTCACGGCCGCGCTCGACGCCGTGGACCTGGCCACGTTCGCCCCGGTGCTGGCGAACATCATCACCGGGCATGTGCAGGAGCTGCTGGACCTGCCGGAGAACGCTGGCGCCAAGCCGTTCACCTTCGACACGGCAGTCACGTCCGGAACCATCGACCTCCTCATGGATCGGATCCGCACCGCCCTGCTCGAAGGGAGCGACCGATGACCGAGCCCACCACCGCCCACGAGACCACCGTCATGGAGCACACCGTGTACGACGCCGTGTGCGCCGACTGCCCCTGGACGTCCGAGGGGTTCACCGACCCGGACTGGGCACGGACCGTTGCCGAGGGGCACGCGAAGGGACATGGGGCATGAGCGCGCTGGACGAGATCGAGGCACGGCTGCAGGCGGCGACGCCGGGGCCGTGGGAGGCCGACTTCCGCGAGGTGTCGCAGCACTACAGCCGCCCGCAGCCGTGGCTGACCGTGATCGGGCTCGACGGGTCCGACTCGTGGGGCGGCTGCGATCACACGGTGCACCTGAGCGGGGCCGACGCCGAGCTCATCGCCCACGCGCCCACCGACCTCGCCGCGCTGGTCGCCGTGGTGAAGGCCGTGCGGTCGGTCATGGACGAGAAGTACCCGACCGACCGAGAGCACAGCGACACCGCGTTCCTGGACTTCGAGCAGGAGCGCCTGGACCGGATCGACGCCGCCCTGAACACCCTGGAGGAGTCATGACCCCGAACGACGTCGACGCCGAGCTGGTCGAGAAGGCGGCGCGGGCTACGTACTACGCCGACCCGTTCTACCGCTCCGTGTTCGGGAAGATCCTCGAACCGCGCGAGGTGTTGCCGTGGGACGAGCTCGACCTGGCAGACATCCAGGAGATGCGGAACAACGCCCGCCACGCCCTCGCCGCCGTGCTGCCGGACATCCAGGCGCAGGCGCTGTGGGAGGCGGCACGGGACCTCAGGGCTGCCTACAAGGACCCGCCGACCCACGTGCTCACCGTGCCGCAGCAGGCCGCATGGCAGATCGGCATGGCACGGGCACACGGCATCGTCCGTGACCTGTCCCGCGCCGCCCGCCTGACCGCCACGACCGTGATCGAGCCCCGGGATGCCCAGCGCTCCCGAGCCGCAGCACAGGACGACGACGGTAACCCGTCGTGGGCCACGACCGATGGGACGACGACGTGAGCGACGAGACCGAGACGACGGGCGAGGTGGCGCGGGTGCTGTACGAGCACACCATCGAAGCCGTCGAGATCACACCCCAGGGCGACTACCTCGTGTGCACCCGCTGCGGTGGGCTCGCGATGGGGATCACGGGACCGCAGCACCATGCCGCCATGCTCGCCGAGGCCGGGCTGCTGCGGGACCAGGCCGTGATCGCCGAGCGCGACATGCTCAAGCGCGGTGGTGCCGAGCTGGGCCGTCAGATCGAGCGCTACCTGACCTGGGTGCTCGACGCGACCGGCATGCACCACCTGATCGACGAGGACGGTGACGGCGACTGGGAGCTGGTTTGGGAGAGGCTGGCGGAGATGGGGCGGGCATGGAAGGAGCGCGCCCAGATCGCCGCCTCCGTGCCCGCTGGACAGCCTTCCGCCGGATCTGCGGGGCGTGGGGGGTCGGGAGGCTCGTGCGCCCGCTGTGGAGCCGGGATCACGCTGACTTCCATCCTCAACCAACAAAAATATATTTGATAAATACAAAGTCATGGAAGCTTTAACATGTAATTGGCATTCTTGAGTCTCCCATATGCTCAACAACAAGAAAACCTCAAATGAGGGATATTCATCTACATATGAGTGAGCATCTTCATTGAACATTTTGAGTCCTTCCAAAAATATGTAAAATATGATTGTTCCATTAAAATCCATACACTCACACAATCAAATAGGAAGCATTATTCCATCACAATGCACTAAATGTCATTATAAAGCGCATGCTCTTCCAAACACACAATGTTTTGAATATATTAAACCACACACAATGTTTTGCTCCCACAAACTTACAATATTTATTATCATCAAAACCAGGGTAAAAAATAATATGGGAACACATACCCAACACAAATGTCAAGCAGTGGAAAGGAAGGTCATGCCTGTCAGGAAACTCTCTACATGCGTGAGGACTGACCTCCGCCAAATTTCCATGAGTCAGAAATGCACATTCACATCAGCATAGCTAATCACACCAATGCAAAGGCATGCTTAAAGCTTTAGTATTCATTAAAGCACCTCTCATTGGTAGTAAGAAGGTAAGATCATGTTTGCATGACTGTCTCAAATAAGAAAGTTAGAGGCACAGGTATCAAAAATGGGAGAAGCGTTTCAGAATTGAAGCAATCATGCCGAAAGAGGATCAGATTCACTAACTGAGAAAGGGATACTGAACAGGTCGACACCTTTCAGCAATGTGCCGACACATGCAGGATGAAATCTTAATTGAGGTCGATGCATCACCTTACAAAGCATAACAAGAGTTGACGCACACTTGGGTCTGTGCTTGGTGGGAGCCTTCTCTTGGCAGGTCGACACCCTCATAGGAAGTGTCGACACCTTCACTATGCCATTCACGGGTATGTGATCTAATGGAGAGTCATTCTGTCCACTCACCCTTTCCTATCCTTACCTTCTTCATATCAACTTCAAATCCATTGCTTCTGAATCTCAACTCTATCACCGGTCATATATTCAGGGGGAGCTGAGATTATTTTACTTCTTCCATACAACCTTGGCTAAGTTTGTTTGTTCTACCTCTGTTAGAAATAATGGTTTAATGTGTATAACCCTCAATTTGGCTGATGAAGTGTGTTAAGTGGCACCAACCTTGCACTTATAATAGGGTTAAAACATTCATCTAGTTGTTGTTCTTAACCATAGCCTATCCTTCTGAAAGTTAATCGTAAAAAGGCTTCCTTGGTTAAGGATTTGTTAGCTAGTATTGTCCTTAAACTTTCACCCCAAAATTGAAGTCATCTAGAGAATAAGCCTTCTAAAATCATAATCCACTTTTCAGAGCAATGGCATGTTCTTTAGAGAAATTAGATCCTGCATCAATGAAGTGCAGTGAAATCTAGTCATGATGAAGACTCCAACACCCTGGTCGCCCAGCACCCCTGGGCGGCCAGAACTATGGCCGCTGTTCTGGCCGCCCAACTGGGCTTTTCCCAGTGGTAGGGTCCCCTCCGGGAACCACCCCGGAGGCTCATTCCCAAGCTTAATAGGCCCACATTGGGCTCAAAAACTCCCGAAAATGTGTAGGGAATCACCCCTGACCGCAATGGGAAGCACGAAACTCGATTTCGGCGAATCAATCCGATCACACGCCCGTAAACATGAAATTTTCCCCAAAAGCGGTAAACCCCGCTCAAGGCGGCGCCTCTCCTCAGGCAGTAAGGGATCATCATCCTCCATGTCGATCAGTGCAAAGCTCTAAAGGAATCGATGAAGATGACGATCCAGGGGACAGTGACGCGGATACCCCCCGAGCGGTCATATGTATAAATACTGTCTCTCCTTGTAATGCGGGACATGTCCACAAGGCCTTCATTTTCGTCGGCACTCTCGGTTGGGCCCTCAGCAACCCACATATAGCCGAAGTCAACCTTGCTAAAATTGTCTTCATTAATGACGCGGGGAGGAAAAGGCGACATGTGCTGGTCAGTGCGCTCAATGCGACATTCATTTGTGCCTTTGGCCCGTGGCCTCCTTGACCGACTCTTATCTTCACTACTGCGAGCTATGCCTACGAACGCAGAGAAACAAAAACATGAGATACAAAGAAAGGAGCAAAGTCAGGCCAAACATTCCAGGACAATACCACAAACATTAAATGCAGTCCTACAAAGTCCAAAGTCTATTTAAGAGACGCATGGTGACCATTCCCTTCAAAGGGCACGGGTCGTCCTCCCCTGCCTCCGACCGTGACGGATGTCTCGTGGGGGGTATTTGTTACACCTATAATTCTCTCAAAATACTTCGAGAATGTTATCTTACAACAACTGACGAAAAATACGGCGTTGCGTTGATACCGCCATTCTGTGGAGTACCTAGGCGATTTAGGGTCTATTGGCCTGACCACGTATTATTGCAAGTGACGTTGCAGCAAGAAAATTTGGGGGGAAAATATACATGCATACTTGTCAAAGTGGCCAAATAATTATGTATTACACAGCACATACAGATGCAAAAACTTGCCCTCGGGGCGAACAACGCACAAACAAACGACAAACGAACAATCCTTCGCTCTTGCACGGTTTTCCACCAACGTGTTGTTGCCACGTGGCAGAGAGTGGGTCTTGGATAGCAATAAATGTAGGGCGGCGGCTTCTCCTCGACCCAGGGCGATACAAAAGTGAAGAAAAAACGCGAAGAGGGGCCAAAAGGCCACCTTGGGGATCAAATGACCCTGCTGGGCCCCTGGTAGGTTCCACCTACCCTGCTCGGGGGGGGGGGGGGTCATGGCACCCCGTTGGGACCACGGCGGGGTCAAATGACCCCGGGTGGGGCCGGTTGACAGATTGGAAGCTACAGCCTCTGCTCGAGAAATATGAGTCACCTTGCCTTTCATCTTTCTACCGGCAGCTGCAGAAGATTGATAAGAAGATGTTGCCGAAGCCTGAGGGAGCATCTGTGGAAATTGCTGAGACGGCTACGGTGGTGGAAGTGGAGGCCTGAATTGAGACTGAGATGGCTGAGATGGAGCTGCCGAAGCAAATTGCACTTGAATCGCTCATATCGGATAGTCTCTCACTACATCCCCTGGCTGATCACACCGAAAACACACCACTGGCAACGAACATGGTCTACCTGGGTGACTGCCACCACATCGCGCACAATCTTTCGATTGAATTCTTGTAGAACTCTGTCGCTGTTGGAAAGATGGGGCTGACTGTTGGGTAGCACTAGACGAAGTCTTCCGATCAAATCATCTCTTGGGCCTCCTTTTATTCTTGAATGCTTTAAACTAGGACTTGCCAGAAGAAGTAGCATCACTTACTGCAGGAGTGGCAGAAGGAAATCCTAGAGCTGGAGGTAAATAACCAGAAGGAAGTTGAGCTGTCGGTTGGATCGATAATGCCAGAGAAGGGACAAGAGATCTTGTCAAATCCAGTTCTAATGCTGCTGCTGCTTGATATACTTTAGTCATAGTGGTAACCCAGGCAATAATCAGCGGCTACCTCAACTCAGCACGGAGGCCGCGCAGAAATTATTCTATCTTTAAAGCCTCATTAGCAAGAATATGGGGTGCATGACAGCCCAATTCCATGAATCTGTTCCGATATTTGAGCACCGACATCCCCCCCTGGACAAGCTGTAAAAATAGGTGCATTTTATCCATACAGAGGTAAGCCGGGTTAAAAGTGAGTTCGAAGGTGGCGACGAACTCAGTCCACGAAATCTGGCAGAGTGGGAGGGATTGAAAGGAAACTTCCCACTCGGTGTTCGACCAAGTCAATGCCGCGCCCTGGAGTTGAAAGGTACCGAGCATCACCTTTTCATCTTCCGCGAATTCCATGGAACGAAACACACGCTCGGTGGAGTCCAACCAAGTTCTAGCGGCATCTGGATTGGTCTGGCCTTCAAATGTCGGCAGGTGAAATAACAAGAATTCCTTTAATGCCCGTCCGCGACTACCAGACGCATCCACTTGTGTCGGGACAACGGGAGCTGGAGCAGGCACAATACTCACTTCCAGAGGAACCGGGACTCTCCGACGCCGAGGCAACATATTGAATAATTAACAAACAGATAATAGACAGAAAAATTCATTAATCACACGAAAAACATCCTAAGCCAGCATTGGACAGTGCAATTGGACTAATTCTGGACAATCGCTGTGCAATTTCGATTCCTTGCACACTTCCTCAACACCGCTCTGATACCAACTGTAACGACCCAGAGCTCCGGATACCGATAACTCGATGTAGCATCGAATTACCGTTTAAGAAATTTCATCCTCAAAATTTAAGGACAAGTAAGGGTAAGGCAGGGAAGAACAACCCAACAACTACCAACACGAAGCATGAGAGATAGAGCTCAGAGGAACAATGTCAGATCATTATCATGAGGATACGCTTGGGAGTGAGCACGACACTAGTGAACGCAGGTCTAACTCCTACGAAACAAGGCAACGTCGCTTACGTCTCACAGGAAAAGAGACACGACTGCCAGAACAATAGACATCTAGGAAATGGAACGATAGAAACGATAGGCACACAAAGCATCCGCTTACACAAGAAAACATAGTCCTCTCAACTGACAACCTGATAACATCATCGGTTCCAGTGCCAAAGGCGACAGGGAACACTTAGCATATAGGACACCAATGACAGATACACGGAAAGAACGGCAACAAAATAACAGTACTGGACCATGAGCAGAACCGAGTCAGTCCTCAGCCAGATAACACGTCTGATCGAGTTGCAAGCTAATCTCACCAGGAACGGAGAGTACAACAATGCTAACTGACAAGACAATGGTCCACGACAAAGATGCAAAACCACGCAGAAACAGTACGACAACACCTGCAGGATCTCGGCTCTAAACAGCACACAGAACCACGGAATACATCTGCAAGCACAGTCACATCAAGGTATAACAGTAGCCAGATACACGACTACCAGGAACGAATCATGCATTAGACCACTCACCAAGGAAGACCCACAACACGAGAAGTGACACAAATGACAATCTCAGGGGATGCTCCTCAAGGATCACAAACAGGCCTCGGGAGCACAACACCCACGAGAAGAGATGCAGAGTAGAGGGTACTCAATCAGTAGACAAGCCGACAAATTTTCCAACACTCACAAATGCCAATGCCAACACAAGAAAATTACTAGCAATAGCACGGTAACAAACGACATCAAGGCACAAGAAGCCAAGATGAAGTCACATCGAGAAGAAGCAAAACCTCTCGACCAATGAGAATCTCACCATAATGATCCTCGACCAGTGGGTAGCCAACCCACACACTTCTGCTGCGCACTCTTTACAACGCACATAGGCATCAGGAAAGACTTTGACAATCGCATCTCAACACACGTACGGCGGCACTACAACTTATTGGAATCACAATTAACATGCCACGAATACTGATCTAGTGAGCAACCGATCACAAAGAACCTAAGTGTAATAGAAAAGAGTACCAGCTTCAGTGCAAAGCATAAGAAAAGATGCTAATCTCAGTTTACCTTTACGTCCTGAAACGATGAATGAGCCTTCTCAACACATCGGCTGCTAGACACGGCACGATAAACATGGTACGCTACAGCTCTTAACACCATGACAGAGTCCAAAGCTAAGCAACCAATAAGCAAGGAGCGGATCAGACTCAAAATAAAGCTGTCCACACTTAAGCAGACACGACCCCAACCACTATAGCAGCATATGATAACTCGAGGAGAGCATGTCATGGGGTTGTGACTATTCAAGCTGAGCTCGGGCCTCTCACTATGCCAGTGGAATTCTATGCACTGGACATCGACCCTATGTTTAGAGCTATTCTGGGTCGCCCATGGATCGAGACTCTTAGTGTCATGCCATCCACTTCCCATCAGTGTCTCAAGTTCCCTTCTCAAGGGAGGGTGGTTAAGGTGAGAAGTTTATCCACAGTCCAGTCCGTCAAAGTTATCTCGGAGAAAATTCTGCCAACTCCGTGGCCCAGCAGTTGGCCTGTTATTTCAGTATTAGACCTGGATTTTTCTTGGGCTTATGCACCACGCAAGCCTACCACTGCATCTGTTAATATCAAAGAGAAGCCGAAGATCCAGGATTCCAAAGGCTAGTCTATCGTATTGAAACTAGGTTATCAACCGGGCAGAGGCCTCGGTGCACCCAAGGGTGGACCAAACCAGTCCCTAAGGGAAAAAAATGAGCAGAAGGGGTCTCGACTACTGAGAGTCGGCATTATCAATCTTGGGCGACTCAGGGCCACTTACCTGGGACTACCGCCAGCATTTCATAAAAGGCCCCCTCCAGCTAGGAACATTGAAGACATTACCATGCCAACCCAAAAAGAATACAGCCTGCACAGTTGATGGCCCACCACCTCTGATGCCCAAAGGGCCCCTTGATGATATTCTCGACTTCAGCCGAGCGTTTGCCAGGTTATTTTATGAACCAGAAGATTGCTCCCAGAAGAATCAAGAGGTACGGCTTGTGCAATGGAAGCTGAAGAAGCCAGCTGACCGTCCATGGGAAAGGGTGAGCTCGCCTATGTAGATATATTTTCCTACCGCTCTTAACCCTCCTTTAATCCCTGTACTATATCAATAAGGAAATAGATGAGGCGTAAATAGAAAGGGACAGAGGGGCGTGAGTGTGTGTGTGATCGCCACCAAGGTGACAAATGTGATAGATACACCGTACCTTGGAAAGAAAAGGGAGACACTCGCCTGTTGTCAACACTGCGAAGATAAGCGGCCCTGGAGGAACCGCCCTCTTGATGCACGGTCGATCGACAGATTGCTCGCCGGTGCTGAGAAGGAATGCGGGACGAAGAAAAGATCGACGGTAGAATGGTTTAGAGTGGGCCGTGGGAGGAAGAAGAACGGCTTGAGGATGGCCGCTCACTTCTTTCGAACGGGCAGTTGGGAACTGCTCTATACCGTCAACCTTCAAGTTGTGAGATCCGAACCTCCACCCCTTCCGGCCGGCCAGAAGGGATGGACCTCGTGCTAGTGTGTTACTGACCTGCAAAAGGACATGGAAAACACAAGAGACAACCCAAATTAGAACTGAATGGTGTAGAAACTATAAAGGAATATGGGCAAATAAAGAAACTAGTATGGCCATGACTACCCTCTCGTGGAACAACACCTCCCCATAGTCCCTCTCTCCTCTTATCACCCTCCCCTCCCCCTCTCCTCTATTTCTGCCGGCCATCCCAAGACTCTGATCCGCCCCCCACCAGCCACCATAACAATTAGGACGAAAGGTGGAGGATGCAGACCCGCGTGGCCTCCATACGGTACAGGAAACCAAGCCACAGGGAAGAGGAGGGGGGCAAGGACAAACCTAAACTTTGCA
Source organism: Amorphophallus titanum (assembly GCA_024336825.1). Lineage (NCBI taxonomy): Eukaryota > Viridiplantae > Streptophyta > Magnoliopsida > Alismatales > Araceae > Amorphophallus > Amorphophallus titanum. The sequence goes on along the minus strand of JANBPO010004157.1, from coordinate 12,095 downwards.
AATCCTTGAACAATTTGCATTGACGAATATTTTCTGAAGTTCTAAACATGCAGATGAGAGCACATTTTGACGACGACGAAGAATCTTTATCAGCAACCTGCAGAGCCGACTTCGATGGGGCACGAGGGTGCCTCCCGATCAACAGATAGCGCACGCGCCCGTGTGCTTGGATGCAGTAATCAGGATCACTGGGTACTTATCGCCAAGAAGATGATCCAAACACACGTTAAAAAAAAGAGAGAAACAGATGAAGGGGAGAAAAGAGAGAGAGAGAGAGAGAGAGAAAAGCTGGGGTTGTTGGACAGAAAAAACATGAAAGGCAGAATCTTTCTGCATAATCAGTGGAAACCCATAAGAAAAAATGAAAAAAAACGGAGGAGGAACGACACGAGAAGAAACACCAACCGGCGGCAAACCCCGGAACCAACACCAATATGATACAACGGCATCAGGCGAACAAAGAAAACTCGGCGCACTCCGCCGTCCCGGGTTCAAACCTTAGAGAAGGAATTGGGGAAAGAAAGAAAGAAAGAAAAGAAGGAAGAAAAATAAAGGCGCACAGGGACGAGAGCGAGCGACCAGGAGGTGGGGGGCTGGGAAGGACCTCCAGTCCACCCCTGCTGCTGTGCTGCGCCTCTGCACTGCACTGTGCGCACATGGGGACGAGCGGCTGCGCTGCTGCAGCTTTTGGCCGAGCGAATCCCGCAGCCGCGGTCCGACCTCCGACCCTCCCTTCAACTTCTCCGGCGAGGCCGCCCTCTAATGGCACGAGACAGTGACGACCTTTTTCTTCCCGGCCACCAGTCTCCTGAGTCCCATCAAAACCCATCCTTGGAGCAAATCAAACCCTAGAGGGAGGCCGCGATGCTGCGACGATGGAGATGGGGTTGCTCGCCCCGAAGGATAGGTTTTATGGCGCCCCGTGACCGATCCGAAATTTCTACTTTCGGATCAAAATACTTCGCCCCGAATAACACACGGGTATCTCTTGAGAGCAGCTCCGAATCCGCGGATTCGGATCGGGTTTTGGATCCAGAGGATCCATTGACACTCCTAGCGAGGTGGGATAGCAGTCTGCACCTTCCAGATGTTATTTTCTACCGCTACACTTCTCTTTAGTAGTATTGTCGTTCAATTTTGTCAAGTTCTTCCCGCCGTTTAAAATAGTCACAGAATCATAGTGCTTTTAAGGATTGTCACATAGTACATTGAAACCATAGAGATATGACAATAAGCAATTAAATTTTATTTGATCGGTTTGCTAAAGTAGTAGAAATAAGATTACTTTTTAATTAATAGTTTAAATTTAACAATTATACCAGAGTCCAGTCCCAGAAATTAAAGGCAAGTACAATCGACAGAAAGGAAAGATGTACACTGAGGTCGGGGGAAGCCCGACGTAGGTACCAGCTGGCCTCTATGAACTCGCACACCAGGAACCGCGAAGGCAGAATGATGCCACCCACCTGAAAAGTAGGGGTGGGCCTCGTGTCACTGGCTCAGTAGGGGTCAAGCGGATCCTCACTGAAAAACACGCAGTAACACGGAACAAGTAAAACAACAGGTAGTAAAGTAGAAAAAACTACACTAGAAAGTTATAACACTACGCTAGAAAGCAGTAAAAGAAGAAATAGGGAGCAGGAGTAGGGAACAGTCTAAGAAGAGGGGAAGAAACCGTACCAGACGAACGGCTGTCGAACTAACATTGGCACCCCAAACTACTCCAAGCAGCAATAGGAAGGCGACTCTAAGCTAACGAAGTCAGGAGTTGCCGATCCGTTGGCGCTGCAAGGGACCTACAAAGCAGATAAAAACCTAGGAAAAACCTAGACAGACACAGATGACACGACTAGAACGTCGTGCACACTGTCCCACACATGACTAGAACGTCATGCATACGACAGGACACTAACCTCGAGCACAGCCACGAGAGGGCTAACCCGGAAGGTCGCGATGCACAAGAAACGTCGAGAGTCACGTGCCATGTGACTGGAGTACCTCTCACTAGAAGAATGGCCAGATGCGCCCACTAAGGTCTTATAATGCACCACAAGTACCTCCTTGCGGACGCCTCAGGACAGCAGAGACTGAGGTACACGTTGAACCATAACGGAACTACAGTAATGAGTGACTAGTCAGGGTCACGCCTATCGATGTAAGTCTAAAGCCCCTAACCACGTGTGCACACACTGGCCCACCGCCTAAGCCAGGCCTCTAGCTAGTATTCTCCCTCTGAAGGAAGTTACGGTTAGACTGGGGGCCCACAGAACTAGCTTAAGAATCATAAATCGGGAAAGTGCCGTGCTACAAGAGCCATCATGCCCTAACGTGACATAAGGCTAAGACTAGTGAAGGCTCACAAGATAACTAGAAGTGGCAGCACAGCCACTGCCGACAAACTCAGGACAAGGCAACTAGACCTACTCACGTAACGATCATTGAGTCAGACGACTCGGAGGCAAGATTGTCACTAATAGCGGAACAAGCCACCAATCGGTCCAATCCTAAGCCAGAGGGAACGGCGTTGTCGAAGGAAACGACATGTGGAGACCTGAGGGAACACCGAGAATCCTCAGCACACCTGTACATGCAGACCGAGGTAAGACGATACCTCATGCCCTTGGCATTCATACAAAAGACCAAAGCTATCCTAAGCAACCAATATGGGCCCAAATTAGGATGTTATGGCCCCTTAATACAAAACAAGAGAAATTGGACTCATGACCACATGACTCAATAAAGAAAAAATACACAAATAATACTCAAAACAAAGATAACATATGAGGATCAAAATCGAGCCATCCTTAGAAATGCGCAGATGACTCAAGCCATAAGAAGCAGCGTGTGATGTCCTCATTATTTTCCCTTGATTTTGATGTTGATTTCCATTTGACAGCCCTTATTGGCTAGATAAAGCTTGGATGCTCATTTTTGAGGGTCAAGACTGCCCCTATTTGAGACCTCTCCCATATTGGGGAGTGTCCTTGTTGGCCATCTTACCTATCAATCTCTTGCCCTTGTACTTAGCCGAGTAAAGAAGAGAAAAGGCTTTCGTGCATGCCTGAATCTGGCCAAATTAGTAATGATGTTGCTCAAGAGGAGATTGGCTATAGCTTGTTGTGTAGTGTGTGAAAGACCCCTACCCAGAGGTCACCCTTAACGATCGGGGAAGGAACTAGATTCTTGGCACAGGGCTACCACTAGCCTAAGGGTGCTGCAAAAGCTAATTCATTTTAACCAAATTCAAATTACCTAAGTCACTCAACCATGTTTTAAGGAATGCGTGATTAATAAAAATACTGATGGTGCATTTCTGCACAAAATAAAGATACCTTCACATATCCAGGGCGTAAAAACCAGCATCCTAAAAGCTTAGTCATTTGAATCTTTTTGTTTTCTTGCTTGACAAGATAAAAAAAGATAGGAGAGCAAAGGATTGGGTCCATCAACACGGAGGAGTCGCAGACATCATACTGAATGAAGTAGGGATAAAAAGGAAGGGAGACGAGGGCTAGAACTCCCTCGTTAAGGCGCCGAGACCCTGATAACAAGGAACCAGATACAGAATAAATCGAGATTAGCTGTAATTAAGGCGGGCTAAAGCCTCGAGAATAGCAAGAAAAAGGGTGAGAAGCCCAAACGGGTGAGGAAGAAGGAATGGGAAGAGGAGGAGGAGAGTGATCCGACGCGGTCGGGGAAGGAGTGTGAGAGTCATCTGCCAAAGGCGGGGCAGAAATGACATGATCACCCAACAACGTCGGGGGAAAGACACGGAAATCACCCAACAGAGTAGGGGAAGGAAGGTGACGGTCGCCCCAAAGTCGGGGAAGGATTAGAAAAACTGCCCAACTGAGTCGGGGAATGAGCACGAGAAACCCCCGACAGGGTCGGGGGGAAAGGATGAGAAGTGAAAATTGGACGTACCCAGGGAGGACAACTAGAGGAAGCCCTTGGATTAGGGAAAGAGGAGGACATAGGTCGAAACTTAGAATGGTGAGGATAGGAGAAAATAGTAGAAACATGATCGGGTGGCGGAAGGCAAAGCAAATAGACCTGCTCACGTAACGATCCTTGAGTCAGACGACTCGGTGGCAAGATCATCACAAACAGCAGAACAAGCTGCCAATCGGTCTGCTCCTAAGCCAGAGGAAATGACGTTCTGCAAGAAACGACTCGCGGAGACCCGAGGGAACACCGAGGACCCTCAGTACACCTAGGCAAGTAAATCGAGATAAGATGATATCTCGAGGCATCTAGAAACACAGTCTTGAATTGGACAAAACTGTCGAGACACACACAAGGTCACATGTCAATCCCTGGTCTCACCGGGTTGACCGAAACCCTACATGACACAAACACACAGACACACACATTGCATGCACAAGCACTCTTGGCCGTCCCATCATGGTCACTGCCCTCATAGGATGTCAGCAAACACCCACGGGTCATGGGCAAACCATGAGATCAAGCCAAGATAAGTAGAAATCGGAGCGGTGGACAATGACAACACTCTGGGCAAAGCGAGCCATCACTCAGTCGCTAGGTGAACCTGACAGTCAAGAGACAGCCACTATGCAACCAGAGACAATGGCACTGGCAGGTCCAGATAAAGTCGTTAGGGTACTATCGCAGTCAAGGAAAAGACCACACCCAGTCGCCTGAACCGGCCGATCCAGAAATCACCGACACACAGACACAGCCCTAGAACACAAACCTAAGATGGACAGACACACAGAACAGACATAGAACGGGACAACGGCCATCATGGCCACAACAGGACTGTACTGCACCTCCATAAGGGCATCACACTACTATAATGCACCAGCACAGGGGCGTTATAGCAAGCAGACATAAAATCCAATGCAGACTATGTAACGCACCAAGGTTGGCACGCCACAGCAGCATAACGCACCAGGACAGGGGCGTTATGGCCAACGGACCAAAACTCAAATAAAAGGGCATGTAACAGACATATATAGGTGTGTTACACCAGTCTAACGCACTAGGACAAGTGCGTTAGGGCCAACAGACCCAAAACACAAACACGAACCATGTAACGCACCAGACTAGGGGCGTTACACAACATGACGCACAAGGGAAAGTCTGTTAGGGCTAACCGACTGACCCGATCTTCGAGGTAGACACGATCATTGAGGGACTGATAGCCACATTCCTCAAAAACCATAGCACGTAACGGACCAAGCCAGGCGCTGATGCGGGACGACAATGAGACTCGGGGTGTAGGCGTGTACCTTGGACTTTTACTAGACGACGTGACTAGTGGATCGGTGAGACCAGCAACTACGCGACCAAGTCATCACCTAACGTGGTTCCCAAAGGGACAAAGATGCCCCGAAATAAGAAGCACTCGCTCACAGTCGTCCCCGGTGAGGGAAACAAGTCGATCTGCACGGTTGAGAAACCGGCGTTGAGTCTTGGGTGGTCGGCTCACTCTCGTGCTCGGAAACATACCCTCGAGTAGAGTTTATTTCTTCATTTTATAGTTTCTGTTAGATAGCGCTAAATGGTCCAATGCACGATTGCCAGAGACCGATAAGCGGCCCCTCGATAGACCGCTTAACTCTGTAAAACGGTCCTCTCTAAGACCGCTAATGGATTTTTGTAATCCGCACTTGTGAACTCTAAACAGTGGCAGATTGACCCTATTGACTATATGTAAAACCTAGTTAATAAGGTGTTATTCCCAATTTTGGTCTTGCATTTGCAATATTGGTTATATTAAACATCATTTTTGATAAACTCCATGCTTTACCTTTTTTAAATGCTTATTTTAACTAACGCTAAATTTCAGGCTAAAATCATATATTTTGTATTTAATGATGTCACTTCTTGATTTTTGATCACTGTTTCATCACAATCTTTTCTCATCTCTGGAGTCATTTTCACAAGTACATGGCATATGCTCCGGTATATGACCATTAGATACACCTTTGCACTATAAGTACACTATCTTGGACTTGAAAGTCTCTCCATTGGATATCCAGACTAGGTGATCTTGTTTCAAGGCCTCCGTAAGTCTCTGGGAGCTTGGGATTCTCACTAAGACACTGAGCTGATTGTACCATTAAAGTCTAACTTGTCTAGAAAGCTCCACCGCTGATTTCTGAGTTCTGGCACATAAACGGTCTTACATTCAACCGCTAATGCCCAGTTAACGGGTCACGACTAGACCGCCTAGATTTCTAAATGGTCCAGAATTAGACCACCTAGATTTCTTAGACGGTCCAGTAAATGACCGCAAGGACCCTGATTCTGTCTAACTCGAGGTTTGACCCTTGGGGTTGGTTTCTTGAGTTCTTAGGTGATCTTAGGATTATCTGGATCCCAGAACTATATTTAATAAGTGATGAATAAGTTATGAAACTTAATTAAATGTACCGTAATGCTGCCGGAATGCCTCCGCAGCATAATGTTCGTTTCTAAATCATCCTTGAAATTCCATGATCATGTTTTGAAGCACTCTATGCCTTGGCGACTTGTTATGAACTTATTATTTGAAATTGAGAATTTCTAGCCAAAATTATCGTTATCTCATGGAAGTAGCTTGACGTATAACTTGAATATGCAAGGGCGGGCACGGACGGTATCCAAGGGCTCGATACTAGCCCCCTCGGTAGATGACCGAAAACGTGCTATAAACCATGGGGTACGATGAGTACTGGCTTCGCATTACGCTGGGAGTACTTTTTTTATATGCGGGTGAAAATCACGAGGCTCATAATGAAATTTACATGCTTGATAAATGACTTGCTAGTACATAGCCTTCTCAAGGTTATGTAAAGTACTTTCTAGTTACATGCTCTTACTTTCTTATTCATGAAATGCCCAACTTATCTATAAGCAATCTTGATTCATCGTTATCTTGTATCTTTATAATTCTTATCTTTTGTTACTTTGGTTTATCTGCATGATTTATTGTATCTTCATTACTTCATCTTCTAGAGCAAAGATGTTAATCATTTGAGTATTACCTTCATGTTGATATAACGATACCTACTGGGCTAATGTGCTCATAACTAATTTCTCATCTTTTTTAGGAAATACTAGTGAGTCGGATTCAAATTATGCAAGTAGCGGCTCCGAGAGCGATTAATGGTTCATGGACTGAGAGAAGCCTTAGTCATTTTATGTCTAGTCAAGTCAAGTTGTAATTTTCTATTTTCTTGAGTCGAGATGTAAGAATGTTAAGAGCCAAAGATCTTATGCGCTTATGATCATTATTATTGTGAAATAAAGTTATAATTTTGAGCAGATTACTTGTAAAGTCTCATTATGTGTGATTGTCTTGCACTTTGATTATCTTACTTGCAAGAGGCTTACCATGTCGACTTATCATGTTTCCCGAGAATTCCTTCCGCTGTATCAAAAGCTCGGGGCGTGACAGAGGGGGTGAGAAGAAGAATGTGTTACGTAAGTGTTAGTTCGTTCCCCTCTCAAAAGCCCCTCTCCATGCCCTTTTATAGGGATAAAATTACCCATTATTCATGTTGTTTTCCCTTTTATGACCCACAAGTTAAGACCTCCCATCTATCTTTCAATGCACCCATGCGGCTGCCAGCCCACTTCATCAACCCAACCACCTATTGGCACCACCAATCGCATTTGATGCTGCCATAGGGAGCCCATGCCAACCACCATCGTCTCCCATCCTCATCTCCCTCTCTTTCTCCACCACGTGAAGGGAAGTGGCTGCATGAAGGGGGTTCACGTGAGACACAGGGGCATGTGGCATGGGATAGGGGGGTGTGGAGGAGGGTCCATCCCCTCGCGTGAAGGAGGGTCCATGCATGAGAGAGGGTGAGAGGGAGATGATGGTGGCTACGATGCGAAGGGAGAGAGGGGACAGCGATAGGGGAGGCGAGGAGGGGGGTGATGGGGTCGACGCGGTGAAGGTGCAGGTTCAGGGGGACGGTGCGGTGGTTGTGAGCTGTGTTCATGGGAGAGGGAAAGAGAGAGGAGGTGAGAGAAGAAAGTGACAACGGCGAGGGGGATGTTGGATGGCGTTCGCTCGCAGAGAGAGAGGCTGTGAGAGAGAGAGTGGCCGAGGTAGGGGGGCACTCATGCATGGCCGCGGTGGAGAGGGGGAGTGGAGGTGCATAGATCCTGGGATAGAGAGATAAAGAGGGCGTGACGATGGGGGTGTGTGCGTGAGGAGGTGACGGGAGGTGGGATGTAGGTGACGTGCTTGAGCGTGTGTGTGCAGAGGGAGAAGGAACAATAGCGAGAGGAAAGCTTGAGAAGAGATGGGGGGTGGTTGCGTGCATGTGAGAGGCAGTGGTAGGTGGGAACGCGGCCACGGTGAGGGTGGTGCATGTGGAGGCCGGTAGTGCAGCGTGTGTGAATGTGGTAGAGAGACAGCGGCATCAGTGGATCTGCCGTGAGGGTGCGTGGGTTGTGTATGAAGAGGAGTGATGTGTGGGTTAGAGATAGAGGATGGGGTGTGCATGGTGTACAGCAGCGATGGTGAGTGAAGGTGGGAGAGGGAGAGCAAGAGCATGTAGGCGACGCTACATGGTGAGGGGCTGCCGCAGTGGGACGTAGGGAGAGAAAGGTGGAGAGGAGGGACAATGGGAATGGAGGCGAATGGTGGACGGGCTGTGGGGAGCGGCAGATGGTGGTTGAGCTGTAAAGGAGAGAGGTGTAGTGGTGCGGTGGTGAGAGAGAGGGTGAGACGGTGAAGGAGCGGTGTGCGTGTGAGCATGGAAATAGTGTGAGACGTCGGCGGAGGGTGCAGTTGTGTATGTTATAGATAGTAATGGCTGAGAAGGGAGAGACGCGATCGGTATGTGAGGATGAACCTGCAGGCGGAGCAGGTGGTGGTCGGCGATGGTGGTTGCAGTGAGGAGGTTGCATGGGAGAGGAGAGAGGGGTTGATGGCGATGGTATGCATGGGACGTGGGCTAAAGAGATGGCAAGGAGCGGGGGATGTGTGACCAACGGTGGGGATGGGGAGAGCACGGTGGAACAGTGAGATGGGAGCTGACGAGGAGGACTTGCGAGCGTTGATCGCTCATGTGAGGGGGCTTGGGTTGTTCTGTGAAGAATGCCATGGGGGTGCGACTGCTACATTGTTCTCCGTCGTGGGCCTTCGAAGGGGGGCTATAGTCATGGGCACCCACCGTGGGTGTTGTTGGCACCAGAAAAATTGTTATACAAAAGGAAGGACGATAAGTCTAAAGCCCATGGAATCTCTGTCTGTGTTGTCTGGAGTTCAGAAGACTGCTTTAAAGACATAGCCGAAGACCTTATTCAAAAAGGCCTAATAAATATGTTGGGCCATGCGGTTGAACCTCCACAACTGCATCCCTGGAGCCGGCCAAGCCGGTCAACCAATGTGGTCTATATGGCGGCCCCAGTTTCAAGCTCAAATGCCACCGAGGCTGGGTCATCTAATCAACAACCCCGAGTTGCCCCTGAACCATCGCGCTGGCCGATGGCGGAGTGCCTCACCGTGAGAACGATCCTCCAGAAGATCCGCAGGGAGATTTATCAGCTAAGGCGGGAGCTGTTGTAGTTCCTCCAGAATCTGGATGATCAGTTGGCAGCCTTCCCTCAAGGGCCGATCAGGTTGCCCATTGCTCCGCGCAGGCCGGGGGTAGGAGCTTCACCATCTGCCCCACTGAGACCCGGTTTGGGTGGATGGCTTTCAGAAGGTTCATCGGACTCGTCTGAAGATTCGGAGCCCGTGAAGCTATATTCCTTTCCCTGCGAGCAAACACTGCAGATATTCTTTGCTTGTTATCGCGTGGGGTTGTTGAACCTCTCAGCAGCACCTAGTCATCAGCGGCCAGGCGCTCGGTTATATCAAGACTACTGTCCCTACCATGAGGCAGTGGGCCATATTATCTTAACTGTCAATCCTTCAAGGACCTCGTAGAAGATTTCATCAAACGAGGGATAGTTAACATGGGTGACTCATTGGTGCATCCCCCAAAGCCCCATGGGCAGGAAGAGATGACTTTCTCTGTCAATGTCGTTCACACGCCACTGGCATTCCAACTGCCCGAACCCTCAGGTGAAGAAGGCAGCTCTTAGCAACTTAGCCCTGAATCCGCTCTATGGTACCCGAGGTGACGACCTCATCAGTGCTCCTTTCCCAAGGAGGATACAGAGAAGATTTTTGATAAACTTTTAGAGGATGGTCGAGTATTGACACATGATCCGCAATCCTATTACAATGGGGCAGCTAAGAGTCACCATCTTTATTGCAAATATCATGCACGGGTGTCCCATCCAACTGGAGAATGCCTGGAGATTTAAGACTGCACTCAGACCCTTATTCAAAGGGGGGAAATTGATACTCAAGGTAATTCCATGACGAGACGTCGGCTATGAGAGGCTACAGAGAGGATCCTCCGACAGGAGCAGTAGGGTCAGCCCCAACAACTACCAGCTAAGCAGACTTCTTCGCAGGTTTGCTTAAAGAAGCCCGCCGGGGGAGAGCCTAAGCCAAGCCCTAAAGATAAGGCTAAAAATGATAGGCCGACAGCCCAAGGTCCTTGAAGCTCGGTCCCTGTGGGAGCCTCCAAATCCTCTACCCAGTTGAGCCACCACAAAGGGCTGTCATGAGACACTCGCAGCCGAAAGATAAGGGTAAAAGCAAGGTCGCGGAGCCCAAGCCTAAGGTTCAATCCTATGACAAGCCAGCATATTAAACGCTTGCTGTAAATGATCCTATGCATTCATCTAATCGCAATAAGGAAGATATACGTAAACACACACGAGACAGATCAGTTTTTAGGTGGTTTGATCTCGATCTTGAGATCTGCATCCACCCCTTACTCAACTGAGTAAGGCTTCCGCTGCCAAACAGCTTGAGTCTGCTGATCCACATCTTTGGAGATAAAATCCCTACAGATGGCTGAGCCTCACAGCTTGCTTTCACGCTAAGCAACACAGCTTGCTTTCGAGGATCACACCTCGCCGCTGAGCACCACACCTCGCTCTGCTGATACACAGCTTATAGAGAATTCAAAAAGGGAAAACTAAAGAACAAAGTAAAACGATGACAAAATGAGAAAGATGTAGCTCCACTGGAGCGATCTGACTCTGGATCTGATCTAGAAGTTAGGACAGAACTTAACCTCTCAATCTCACTTCTCTCTCAGGTTGACTTACAGCACTCTGTTTTCTTCTTTCTCTCTGCAACAGGCTCTTTCACACTAGAACTCTTCCCAGACCCTTCTTGCTCTCTTACTCTTTTCTCCTCTTCTTCTGATTTACTCCAATCTTCTCTTTTTTCTTCTGTGTGTCCGCGAATTCAAGAGCAAGATTGCCTTTTATAGAGCACGAGTCCTGTAGTCCCACGAGCTCTCAATTTGGATGCATGGAAAACACGTTCCTGCACACTTCGATAGTCCACGTGTCAAGAGCAGAAGATAATACGATCCACGTGGCAGGATGTTAGATCAGCTTCCCGCCTTCGATCACGTGCCTTTAATCTGCTTCACTTAAATTTCACGTGAGAGTACTGTGGTCTGCCTTTATGCAACCTAGATGTTCGACCATAGATCTGGGTTGACAAAATAGAAGGCAGAGAGGTGTTAGTTATGAGGAAAATGATAATTATAGACACAAATGTAATCTTAATTGTTTCAACAAATTCAAACATGTCAAATGGATGCATGCATTTCTACAAAAGCATTGATGCATAAATGAGATGCATCAGCCTATATAATTAACCCATGCAACATGATTGAATAGAAGCATCGACCTCTAATGTTACACAGGTAGACCTTGATGAAGGTGCATCGACCTGTCTTTGTAGTGAATGCACAAGATGCATCGACTTTGAGACTTATGGCTTCTATTGCATTGACTTTATGCTGTAGACGCTAACTAACTAGCATCGACCTTTCCAAAATATGCATCGACCTTAAGCTGCAGTCGCTAGGTCACTAGCATCGACCTTTCTCCAACAGCTAGGTTGCAAGCATCAACCTGTGTACAAGGTTCACCGACCTTATAGCACAAGTTGTGAACATGCATCAACCTGTATACAAGGTGCACCGACCTTATAGCACAAGTTGTGAACAAAGTGCATGAGGTGCATCGACCTGATAGTGTGTACTATG